>JAEQBH010001742.1:0-367252 GCA_016808115.1 Tetrastigma voinierianum | reverse complement strand
TCATGTCGCGATTTCTTCCACGCCGCGACTTCACCGCTCGCTTTATGAGCTATTCTGATGTCGCGATTCTCTCTTCCACGCCGCAACTTCACCGCTCGCCATGGAAATGCTCTGATGTCATGACTTTTTTTCTTCGTCACCAGGGCGTAAGCTTTATCTCGGTCGCTAATTTTTGCTTTTTAACACCCTCGATTCGATGTCGCTGATACCGACCGATGTCGCGGACTCATTCCTTAGATCGATGTCGCGACGTTGAACGACGCCATGACTTCTCCTGGGCTCTCAGGAGCTCTTTTTGAGGTCGCTTCAATCATACATCGCGACTTCAATGTTGGCGCTTGGCGAGCCTTCGGCGTCGCGGAAGTTTTTCTATCACGTGACTCGCTCTTCGCATCTCGGGCGCGATGTCGATACCAAATGATGTCACGACCTCCATTCTTTGCGTGCAAAATGGCGCCGATTCATCAAGGACGCCGTGGACCTCTTTCATCAGGAATCGATGTCGCCACCACTAAAGGACGCCGCTGACTTCACCTTTATATTTCAACTAATGTCACACCATCGCGACGTCACGACATCTTCGATTTAGTGTTTCGATGTCTCTATCCGCTTTCGACCGGCCGCCGACCCCATGTCCGACCTTTTGAAAATATTTTGCTGCAACTTCTAATCGCGTCACGACTCCATGCCCATCGCTAAGCTTTCACCTCGTCACGACCGGCGGTGTCACGACATCTCATTCACTTTCATTAGTTCCTGGTCATTCGATTGGGAGTTTCACTGCGACCTCTGCGTTATTCTTCATTATCACTAAAGTCGCACATCCGATTCCTTTCTTCCAAATTGATTATGACTTCCTTCACTCGAGAGGGCCTGTTTCAGGTATTGTAGTCGCCCCATTCAGCGACTTCATGGTGGTATCACAACTTCATTTATCCTCGTCAGGTCGCTGATATCATCATGTCATGACATTATCCCCTCTCAGATTTGATCGGCTTTTTAATCTCGACCAAGTCATATTTATCTCAAATTCTCTTCAGTCACGACTTCACTTATTCACTCTTCGCTTCAAAGCCAAATTTATTGAGGTCGTGGACTCGAATTGTCGAAACTACACTTCCTCACGCGACTTAAGTTCCAGCTTTTGACTTCACTCAATGCTAGTCGATTTCTACGATTTTTATTAAAATTTGATTTTCATCAGATTCTCGCAAATTGGAATTTAAATAATCATCGCTTTCCAGAAATAATCCATTCCATTTTCGCGATAAACCGTAAAAATGTAATATTAAAAAATTCATGAGTTTTCGACTCATCAAATTGGTCCCAAATCTTAAAATTTTGCTTGTCCCCAAGCAAAGAAAGTAAGAAATTGGTTATTCCTCAAACAAATAAGCTTTAAAATTTTTAAGGACATTTTTCTCGATTTATTACACATTCTTTTCATTCCACCTCCTCTCGATGGAATTTAGAGATACATCACTATTATTTCAAATTTCAGCTTTGATGCAAGAACAAGGGCATGGTATACTTCTATTACAAATTTCTTGAAAAACTAATGTATTTAAACAGCTTTTATTTAATAAAGTCTCATCTAAAAAATATCAATCCTTTCAACTTCATGTCAATGTAGTTAATCTTGGGAGTTTTCTTGGGATCGCTTATCAAAGTCCCATATGCTTGTTTCCTTTCATATTGACTCCACTAATGTAGGTAAATTCAACCTTCAAAATCAATGAGGTCCTTAGGTAATCAAGTAGATAATGGAAAATTTTAGGGTTGTAAATTACCCAGCTTCCATCTTGTCTCTACATTGTCGGGCTCCCAACTTTCCTTTTTTTCTTTTTTTTTTTGTCTTTCGATTCTCCTTAAATTCCATGGGGCCCCGATTCTTTGAATTCTTTTATGGGAATCTCACTTTCCATATGTACTGATTCAAAGTGCATTCCCTTTTTTGTTTCTCTTAACTCCTTTGCCTTTATTTCTCTTAGGATTTGGACAGGCAATGTTTCGTCTTCTTAGGCTTTCTATTACTCTTAGAGAACTTTGGGGCTAGCAACTCCCATACTCATATTAGGGTGCTAGGGTGTTAAACACCTCTACGAGCTTAATTGTTCAAGAGAAATAGCCACAAGACAAAAACTTATTCCTTATTTCACTAGCCTTCTTTACTTTTCAACCTTCTTGTCAAAATCGGGAATATTATTCCCCAAACTTGTTTCTTCCTTATACTAAACTTTTCCCGAACTAAACTGGATACTCTTTGGGTTCTTTACTCGTGTGTTTCATTGCATGAAGGGAATTCTCGCCAATCACGTTTATCAAGAACAAGGCTTATTTGGCTCAACCAGTAGAATTAGGGAGAATATGCTTGCCATTATTGAGGGTAGGCATAGGCTCCAGCCGCCAAGGATGGCCTCTATCATTTCCTCGTCGTCGCCACCTAGATTTCGCCAATCAATAATCAAACAAGTTCTGGGACTGGATCTAAATCCTCGAATTCCCAAGATGTTCCTAATTCATTTCAAAAAGTTTCATAAGCTCTTTGTTGACCAATGTGTACTATTTTCTTCAAGACTCTAATTTATTCTCAATCGTATACTTACATTATTTTTAACCAAGCATTGTTTCTATCAACAATAACTAACTTTCCAATTTTTGCAACTAAATTGAATCTAAACAGAACGCAAATACCCTAATTCGCTTTATTCATGTCCTCGATTTTAATCTCTATTTGTGTTCAATTATTCCTAGTCAAACTACTTCAACTAGTAGTCTCCGGGATATGACATTTCAAAGATTTTCATTCTCGAACTAAATCCCAATGTCATTTTCCTAATGTTGCTGTAAGTAAAACACGTTAACTGCAAGCAAGCAAACATTTCTCTCCTTTTTTCACAAATTTTCTTGTTTTATTAATGATGTAATGCACGCTTGAGAACAACAATAAGAAAGAGGAGTATGAAGGATAAATCAATGGGAAAGTCTATTTTTTCTTTTCGAGGAAAATGAGCAAAGATGCTCGGGGGATCCGCATCAAAGGTAGCTAAATTAGGGATTGAATTTAGGAAATTTCATTTCGCCTCTTCTTCTTTCTCGACATTCTCCCTTTCGATATGCTCTTCAAGGATCAGTTCATTTGTGAGATCAATCTTTTATTCGATCATCTTCTTGTCTCACGCCTGGGCAGGTGTTCAGTTGTGTTTTCTATTTCAAATATGACTTCTAAAAATTTGGGAAAGATTGTTGTTAATCAAATCCAAATTTTCAAGCTTTACTCTTTTCTTGCAGTATCCTATCATCAAGCTCTCGATCTCTATCCTTCATCTTCTTTTTCAAAATCCTTGAACATCATGTATAGGAACTCTAATCCCTTGATCCGCCCTAGTCTCTTGCTTCGATCCGTGATCCCCTGGTCTCTTACGGAAGCCTGAGGAGTCATGGAATCGCGATCATACCGATTGTTGTAGAATGATTCATGACTTACTTTAACTTCTTCGCAGATCTTGACTTCTTCTTCCATTTCCTTTTAAATTTCTCTCTGGGCTGCTCCATGATCTTTTTATCTCGCTCCTCCTTTCTCAAGCCATCTCTTCTTCCCATCAAGTGATCTCTTTCTTTTCATCCTTCACTTCATGTACTTCTTCTCTGCTCATCTCCTCTTCCCAATGTTGATCCCTTCTCTTCAATTCCTTTTCATAAACCTCTTCCAACTTTGTCGAGGTTCCATTTCCTCTTCTTCTTTCTTTCCATGCCTTCAAAATCGAACCGAGCATTTCCATTATTTGATTATCGCTTGGGCTCCTTTAGAGCTTTCACCTGTGCCCTTCAAATCCATTGTTCTTATTTGGGGAGAGCTGTACTTCACTGAGTTTAGAAATCATGGGCTTCTATCTTCGTTTCTCTATCCTCCTAAACATAAAAGTATTCCCCTCTCGCATGCTTCTAGATTTTCTTCTCCTCGCTTCCTCACACGTAAAAGGTGTCTTCTTCCCGAATTGCATTTTCATTTCATCCTCAACTGCTTTCTACTACGACCCCTTTTCTGATTTTCGTCCCTTGTTTACCCCGTCAAGGTGAGTAGCGGCCTGACACACTTTTCTTTCTTCCCAAGTTCCCTTCACACCACTCTAATACATACCCTCTTCGATGGTCGCGCGAGGGATCAAACCCTGCTTATTACCTCTATGATACCTCATTATAGAATTTCTTTCAATAACCTGTCTAAAGATCAATCTCAGATCCTTTAAGTATGGCATAGAGAAGGATCGATTCTCGTTTTTACTCGTGCAAACGTGCTCGGGTAGTGGGACTCTAATGTAGGATGTAAGAAATAATCCACACCTGGGCCTCCTCCTCACAAATCTCCCCGGCCGTGGTCTCGCCTTTCCTTTCTTCCACCGCCTTCCTTTACCATCCTGTTAATTTTCGCAAGCTTCCTCTACCTGTGGTCAGCTCATCGCCTTCTCGAATTTTGATCCATTTTTCTCGTCCTTCCATCCCATACATCTCATTAATACTTTCGCTCCATATAAGCACCTGCACTCTCTCGACATAAACAGAGTTCTTCCTCCCAACCATACTGGGAGTAAAATTCTTGATCCGAATCGTTCTTATTAACCAGACTTTTGATGTTTCATGCAATTCTCCCACCCCTTTGCCTCCATCAATTCCTCAACTGGAGATGAGTCAACAAACCCTTTCCACAAATCCCTTCCAAGCATAGTCTTCCTGTGACCGAGAAAGCCCTTCGAGACGAACTCGGCCTTCCTCTTTCTCTCATGTTTCCTTTCCCTTCCTCTCATTGCCAGAAATGGTTGAACTTCTACTGCTCGATGGCCCTGCTCTCCTTTCAGTTCCGTATGAACTCCCTTCAGCCTCGAGTATACTCCCTCCATGATTGGGCTTCAGTTTGGGATGAGGGTCAAGATTCGCCACAGAGAAATCTCCAAGGTTTTAGGAAGAGATTCAGATTTGGTGGTCTCAGAAGAATGTGAGAACCGCAGAATACAATATTTGAATGGTCGTGGCTTTCTTCAAGGAAGGAGATGTAACGGAGGGAGTTTCTCAACGAATTGCAATTCATCTATTTAAGCAGTGCCTTTATTACTCATGATTCGTGTCTCGTCGCGACTCCACTCCTGTGTCATGATCACAGGGTCGTCATTAAACTTAGTGGCAAAATTAAAAGCCGCCCACCGGCATACTATTCCCCTAATGTCATGATTTATTCTTGTTCGTCATGACATAAGTAAACCTGTGGGAGAACAAGTTATCAATGTCGTGCTTACATCGCATTCGATAGTTGAGTCAGTCACTACATGAACTTCTCAAGGAATGGTTCTCGCTGCGACCAAGTTCAGTCACGAATTCCTCAATTCTATGTTCGCACCCCCATTTATGTCGCCACATAAATGCCGGGTCACTACCTCAGGCCTTTGTTCTTCCTTCGCATCGACTAAGTCATGACCTCAACTTCTCGTCGCGACCTCACTTTCGTCGCGACATGTAACCGGTCGCAATCTTGGCCGCACTGGCCTCTAAATTGATGATCGACATCTTTTCATTCTTATTAATTTGCAATATTTCAAGATCCATTTAATCATTCCCACACAGTAGTTAAAAAAAAAATGCATTCTATTCAACTTTCATGAATTTATGTAGGGAGAAAAGTACCTTTTTTTTTCAGTTGTCATTCCGTGGAAGTGTCGGAGTTGTCCGAGCTCGTTCTCTGCTTCAAATTTTTGGATTCTTCATCCGCATATTGTAACAATTCCAAAAAAGGATTGAATTAATCTAGTACTAACTTAGCAATTTAACAAATCATGACTCAGAACTAAAAACAAATTTTCAAAAACACGTAATAATAAAAAATTCAAGTCTAAATAAAGAAACTAAAAATCTATATGGGTCGGGCTCCATGAGCTGCTCCATTTTTAGCTCCAACGACTAATGGGTTTCAAGTTTTCCTTCAATCCTCACCACCGAGTTCTTCCCGTTTCTTCTCCCCGTCGAGATACAGCCTAGCCCGCCCCATTAACTTTGAAATTCTTCCCCCCAAAGATCGATTCCGAGTATTACCGCCTCCAAGATAGTACTTGACACCACATCAGATATGGTCCACTCCATTTTGATTTCGCCTTCCCCCCGAAATAATCTTAACTGGAGGCAAACAGTTAAGACTCCTCGACCCCCCCTGCCTCTCAA
Source organism: Tetrastigma voinierianum (assembly GCA_016808115.1). Lineage (NCBI taxonomy): Eukaryota > Viridiplantae > Streptophyta > Magnoliopsida > Vitales > Vitaceae > Tetrastigma > Tetrastigma voinierianum. Next base: position 361,045 of record JAEQBH010001742.1, on the reverse strand, counting down.
CTTTTCCTTAGAACTTTGGATCATGCCATTTCTTTGTCTTATCCTTATATATTTTAGTATCACATAGCTTCGCTTTCTCAATTTTCCAATTCATTAAGTCGAGCGCCTCTCTTCCTTTCGCAATCTCAAATCGGTTCAACGTTTCATACTCACATGGCTTTGTATTCCAGCTCAAGAGTGGAGGTGGACATGGTTTTCTCCAAAGACAGGTCTCAGATGGGACATTCCAACGGAGTTTTAAAAGCTAAATTCCAGATGCCCATAATGCATCATCAAGCTTCAAAGGGCCAATCTTCCGCAACCCATGTTTTTTCTAATTCTTTTATTTCTGCTGGAAACTTCACCGCCCATTTGTTTAAGGATGATAAGCCAAGCCCATAACGGGCTCATACCATATCTCAGGTCATGAGTCATTAAACACCTTATTCTCAAATGCGTCTTCCTCCATCACCAATTATACTCGTGTCCCAAATCCTAAGAGTATTTCTTCAGAAAACCTCACAACTCGTATCGTTGCATCATTCTAGGGACAAGTTGCTACTCTACCCATTTTGATACATAATCCACAAATTAAGAGTATTTATATATTTCCAAATGAAATTTGGAAAAGGCCTCATAAAATCTATTCTATACATCAAACAATTGCACTGTGATATCTCATAGGGCATCTCTATGCTCACGATATTTCCCATTCTTTTCGCATTGATCACAATAACTTACTCCATTCAAAACAGCCTAAAAATCAGGAGATTGCAACCTCGACCTGAGAATTCATGGCTGTTTTATCTCCGCAAAGTGTCTCCATAAGGGGTGATGCATGACATTCTCGTAAAATCTCATTACTTCACTTTCTCGTACACATCTCCTATAATCGACCAGCTCCTCTTAAACAAATATGGATCATCCTTATGTGCACTCACTATCACCTAACCTTTTCATTGGTAAACACTGGGTGGCACACTCCAATAAGCTAAGAAATTCTATAATATCGTAAAGATACCAGTGGTGATCATCAGAGTGACACCGAAATAATTGTCTATCCTGGAAAATTCTTCGCTATTTCTTCCTTTTTCTCAGACAGCGTAGTTCTCTACTTCGACATGATCACTATCACATCATACACGGCCTTCTTTCATTTTTTTATTTCTAATCAAATTCCCGCACACACACCACCTAATTCCTTAAGCCATATTTCTTCTTGCCAATAAACATGATTTGACAAGATGATCAAGTGTGTATAACAACATGGGGACCTTAAAATATATGGGCCTCGAATTCTTCACATGCAAACACTATCATGTAATCTCTCCGCAGTGTATAATTTCTCAGGCTTCATTAAAGGTTTTGCCAGCATAAGAGATATCTTCAACACTTTTTCATCTTTATAATCCCAATACGTACCCATCAAGAAAATCACCGGCATCAATATGATCTCAAATTTTGTTCCAATTGGTTTCTGCCATGATGGGAGCTTCCACTAGTCCGGATTGACTTTCTTCAAATGCTTTCTCGCGTGATTCATCAAAATAAAACTTATTATCTTTCTCCTCAAAGACCAGATAAGGTTTCTTGCTACCAGAAATCTTTGATAAATCTTCTCTATAAAATCCTTTGGGCATGTCCTAAGAAACTTATGATTCCCCTCGATCGTAGTGGGTGGCATAAGTCTCTTATAATCAAACCTTGCTTTTGGTCTACTTCAAGCCCCCGTCATAGAACATGTGCCCCAAGACAATCCTCCCTTCTCAGAATCCATGTACAGACATTTATCCCAATTTAGAGATAGATTTTTGTCTTTGCACCTTTAAAGTGTTGTCCCCAAAGTTATGCAGTATCACTCAAAAATCGATCTCATACACTAAAATCATCCACGAAGATCTCCATAATTTCTTCCTCGCTAGATCGTAAAATATAGACATCATGCATCTGAAGGCATCAGACATTACACACCCAAATGGCATTCTTCTAAAAGCAAAAGTACCAAATGGCATGTAAAAGTGGTTTTCTCCCGACTAAAAAGTAAATAGCTATTTGGTTATATCCAAAGTATCCATCAAGAAAACAAAATGAGGGTGTCCCGCTAACTCATTCAAAGATTTCAACATGAAAGGCAGGAAAATAATCCTTCTTGGTCAGATTATTCAATTTTTCTCGTGAAGTCGATACAAACTCCCTCCATCCTCGTTTGCCAGCTTCAGAGGCAAGTTCATTCTTTTCATTTCGACATGTTGAATCCACCTTTCTCGGGAACCACATGTACCTGGCCTTACCTAAGAACCGCCCTGATATAAAGATATATAAAACCTCAGATTTAACCATTTCGTAACTTTTCGACAACTTCTTTTCATGATCGGGTTCACTTCTTGATGCCTTCAACAGTTTTTGCATTATCTTCCAAATAAATATTTTGTGCATACAAATGAGCTCGATACCTTTCGCATCTTCAATCGACCAGCAATCAGGCTTCCTTGTATTTTCTCACCACAAAGAACTGCTTCTTCGGGCCTACCACGTGTTTGATATGATAACCTGGTTTTCTTTTTCTCGCTCTAAACTCCATATTTCAAATGGATCAAGTAACCTCACTGTTAACTTCACCAGCTTCGCCCATGAGTTTGTCATTGCTTTCTCGGGTCGCCTCACTTCCATCTCGACTGGCTATTTATACTCGAATCGTTTAATATTAAACAACTCAAGTGCAGATCTCACAATCAAAACTCTCAGCACTAAAATTCATCTTTAATTTCATTGATAGTTTTAAATGATACAATAAGAATTCACTTCATCACGGAAAGGCTATTGCTTCTTACAAACTATACAACCTGTTTTCCCTACATTAGATGCTCCAGACTTCTATTAATATTAAAATGCTAATCGTCTTCATTCCCAACCTCGAGTGTCGGTCACCTTCTCGCACCGTCGATCAAGGCAACTCCTCGTTGCTGGGCAGCATCTTCCTCTAACAACAAAAAGGAACTCGAGGATCTTTCCTCCATCCGCATGATAACAAAATCTACTAGGAAATGAATTTCCCAACCTCGACAAGTACATCTTCCGTAATGCCCTCTGGTCGCGGCCATCGATCTATCACCATCCTGTAGCAATTTGGCTGCTGGGGGCAGTTCCCCAAAACCAAGTATCCGCATCAACCGATAGTGGCCATCAAATCTTATACTGCCTGCAGTCAATGAAAAGCCAACTCACATTTCCTCATGAGCGTGGAATAGTGAAACCGCTGTATTCCTTCTATTTTACCGAGCCTACCGAATAATGGTTAATCGCATGAAGCAAAGTGTTAACTCATACCTCCTCACTATCTTTTCTTTCGTCAACACCTCCTTCGTAAATTTTGCATAAAGAGGCATTGACCGATCACCTCTCGCAATGTATTATTTATTTCTATTTTCTCAAAATATCCAAGAATCTCTTAGGAAAATCGTTTCTTCTTTTTGACTGGTCTCAGGAATGGCACCGCAGAGCATGTTTGTAGCATTCCCTTCTTTTCAAGGTCATTTCTTCCCTTAATTGCTCAATCAGTCGTTTTCCTTCTTCTTCGCCCTCTTCGCTTCTATCCCGCATTGCCGCCGCCTCAAACTCCCACTTCTCAATCAATTCGCCAATAGCAAATTTTTGTGGTTCTTCGGGTGTCAATTTCGTAGGAATGTTCCCTTTGTTCTCGATGAGTATATCTGTGGCCACTCGCTCTACTTCAGGTCTCTAGATTTTTCAGCTGAAGCACCAGTATTCTTCTCAAAACAACCGTATCGACGGAAAGCTCTGGGTCGATAGTTTCGATCAGCCGGAATTGTGGGCTAGGCCTCTCGTTATCCCCTTACGAATCAAGCAAAGATTGCCTTCCTCAAATGGTTAGGTTCTCTCCGAATTTAGTATTTATTTCGCCTCACCTCCTCACGTACGCCGTTGGAACTCAGGGTCGGAGCATCCTTTCGCTTCGAGACGACGTTCTACCTCGGCCATGTACGCCCTCCACCATATGAAAATTTTTACGGTTCCTCGCTACCGGATCAGAGGTACGGGCAGTAAGGATTCGCTTAAAATGATAACTCCTTCGCTCCCACGCACTCCTTAACCTCCTCGAAGACCATAAGAATCTCTTCTCGTCAGCACACTCGCCAATTCTTCTAACTCCTTTCAAAGAATGATAACTCCTTTCACTTTCTACTCATTTCTTATTTCACGGGCGCAGGCATCTTCCCTCTCTTTATTTCATTCATCCTATGCATTATAAGATCCAACTTAGTCCCTCCACGGCTCACATCTCGTCACCCACGACCCTTCCCCTACACTACCTCTTGAAAACTCGTATGGAGCTTTCATATCGCATTCACATCCCTCTATCGATCTCTCATTTCAAGACTTTTCACAATGCCCACTTAAAGATGAGCATCGATAATACCTTGGATGTATCATTCAGAAATAAGACACACCATATCCATCCTGCCTTCAAGTCTTATTCCATGCATCAAGCATCTCTTCAAGCACCAATCTTTCCCAGCGACATACTGTGCCTCATCTTCTCCCTCGTTGGAATACACCCTCTTCGTCTCTCCTAAGAGAGACAGAAGAACTGCCTAAGCAAGCTTCTACCAACTCTACCATATCAACGCATCCATACTAATGGGATCTATACCATGTGGTCACAGGTCTCTCAAAAAATGGAAGAGATGTAGTTTTATCACCTCCTGGTCTCATCTGCCTCAAATTAATCAGATAACCATCCCCGGAAATTCCTCCCAGTGCTCATTTTGGGTCTTCTATGGGATGACCAAGAACCATGTTATTGAATCCATTTGCAATTTCAGTATCGGCTTTAGTCTCAAATTTGCCAGATCCACTGTGAGGTCATTCTGGTCATAATACTCTTCAATACAGCCTCCCAAACCCTCCATCAGGTCGAATTGGGTCTTCCGGTCGTGGGCCGTCCTCTCTGTCTCTCCGGTTGTCATGTTCCCTCTCTCATACCGTCGCTTCCTTTGTCTTCTTAAGCTCCCCGGCCTCTCAAATTGTTTGTCGAATCGTCGATCCCCTCGGTTTCTATGCATTAAAGGTTCTCCGAAATAAAAGCATACTCATATTAATAAGATTAGTCAAACCTAACAAATATTTTCAATAATGGTTTGTTAAAAAATTAGTGACTAAATGAATAACGCTTGAGGTGTTTATTTTTCTTTTCTTTAAAATTGTCCAAATTGCATTTCCTTTCTTTCATCTTAATATTGATCTAATTAATTTTTCGATCCCCCAAGAACAACGCGAAAACTTATCATGGACTCAACCAAGACACATAATAAATCCTAGGCTAATTGTCACGAAAGGACTCATTATTCAATCCCCAGCATAATGCCATGAAACTTGTTAATTATATTTTCAGTAATTATACCGATTAAAAATGGTTTCCTTAAGACTAGATAAATTTTCCTTGCCTTTGATCCATGATTCCCAAGTGTACAAGATCAACAAGTAATAAAGTGGATTTAGTGTCCGTATATCGATCCCACAGAGATCCTCAAGAATTCTCAATCAATTCCGACCACTCAAGCCCCATAATTATTTCATCATGACTTATGAACTGATACATTCCAAAGCAACCTTGAAAAATAATGAAAGAATAAAGATATGTAAACTAGAACAAAATGAAATAATGCTTAAACTAAAATAAAAAAATTAAAGAAATAGGACCAATCAGCTAGTTTTTAAAGGGGGGCATTGGAAAATAATAACCTGCTGTGAAACATCAATTGCAGACTAATTAGCTTTACTTCATGAACTTCAGATTAGAACTCAGTCCAAGGAAGAAGGTAATGCCATGTGGATTCCTAATGACATATTTCATCATCAATCCTTTCCCCGCTTTCTCTGAATAAGAGGATTAGATAAATCTATTTTTAATCCAGTTACCTTGTTCCTGCATTTTTCTTCAATATCATACCCGTAACATGGACCTGTAGAAAACCCTAGCTCCTAAGACATAGCTAAGTACCGGGTTTACAATATAATCGGGTTTCTCATCCAAATTTGGAACAGCTTCATTCTTTCCTCGATTAGATCCTCGCTAACACCTGATCGAACTTACTGCTCACCGAGGCCAACTCTCTCGCTCATTTTACCTGATAAGTCATTCAACTCATTCTCTGCTTCTGCCAGAAGAAGATTTATTGATTAGAATTCTACAAAGTCTATTAGATCCCCAGACAGTTCGCATACCTTCATTGTTCTGAAAACCTCTGCAACGCCTTCCTCCAGGTCACCTGTAGGGCTTCCCTGAACCGTGAGCATAAAAGTTCAATCCAATACACAGACAGACAATTGATCATCTTCATGATCCACATATAGCAACAAACAAACCATATGATTCTAAGTCTGAGTTCATCTAATTCACAATTTTTAAAAAGATAAATCAACTTTAATAAAGATAAATCAACTGAAAAGCCTGGTTTCAAACAATAATTGAACCTTAGCTTGAATCAAAAGAACTACTCAGAGATCAGAACTGAAGTTTGAATTCAAAATATGAATTTAAACCAACTCAAAGTAAAGAATTAAGAAACAACATTCATGATTCACTAACTTAACAATTATAAACATCTCAGATCCAATTTAAAGAAATAATAATCACTTTGAATCTTGAATCAAAAAATAATAGTTAAAATGTTGAAAAAGAAAAAGAAAATTTAAACCACACTGAGCCTTCTAGCTTTCTACCCACTCTTCTCGAAATGGCCAAGAGCTGCTTTCAAGAAGAAACGCTTTTATGTGGCTCGAAGTCATCTCTAACTTCATACACCCATTTGTGGATTTCAAAATGATCCACGTGATTTGTTCTGCTCATGTCGCGACTAGCCTTTTTTTGTCACAACCTGACTCCACACACCAATTTCTCCACGTCCGCGAATTTCACCGGTCATTTATGAGTCACCCCGATGTCGACTCTTCACGCCGCGACTCGCATCGCTCGCGATGAAGCATTCCTCGATGTCACGACTCTCTTCCACGTCGCTAATTTCAACGCTCGTTGGATTAGCGATTGTACGCGGTCGCCACTTCTTCCACGGCCGCGACTTCACTATTCTCATGGTGAGCTGCTCGATGTCGCTGACTTCTTTTTCTCTGTTCTCGGTCCAGCGTAAGCTTTTTATCTCGGGTCGCAATAATTCTGTTTTTAACACCCTCGATCTGATGTCGCACAATGATCGATGTCGTGACCTTCATTCCTTGTAATTGATGGCGCGATATCCAATGATCGCCAGTACTTCCTTCTCGCCTTGTGAGTTTCGAGGTCGCATTGGCAATCATACGTCATGGTTTCAATGTTATGCGCTTTGCGTGAGCTCTTTTTGATGTCGTGGAAGTTTTTCTATTGTCGCGGGTCGTCTTCAAGATCTTCAATGATGTCGCGATTACTAAATGGATGTCGCACTCATTCATGTACCGATGTCGCTGACCATCGAAGCGATCGCGGACCTTTCATTGTAACTGATGTCGCGACCACTAAAGGACGTCGTGACTTCACCTTTACTTCAACTGATGTCGCGACCATCAAGAACGCCGCCGACATCTTCATCTCGGCAAGCGCCCCATTCATTCTCACTCGTCACACTCATGTTCTCGCCACCTTTGAAAGATTGTTGCAACTTCTGACCAAAGGTCATCAATTTCCATGGTTCATCGTTGTGCCAAATTTCACACACTGAAGGTGTCACACTGGCTCATTTTCATAGTTCCCGGTCGCCCGATTGGAGTTTCGCTGTACCCGTGTTATTCTTCACACCGCCAGGCAAGTCACACATCCAAATTCTTTCTTCCAAATTAGTTGCTACTCCTTCACTGAGAGGGTCAGTTTCACTTGCAATGTTTCCGTGTCGCACCTCATGTGACATCACAACTCATTTATCTCCGGCTATGTCGCGAAGACGCATTGATGCGTCGCGATATGAACCCTCCTCAGATTTGACTCGCTTTCTTTAATCTCGACCAAGTCATATTTTGTCTCAAATTCCTCTTCAGTCACATCACTGCTTATTCACTCTTTCGCTTCTTTCTTCAAAGCTTCAAATTATTGAGGGTCAGGACTTAATTATTGGAAATCGCATCTTCCCACGCACTTAAGTTCCAATGACTCTAATCCGTCGCAAGTCGATTTTATGATTTTTGCTAAAATTTGATTTTCACGTATTTCCCCATAAATCTGAATTTCAATACCACGTCACAGTATTGACCATCATTATTCTCATTATAACCTGTAAAATGTATTAAAAATCTCATGAGTTGACCTCATCAGCTAAGTTGGCTATTAATCATATTGACACTGAACCAATCGCTTTTTTATTTTTTTTTTTTTTTTTGAAAGGCCACCCAACCAACTAGTTACACATTATCACAGAGAAACCTCCCAAATTCAGACACAAACAATATTAAATAGAAAAAAAAATTAAGTTTTTGATGAATAGGATATTTGTATAATTAAACAAAAATACTATTAATTAACCTATACTCACTGTAGCTTCATCATCAATATCTTCTTCAAACAAGCACATCCATCAAAGCCTTCACACTTTAATTCGGTCAATTTTCGATTCTTACACACCATCTTCTTTCCTTGTTATCATGGAATCCTGATTAAAAATGAAACCATCTATATATGACCAACAATACGATACAGCTTTATAATCCAACAAATATTCTAAGATCTATGTCAAAACATTAAGAATAATAATACGTCGAAATGCAAAACATATCCCCAAGATCCATGTGTCATTAACAGCGTTCCTCGATCTCTCCTCAGAGCACATTACACGTCCGAGATTCCTCTTTCGTTTCTCTCTGACGATGGGATGCCTAGAAAGAACATAATAATAATGTGACATGGGACCTCATAACCCCTAAAAAACCCAATTAGTAATATTCTATTTCACCCATCATAAAACTCGCACTTGGCCATTCTGGTATCTACACATAATATATCATACTTATTATATGGGTTTCAACCCATTATTTAACACACTGCATCATCATATTATGGGTAAATTTATATAATAGCACTTAATAACATATGTGGACCTACTATTATTTTTCCAACAATCTCCACTGGGTCAAGCATATGTTATAATCTTATACACAACACATGAAGTCTCTAAAAAATTTCTATCATAACCAAAAGCATAACCAAACAACCTTGTCCATCAATTATATCAATATAGGATCAAAGTAATTTTCGTTACATTTATATCATAACTAGATTTATCAATGGTCACATATATCAATATAACTAAACTAATATGTATCAAGCATGGATGTATAGCATGGAAATCAGATGTAATGTGATCTACATGCCTATTTGATCCGGTCATGCCATATTTTCGTGGAGATGTTATTATAGAGTCAAAGTGGAAATAAATTGAATACTTTATTTCTACAAAAATGTATGTAAACATATAATGTGTCCAAAAACAACAACAAAAGCAAACTTCAATTAAAACCACATATCAATCAATAATATGACACCCATATGAGAGCAAGCAGGCTCATTAATGACCTTAGTGTAAGTCCCTTTAGTGTTTATCCACAATCATGAGCTTCAGCCAATATGCTCTCCTATAAAAACTTGACCATTCTAAACTATTTCTTTAACAAATAGCAAACTTGATGTCAATATAAGCTTCACTAATACATGGCTGTCGACCTATCGTCACAATACATCTTTAGTGGCCTTTAACACCACCAAAATGCACAATCTGCGAAAAAAATTTCTAACAACCATATTCCTGCGGATTGATGCCTCAAAATATTCTATAAACTCTATTTCCAGTGGGAAGAAGTTACAACCGTTCGTTGCGGGCTTCTCCAAGAAATAGCTCCTCCAAATGCCAACATATAGTCAAATTTCAGCGGATCTACTCGAATGTCTTAACATCCAAAGATAATCGAAATCAATACCCTATGATCTCCAACTCCATCCAATTCCGATATGTGGTTATAACCTTTGGGGTTTTCTCTCGTGTAAAATATCGGCCATAACCCGATGACCGTCTAATGATCCATCCTCATCGCTAATATTTCATTTCAACATTCCAACAATGTATGTTATATCCAGATGTGTACAAACTTGAGGATACATTATACTTCCAACAACTAATGCATAAGGAGTTCCCTTCATTGGCTGAATTTCCAAATCACCTTAGTATGATCGACTAAGACCAAATTTGTCTCCCTTTTAAAGGGCGTGGATTGTCAACTCGGTTTTACAACTTTGGTATGCCAATCTTTTAAGTACCTTATCACATATAGCCCTTGCGGATATAACCCCTTTATCAATATACCTTTTAGATAACTAAGGATACCTCGAGAGACATCCTACCCATCTTAATCCCCAATACAAAGAGGCGTCACTAAGATCTACCATCTTAAAATTATTTTGATAGGAAATTCTGCTTCGTGCAATAAGCCTATATCATTAGTGGCAAGTAGTGTGTCATCAACATACAAAACAATAAAGATGTGCTTACTCCCACTGAACTTGTGGTATACATATTCATCCACCATATTTATCTCAAAACCAAATGAGACTATCACTTGATAAAATTTGAAGTACCACTGATTTCGGAAGCTTCATGGTCTATATGGGATTTCTTTAGTTCACAAACCATTTTCTTTGGGTCTCCGGACAAAAAGTTTTCTGGTTGCACCATATAAATTGTTATGTCAATGTTGTCAATGAGAAACGCTGTCTTTACATCCATCTGATGTAACTCAAGATCAAAATATGCAACAAGTGTCATTACAGCCTGTAGTTCTTTTCATTGAAACTGAGAGAAACTTTTGAAATCAATGCCTTCCTTGAGTAAATTCCTTGTAAGCACCAAGACATGTCCATATCTCTCCACATCACCTTTCAACTCCCTGCCAAATGACCATCATAAACCCATCATTTCTGCACCTTTCAGCAATGAGACAAGATCCCAAACATCATCATTTCGCATGGACTCGTATTCCCCTCATCCACATCAATTCACTTTTAACAATAAGAGCTTTGTATTGATTGATGGAAGTTAATGGGATCATCTTCCATCATACTAATTTAATCCTCATGCTCTTTAGAGAGAAAATCCACATAATCATCCTGAATAAATTTCTCTTTCTCCTTTCTCTTACGGATCTCCTCAAGTGACATTTGTCTCAAGGTTATTTAGTTTGTTCATGATGAATCCATATCCTTTATATTTTGAATAGGGATTTGTCTCATTGTGTATGGGGAATCAAATCAACAATGTCTCATCTATCTAGGTTTCTTAATCAATGTTAGGAATAGAACCCGCATTATTAGTCAAGATTAATAGGAGTCGAAAAAGATTCCTCCTTTTCAAAGACAATGTCTCTATCCTTATTTCTCCCCCCCAAACTCAACATCCTTAAAGAATGTTGCAGTTCCTGTCTCAAAAACAGTTTTGATTGTGGGATCATAAAATTTGTAACCCTTAGACCTTTTAGAGTTTCCTATAAAGTAAAGCTGTGGTTCTGTAGTCCACTTATCTTCATTTGGCCTATAAGGCCTTGCTTCAACTGGACATCCCCAAATGTGAAAATGTTTTAAACTAGGTTTTTGACCTGTCCAAAGCTCATAAGGGGTCTTTCTTACTGCTTTAGTAGGTACTTTGTTAAGAATATAAGACGAAGCTCCTAATGCTTCTCCCGTAGAAATTCTGGTAAGGTAGATTAACTAATCATACTCCTTTACCATGTCCTTAAGAGTTATGTTTCATTCTTTCGTATACACCATTCATGCTAAGGTGATCCTAACATAGTGTATCAGGGGAAAATTCCACATTCTCTAGTATCTAAGAAATGGACCCGGACGTTGTTCACTAGATCACATATCCGCTTACAGATTCACCACCACCTGCAATATCCGACTCACTTTAATTCTTTGTCGAGTCATTCCTCAACCTCACTTTAAAAGCCTTGAACATGTCCAATGATTGAGACGTCTCTTTAATTGAGGTATAGGTATCCATATCTAGAATAATCGTCTATGAATGAAATAAAATATTGTTCACCATTCCAAAGGGCCTTAGGTAATGGTCCACAAATATATGTATGAATAAGTTCTAAGACTTCTGAAGCTCTATTGCCTCCCAACCTCTTGTTCTTTGTTTGCTTTCCCTTAATACACTCAACATGGATTGTGAAGTTTTTAAAATCAAGGGAATCAAGAATCCCATTAGACACAAACATCTTAATTCTATTTTTAAATATATGACCTAATCGTTTGTGCCATAAAGTCGCTGCACTCTCATCGTTGAACTTTTCTTTTGCATCACTGCGGAAGAAACACGTAAGGTTTTGTAATATGGCCAAATTATATAGAGCAAATAAAGATTTTCAAATCCCAATAAAGAACCAGTACCAACAATATTTGAATTCAAATAAAGACTAAGTTGACTATCAAGGAAAAGTATAACCCAAGAGGAACTAAGGAATGATGCTTAACTGAACTCCAAGATTGCCAAGGAGAGATCTAAGAAATGGCACGATTAAATGGTGGCTCGAAAAAATTTCCAAAAATGCGATAACGTCCTGCTCTATGATTCCAAGCTTCATATCTTTTCGGGGAAACTCAAGTCGAGGTGGATTGGTCTCTTCACCATTCATCAAGTATACCCCAATGGAGTAGTGGAACTCCTCAATTCAAATGAGAGCCAAACTTTCAAAGTGCATGGCCACCGCCTCAAGCCTTATGCAGTCCCCTTGAAAGGCAGAAGGAGGAGCTCACCTCCTCAACCCCTCAAAATACTCAAACCCAATGGGTCAGACTCTAGCTCCCCTAAGACTACGATTCACCCTTTTTGCATTTTTATACAGGACATTATTCAACTCTCTCGATTTGATCTTTACTTAAGCCCTATTTCATTCCTATTATTGTATTTGGAATTTTTTCAGGCTCATTTGTTTTCATAGGAAGTACATATTTCAAAGCAAGGAAGTTGTGCAAGTCCAAACTAGTAAGAAGCATCAAATTACAGAAACCAAGATATTTTCGCAAGGGTTGCAAAAATTTGTAACCCTCACGCCAGCCTCACAAGGGCCCCCACACATTTGGTGCAAGGGTCGGCGAAATTCTCGCAACCCCATTTCCAAGGCCCCGCAACTCGCGGCCGCCCTAAGCCACAACTCCATTGGGCCGCCCTGCTTTTCATTTCCAAGACCTGTGAATCCATGCCCATTTTTTATTCTCCACCTCCTACACCCGTCGGCATCTCGTCTTCATAAAAAGACTACCACCCACCTTCTCTTTGCACATACACTCTCTCCCTCCCCATTCCTCCCATCACAACCCCCCGGGCTTCGGGGGGGAGCCATGGCCAAAACCCGAGAGTGGCACAACTCTTCTCCTTCTCAAATTCGTCTGGTGAACCTCCTCCCCTCCTAGACCACCCCACTCCGCCAACCCCGTCGAGCCGCGGTCGACCCCGTCTAGTTTGTCGTCTCCCGGCCCCGCCACGCCCTCCCCGTCCCCCACGCCCTGTGTACATGACCAGGGTTGGACCCATGCTAGCAGCTCCTCCTCACCCACGGGCCAGTGCGTAGACGACCTCCATCCAAGCGGGCCAAGACCTCTTGCCATGGTGAATCTTCACAACCACAGCCTCAGGTGCCTCAACAGTCTTCCTCCGGGCACTACTTCTTTCATTCCCGAGACATAGTCCCCGCCCCTACCATAAGAGGCCACTTTCCCCCGTGTCTCATCAGCAGTGGAACAATTGGATTAGCTAGCCAGGAGTTCCATGATGAGAACTTATGACATCTCTTTTGCCAATCGGGCCTAAAGCCTGGATTCACCTGGGGCCTCATTCTATCGCTACTCTCTCGAGACGTTTACGACTACACAAATTCCTTCTCCCGAGAATAGCATAGATTTCACTGCAATCATGACATCCTCTGGGTGAGCGCCCACCTTATCAGCTTTCATTTTACCATCATGGTCGATAGTCAGACAGAGCAAGCATTACAACTGTCAAGGCTTCAACTTCCAATGACCCTTTGTCAATTAACAGATGGTACCGGGTCTCCAACTCGCCGAGATATGGTATAGGTTCTCTCCTGAAACACATCTATGGGTCCTATACTTTACCGGAGGTAGCTTCCTTCGAGAATGCTCTTTGTGGACCACGTGTTGCGTTCCAATCTGTTTCCATTGCAACATATAGTATAGAGGCAAGGCACCATCCTTGAGGCTTTATTCCGTATCTCGAAGGGCTTCTGGTTTTGCCCTCAGGATCTGATCATGTTAGCTTTGTTCCACTTCGAGGAGAAGGTCCACAAAAAGAATCTTAGTAGGGTCGAGACCATTCCACTATTATTCCCACCCACCGCTCCCATGCTCTCGGGAGCACCCAGGGCTTCCCGTTGAGCCGCGCACTCATGAGTGTCGTCATAGCCATGGTGCAGGCAACCTCACGCCGTAGCGGCGCTGGGCCTGAGGTCTCCCTTCCTGCTCCTTTCTCAAGATGCTAAGGAGGATCAGCAAGAAGTTCCCTCGGAGATCCAACAACAAAGATCCTCCTCTGCCCCGCTCAAGACTCTCACAAATTCAAAGGTCATCAACTCATCCCCATTTCATGCCATCGCACTGTGAGTCCCACACACCCCTCGAGCCCCTAATACTGGCTCAAGCTTTACCTCAAAGAGATTCCAGACCACCGTGGAGTTTGTCCACATTTCTGCACAGTACTTCCTAGCGATTATGGCCACCGGCCTAGAATTTCGATCCTCCCACATCACGTACTCCTTTGTCGCCCATACCTGTCATGGCACAATCCGTGACCCATACCGAAACCATCCTCTCCTGGGACATGAGCACCCCAGTTTGCCACCTATCCCACTTACTCCAGCAGCCAGCTACTCTAGTTATCACTAGCTACATCACAAAGATCTTCAACACTTCCATGTCCGTGAAGGTTTCACCTCAGCAGCCTTCAGTCGCTCTACTCAACCGACTATCCTTCGCCCTACACCATCATATGATGAGGATGAGGATGAGGGTTCCACCCCTCAGACCTACTCCTCGAGTATCACTCTTCCTTAAGTTTCGAGCCACATTAAGGACAATGCAACATTTAATGGGAGTGGTCAAGAATAAGTGCACTCTATGTTCCTGTCATTTATTTTGTACTGAATATTTATAGTCTCTTGAACAAGTATAGTACATGTTTTTTTTTAGTTTCTGGGCACATGTCTTTAGTCTCATGTTTTTAGTTTATCAAAATAGTTTTTAGTCTCTCGCTCTTATTTTTCCATCGGATTACAAAAAATATATATTTTTTTTTTTTGTAATTCTCAATGGGCCAATGGGAGAAATTGAAACCTCACTCAATACTTTGATTTAGAGTGGTGTTATTCCCAAAAGTCGATGAATTGTTGAAACTCCCTCTGCCTTCAACCTTACTCTACTAACTAACCACACAATGTGCACATTAGTTTTCACATCTATAACCGAAAACCGGCTCTTTCCTAAGCCTTGCAAACATCTGACCTAAGACTCGACCACTCATTAGGTTGGGACCCTGCATAAATGTGTCTCAAAAAAAAAAAAAAAACATAACACTTACCTTGAAACTGAAAGATGGTCCGAGGGGCATATGGCGAAGTCTTAAGTCGGTGCCCCAGCTAACTGATTGGGTGTCACCTAACTTTATCAAGCCGCTACATGGGGTGAATAGGTGGAGTTTAGCAATTTGTAGATGTTGGAGTATCAAACTTACTGAAAAGTCCGGGGTGAAATTTGAAGAGTTAGTGGTCGAAAGATCCTTATGACTTGATGCCCTAAACCTTGTTTGTTTGGGAGTCATCGGTGGGCCTCCGTTACATGGACAATTGTGAATTCAATACCCTCAGTATTGCACCCCTACAACAAAAAGTTGTGGAATAAATGAGGCTCCCAGTCTATGAAGGTTTATTAGTCTACTAGGTGTAGAAAAGAGTTAGGGTCAGTGAGAGGGATAGCTCATCGACTATTCTTGAAAACTACTGCTAACACTTAGGTTTCAGGGAAGGTTTTAGGCTGGTGATCTAGAGTTGAAATTTTGATACTTGAATTTGCATAGCACATACTCTCTGAGATAGTCATTAGGTAGGATTTTGATGACTTTTGTTTAAGTTTCGTGGCTTTATCACATCATTGCTTTGGGAAAACCTTTTTTTTTTTTTTTTTTAATATATATAGTTCATTTCAGCTTTTGGATTGTTTATTCTTCCTTCATTGTTATGAGGACTAGCAATGTCAGTTGGGGAAAGTGATTACTACCCAAAAGTGCTATTTCATACCTTAACACTCCGCTTTAATCACTTTTGTGTAGTAATCACCTTAATTAACCCAATTACATTGTTAAGGACCCAAGAAAGCTACTAATCAAATTTTTATATGAGTTTTGTTGTTTTTAAAGTACATACATCTCAAGATAGATTCATTTCAAGCATGAAGAAATTAGTAAAAATATAGAGCTGTAATATTTTATTGAGCCACAGGCCAAAGCAGAACTAAGAAAGGATGCGTGAGTTAACCTTATTAAGATTCTATATATTATAAATTTTCGCCACATTTGACTTTTTGATTTCTTTTTTATTTATTCCCAATTTCTCCCCCATGTAATAATGTTTATTTCTAGATATTTTGGGTACTCAGATAGATATAGTAGCGATACACATCTCAAAAGAAGACTATGTAGACAAGTTTTTTATATTTGAAGTTTTAAGCAAGCTTATTGGAGAAGATCCCGTGTTTCTTTCATTTTTCTCTCATTTTCTTTCTCTCTTTCATCGGCCAAACACCTCAAGATGATTGCAGGATGAGTGGCCAAAAGTCCTCATCAAGTAAGGCCACTGGGTAAAGGATCCTAAGGCAAACTAAGGGTTTCCATGTTTTTCGTTTGATGTATTTTATCGCTGTTAATGCCTCTTTCATCAACTCGGGCTTCGATCCCTTCGAGTCACCTTGGAATGGCTAAAATTTCAGTGTGCCTTTAGGGCCCACCAGGATAATTTAATATCGCTAGATCCACGACGTCCGTTAGTTATCACTCTACGAGTCATTGGAAGGTGAGTCAAGTGAGACATGTGTTTTGCATCGACCGAGACCATTAATGGGGCGCGGGAATGCCATTTTCAAAAAATATTTAATGAGGTCATTTTTATAGCTAAATGAAGATCTGGTTTGGGAGATAACTATATGTTATCATCCCCAACACGAGGAAAAGACCCGAAAAACCCTTCATTTGCCTAAGGAACCTAAGCCTAGTGTCCTGATACCTCAAGGGACTTCTTTCCATATTTTAATCTATTTTATTTTTAGTTTTAACCATTGAAACTAACCCTTTTTATCACAACCCCAATATCCAAAGAGAAATCACTAGTATAAGCCTCATTATAAGTCATTTCCACGAAGAAAACCCATCTCTGTGGACGATCCTAAAACCACTATGGTTTAGTAGCTATGCTACGCTAGTATGAGGTATTAGGTTATAAGTTTTATTGATTAATACCCTATTGGCCAATGAATCGCTGTAAAAATGAATAGCAAATTTTGTCGTTTCATTCTTTCACACTCTAAATATCATCCTCGTTGAATCATATCGAGCTAAGAAAGGAAATGAGACGGTCTAGCCTTAATTCATGCCTAACTATTGTATGTGCTCTTTTCACAAGTATGTTCGTATTGGTAAGAATGAATGCACATTGCTTTGAATGTTACTTGATAGAAACCCAGAAGTGAAAATTATAGTAATTTTCTTTTCTTTTTTCATTAAGTTGCGATATACCTTTCTTTATTAGCGATACTATCGGCCAAAATTTTGTTACAACATCGTTTAATGTCACGACAAAGTCCGTTGTCCCCAGTTTCAAACATACCGCCACATTACCTTGTCGCAACACTATTTGAACTCCGGAGAAGCACAAACTCGTGGTCATGACAATGGTTTCTTATGTTGCGATAAAGTCACATAACTTCAGGTTTCCTCAGCAAAACTTTGTCGCGACAATTTTTCTCTTTGCTGCGGCATAAGTACACATAAACACAAGAAAATATGTCGCGACAATATTTCTTTATGTTGTGACATAGGTCTACTTGAGCATCAAATTTTTGTGTCGCTACATTTTTGCTCTATCGTAACAAAGGACTGACCTAATTTTAATTGGTTTCAGAAAATAAGTCACGACATAAAATTAATAAGGGAATAAACCCTAGGTTAGTTTTTGTCGCGACATTTAATGAAGGAACAACAACACACTTGGCCTATAAATAGATATATTTTGAAACTTGAAAGGCCACCTACCTCTTAAATCATCAACCCACTCACCTTTCTTCACCAAATCTCTTCCCCTCTTTTTGAAAACCCTAGATCCAAAAGTTTCTCATATCTAACAATGTTTGAGTCATTAAACCTTGTTCCTAACCCGAACGAAATTATGGAAGAGTATGTCGAGAGGGAAGGAAAAATAAATTCAAGTTACTCAGTAGAAATGTAACCCGGTTTCTCAGGATGTAGTAAAAGAATTCTACTCTAATATGGTGAGCATGAAGGATAAGACCGTCTATGTCAGAGGTAGATGGATAAATTTAAATAGGGAGCAAATAGAAAAGACCTACCATCTAAACGAAATGAAGAATGGTTTGAAGTTCAAGAAACTGGTGAAGAAACCATACTTCCAAAATATTGTAGATTTTTTTACTGATGGCAATGGGAAGTGGAATGCCACAAGGAAAAATCCATATGAGTCCATAGCTAGAGGAACATTGATTAACAAATTAATAAGAAATAAAGAAAGGTTTTTTTTTCATTTCATTTGTTCGCTATTCTCACCACCCAAGCATTTTGAGTACCTATAAAGAGAGAAGAAGGCGATTGTTGGTACGCTATGTTGTGGGTACAAGTTCAATGTTGGAAATATAATAAAAACTCAATTGAAGTTATTACTGTAAGGGATGTGGGATCGGGATAACCCCACCAAGACTGATCACTGTGGGTCGTGCATCCTAGGGTAGTGTGGGAAGGAGACCGGGAGGAAGAAGAAAATCGGTCTAGACCTCACCTCACTGTCAGAATCATAAAGGGGCCTAAGAACAGAGGTAGAGAAAGAGATGTAGAAATTTAAAGAGAGGACAAAGATGATGTAGAAATACATCCTATACAGATTGAAAGTGAAGCTCAAGAGCAACAATAGAGGAGAAGTTTGAGCCCACCTCGACCTTCTCCCCGGGAGGTAAGACAGTCCATCAGAGCAAGCCGAGCTTCAGCATCAAGGTAACACGTCGAATTGATAGATATGTTGAAAACAATGATGCAAGAGATGAAGGAGAGGGACAAACAACTACAGATCCAACTCCAACTGAGTGATGAATATATGGATGCATAGCTTAAAAGAAGGGATCAAAATCTGGAAGAAGCACTGAAGCATAGAGATGAAGAGTGGAATAGCATATGGGAAATAAGAGAACATGAACTGAGTGCAGAGATCAAGGTAAGAGAAGATGCTTTCCTATCTTATCAATTGAGGAGGGATAGTGAGCTACTCAAAATAATGAAGGATAGAGAGGATGCTATGGAGAAAAACATCCTGTAGAAGGTAGATGCCTTCGAGTATATGTATAAAGAGCACTAGAAAGAGATAAAGTCTTCATAAAGAGCAAAAGGGACGTAGAGTCAGAAGCCACCTAAACTATGGGGAAAATATTTGACGAGAGTTTGCATGGTCAACAAAATTATGATCCAAATGTACACTTGGGTGAGCTCAGCAGGGAACCTCGAACCTATTGGAGAAGAGACAAATGGATATGATCAAACAAATGTATTATATCAAGGAGTGGTCCCGCATTCAATAGAGGAGAAGAAGGAAGCACCTAAAGCATCCATAAGTCCAAATCCTCGGTTCTCACCTTCTTTCGCCAGAGTACAATTTCAAACTTTCGCCTCAATCTCGCACCATTTGATGGGGAATGATAGAAGAAAAAATAGTCATTCTATTGTCCCCCTTCCTTAATTCCTTGTAACCGTATTCTTACACCCGAAAACTTTAATAAGAAAATAAATAACAATACTTTGCAAAATTTAAAATACTTTACTTTAAATAATCAATCAGATGACTTTCAAAAGCATAATGATGAATAAAGGAGAAACCAGCTTTCCTGGTGGTATATTGTTTTAATGTATTAAGGAATTGTTTAAGAGACTTTAAAATGATAATGGAACTGAATTGTTACTATGTTAAACTTCTCTGAATTGAATGATTTGATTTAAATAAGTTGTTAACTTGTAAAATAGCATAGCAACATATCCAGGAACCAAACAATAATTTGATAGATGAATTGGGGCAGGATGAATTGAACTGAAAAGGGAAAGTTGTAAGGATGTAGATGAATGTGTTGAACTTCAAGAATGAGGAAGATTGCAACCAATTGATGGAACAAATAAGACCTATAATTATGTTTTGTAAACAGTTTAGTTATTATGATCCTTCATAAACACTGCACATGGTCAAAACTATCTCTCGACATACTCAGTTAAAGATTGTGAGATCTTCCTGGGATCTATCACGAAATCTCCAAATTCCTAGAACCCTGTTAGATTATTGGGGTCAAGGTGAAATCCCAAGAACATCATTAACGTGAAATGATGCTATGTTTACCTTTGGAAGTTCTCGAGTCTTTCTTAAAGCCTACTCCTTACAATATGCATAAGCATACACATTAGTTCCTTATTTGAGCTCCATAGCCAATTTCATCATCAACCAAAGAATGAAAAGCCCAGGATCCTCCTTGAACATAATCCCCATGCAAGGAACCCTTATTTGCCTAAATTACATGAAAACTACATCAATGATAGAAGATGACAAGTTTGGGAGAATATTATTTCAAATTACAAAGAAGGATAAGAAGGGATGAGAAAGGATATCAATTGAGATGAGAAAAGATGAAAAGAAGGAAGAAAAGTATATGTGAAAGAAAAATATTAAGGTTGAATAAGTTTGGTCTTATAGCCTTTCTCCCTTGAACAACTAAGTCCTTAGGGGTGTTTCAACACCTAGTACCCTAATGCCAACTGGTATAGGAGTTACTGACCCAAAGTTCGTTAAGGGTCGTAGAAAGCTTAAAAAAACAAAACATTGCACTATTCCTAAAACCTTGATAGAAGATGAAAAGTGAAAAAGATTCAAAGATAAGGAGGAAAGTTTACACTCTGAACATGGTCAAGAAAAATACCACCACAAAAAGTATGAAGAAAGATGCACTAAACCAAATGGAGGTATTGGGAGAAATGACATAAATGGAAAAAGTCAAGAATGCATATGAGTAAAAGTATGTCAAGTCGCAAGTGAAATTGCAAAATTCGAGCCTAAATTGGCTCTATTATTATCTACCCAATTACCTAAGCCTAAAAGACCTAATTTATTATGAAGGTGGTATATGCTTACATTAGTGAAGATTAATATAACAAACAAGCATATAGGACTTTAAAGATTAAAGTAGAAGTTTGCTATCTGAGTAATATCCTAGAAGATTAACTAATCTGCCAAGGAATCAGATAGAAGACCATCACACACTCACAAATCGTAGTCAATAATTGAATTGCTCAATAATTATAAAAATTATTTGGTCATTTAGTGAACTTAATTGAAAATCTTCCGATTCTAGATCGGAAACATATTTAGAAATAATTTTTACAACTAACTCCATGGTCCCGCCAAATCGTGGATTCTACCATAAAATGTCCTTAAAAATAAAAAACCAAACTGTAATATGACAAAACAAAATTTTCTTTCTTTGCTTGGGGATACAAACTCTTAAGTTTGGGAATTTGATGAAATCCAAACTCATTTATTTTAATCCATTTTTCCTCGGCATATTTTTAGAAGTTTATGATTCATTTTAATGCTGAATTATGGATTATTCACCAACTTTTTGTTTTGCAAGTTCGAAATGAAAAAGAAATAATTACAACAAGAAAAGCTAAAAATCACTGTAAGGTAGTTTCTTCCGGTCGCAACATAGTTTCGTAATGTCGCGAAAGAATCCTAATAGAACAGCATAGTGCATGTTTCCAACAAGATCAAGCCAGCTCGCCGTAAATGAAAACTCGTTGTGACATAATTCGATGGGATCGACCAATTTATGTCGTGATAATGAATTTTTATGTCGCGACATAGTGGGAGCAGTTCATGAAGAAGAATGTCGCAACATTGATTAAGCAAATGGCAGTGAAATTTTGTCCCGACATTTCACAACTCTGTTGCGATATAAAGAAATGAAGATGGTAGAAAAGCCTCACATGATAAAAGAAGATTATGGTTATGCATTACTAAAATCCACAATCAGCCTTTTAAGCAGAAGATGACTGTCGCAACAACAAGCTTTTTGATCAAGGACAGAAAATAAGAAACAATGGAGACAAGTTAAGACACAAATACGACAAAGCTTTCCATTTTGCGATAGACATTTCATTTTATGATAAGACCAAGGCAGATTATATGTCGCGACAGAAGACAACGATGTCGCGACACAACATTCAGAGTCAGCAATGAAAGATAAGAAGACTTTGTAGCAACAGAGAAGTTTTATGTCACGACAAACACAACATGAGTTGTCGAGGTGAAATTTTTTTCAGTAACAAAGACAGACATATCGCTTCGGCGTAAGTCGAGAAAATTCATTCATAAGAAGAATGTTGCGATTAATCGGAACTTATGTCAGCGACATAATAAAGAATTGAAGGTAGAAATCTATGTCGCGACAAAAGAAGATTATGTCGTGATAATAAAAGTTGTTGAGTAAGAGATTTCGCCGTGATAGGTTTTACGTCAGCGATTAAAATGGAAGAAATACGAGACCAGCTATGACAAGCTCGTCATGACAAAGATTCTAATGTTGCAACAAATGCTTTGTAGCCAAAGACAAAGCCTTCAAAGACAAAATATGTCGACATCTTCGCAGTCCTGCGCGACATAATTCGCCTCCCAAAAGTGCAAGTCATCAAAGATTCCCAAGTCGCGACAAAAGAAAAAAGTATGTCGCAACAACATATCCATTATACTGTGAGAAACTCTATCGCGACAAAAGAAATTATTGTCGTGACAAAGGTTGAGAAGACCCATCAAATAATGTCGCAACATAGCAAAAAGAATGTCATGCAATAAAAGATGAGAGCCTAGTGAGAATTAGTCTCTGTCACACAAAAGAAAAATTTGTGGTCCCGACAAAAGACGGAGAAGGCCAAGACTTGTCATGACAAGTTAGAAATTATGTCGCGACGGTAATTCAGCGTGCAGGAAAATGACAAGTTGTGTTGCAACAAAGTTTTTATGTCATGACACAAGACACTCATGTCGCAACATAAATTAGACAACTACAGCATAATTATGTTTGTCAAATTATGTCGTGATAGAATCAAACAATAACCTATAAATCACATATCGTGATAAAAACTGCAAGCCACGACAAGAGAGTCGGGAACAAAATGAAAAACATGTCACACAAAGTTGCACAATCAAATGTAATTTTTATGATCCACAACTTATGTCTCATGTTAGGCGTTAACTTCCACTAAACCGTAAACTTCTCAAGTAGCAGAGACTTTTCAGATATTATTTTTCGTTTTATTTTTATTTTCTTTTATTTCTTTTTCCTGTTAATTTTTTTAGTTTACATTTTTCTTTGGGATTGAATAGTGAAATATAAGTTTCGAAATGGTCTAATGTAAAATTTCGCCTCATTCTTCGACTCTCGATGGAACTAGGATATATTATGGAGTTCATTTATTTAAGTTTGCTTACAATTTCAGTGAATTTACCTGGTCAATTAGTCATTGTTATTTGTAATCCGGTTTTGAAAGATTGAGCTTCCTCCTGGAATGGATTGATGTTGATTATTATTTTCTGCTCAACTTGAAAGACGACCATAGTTTGAAATTTTGGATTTATTTAATTGGTATTGATCTTGAATCTACTCTGCTCTATTAGTAGCGTGCACCCGTAAAGGACCATATCTCTGTCCGATTTCTGTGGTGTCCTCCCGTATGAATACCGTATATTTATGATCCCTCGAAAGTACGGAGTCAGTATCAAGTGGCATGGGTGTAATTAATATTATTTGAGGAAAAATTTAATCTTTAATTATGTTATTTCTAGTTAATCAGATAACTAGAAATATTTTTATAAATATTTAAATTAAATTTATAATAACCATTAAATTTTATATTTCATATAAATTATAATCTTTGAAAATGGTAGTATACTTATAAATTTATGTTTTGTGGATTATAAAAATCTTTTTATAATTTATATAAATAACAGTTGGGTAATAATGGTTATTTGTTACAGAAACCATGAGGTCCTATACTTAAAATGACCTTTATAAATGACTTATTAAAATGTTTCAAACACCCTGATTCTTTCAAGACAAGAGGGGATTGGGGATAACTACTTTTAATTCAGCCACTTGCTCGATATTTTTCTTTTTCTGAATACTTCATTGAGCACTGGAATATGGACCGTAAACCTTAGCTCTACATTATGTATAGCATGGGTTTACACTTTACTCCGGTTTCTCTCCTCAAAATTGGAACAAAGCTTCATCCTTTCTCGATTAGACTCATAACACGGATTAACTTTACTGTCACCTAGTAAACTCTCTCGTTTTTTTAGTAAATTGATAAGTCACTCAACTCAATCTCGATTTCAAGTGAGAAGACGATGTATCGACTCACATTTACAGAGCTCATTAGATTCCATTATCGTGTCTCGCATACCCGTGAGAAATTGTTCACTACCGTATCGCCTCTCCGTGTCACCCGTAGGGCCCCTGGAAATCGTGAAGCATGAAAACAATCCTATCGCGTGCATATGACACCGATATTGGGATCGATACATGTAATATTCGTAACTAGCAGATTTATAAACTCGAAGTTCAAGAGTTTCGATAAATTTTCATTGTGAAAGATAAATTTAACAACAGAGTCTATTAAATGGAAGTCGGGTTTCTGTAAATTACTTTATTACACCCCACAATGGCTTCGATCAAGAGAAACCATCAGACGGACTGGAACCGACCTGCACTGTCTCGAATTCAAACGATCCGGTGCAAGACTTGAAAGAAACAGAATTCGCATTCAAATCTTCTACTTTAACATCTAACGTCCATCCAAAATTTGAAAAAGAAATAACACCCGATCTAAAATAAAAAAAGAAAAAAAAAGAAAATTAAAATACATGAGCCTTAGCTACCTGCATTCTGCTCTGAGTCAAGAGCCGGCTTCCTTCGTAGCAACCGCCATTTATGTGGTTCAAGCTGGGCCCTAACTTGATGCGCTCTCAGGATTTCTCGTGATTATCCGCCCATTTGTTGTTAATGTCATGACCATCTTTGTCGCGACATCGCGAACCAAGGTTTGTCGTGGCTTTATTTGGTCGCGATCGCTTTAGCATCCTCGACGTTTTATACCGCGACTGACCACGCGACTGCCTTTACAAGATCCTCGCTCTTCTTATGTCGCGATCTCGAAATGGTGTCGCGACATCATTCTCGTCTCAAAGATACGCCGCAGGCTTTATTTGGTCGCGATATCGCCTAATCACTCATCCGCCTTTCCCAAACAAGGTTCATCTTCTGGTTGCAACATCTAAATGACGTCGCGACCTTAATTCATAAGTCATTCCTTTTGATACCCACCTAGAACAAATCGATGCAAGGTCGATGTCGCGACCCTTCAAATGTCGTGGACTCGATGTCTCGCCTCTGAGAATCTTATGTCGCGACTTCTATTCTCGCGGTCACGACCTCCATGTCTACTTCTCTACTCTCTCAATTATGTCACACTGAAATGAATTCGACATCATGTCTCGTTTCATTAATTTATGGCTGCCCCGACTTCGAGTTTCGGGCCATGACCGCTCGCCTACCTTCACTGCCCCTTATGTCGCGACTGAGCTTTGTGGTCGCATTACTGATGTGATCTTCACATCAATAAGTAGCGTTATGACATCGTTATTTCTTCCCTCGTGCACCTCTCCGGTTGCGACATCATCCAACCGTGTCATTCCTACTCACCCACTTTCTCGCCTTCCTTTAATCAATATCCTCTTCTGAATTTCCCCGCCGCATAGCTAGCGAAGTTATTCCACATTTCGAATATATAAATTCGCTCTTAGATAGAAATCAATCGTAAAATGGACTGAAAAATGGATGACTTTAAGCTCATCAAACTCCCCAAACTTAAATTCTTCTCATTCCCCGTGCAAAGAAAAAGAAGATTTGTTTCCTGGTTCCTAAACAAAAGGACATTTTTCCTGCTTTGTTTTGCGCTGCAACCAATTTTAATTGAAAGACTAGGAATCACATTCTTTATGTATATCTAGCTTCAAGTCCAGATGAAGGTTGGTCTCTCTAATTAATCCTGTACAAAACTAAATTGTAGAATTTGTTTTATAAACAAGATAGTCGCCTGATCCCGTCTAGTGCAGTCGGGTCTTCTTCCCTCTTCTCCATGAGTCAGGCTAACCTCCGAGGTCTCCACAAGCTAATTCCTAAGATTTTTCCAAATTCCATATGCTTCATTGCTCATATTGATCTCCACTAATGTAGGTAATTCTAACCTTCAAGATCAATAAGGACTTTTAGGTTTGTACTCGTCGCTCGTCTTCGTGCGGTGGGATGGATGGAACTTTTAGTTAAGATTACCTGCACTTTCTCCTTTCTTACTTAACTGAAGCCTCCTCTTTTTGCAATTTCTTTATCTGGATTCCAAACTTCATCTGGGGGTATCTTCTTCTTGATTTCTTCTGCTTAAAATTGTTCATTCCCATATCTCCTTTCAGACTTCACAATCGTTGAACTTTTCTTCCTGTCACCATTCGTGAATAAGCAATGTTCTTTCTTTTTTAGGCTTTTCTTAACACTCTTAGCGAACTCTCAAGTTAGTACCCCATACCAGCTTTGGCATTAGGGTACTAGGTGTCAAAACACCCCTAAGAACTTAACTTCTTCCTCTTGCTTCTTTTTCTGTTGTCATCTTTCCTGCTTTAGATCTTTTCTCTTCACCTTTCGTATTTTCTCCTTAGTTCCAAAAAAAAATACATACTTCCCAAACTTTATCTCTTCCTCCTCTTGGAATTCTTAAAATTTGAGGTTCTTTACTGAGGATTAATTATCTAGGATGGCTTGGGATTTCCAATGGCTTGTTTTGAAGACAAGGATTTCGCCTCAAATCTCGTGAAACTAAGGGGTATGCGTAAGCATATAAATAAGGGTGGCTAGAATGGTCTAAATCGCTAAGGATGGCCCCAGATCATTTCTTGTTAGTTGTATCACCTAGGATTTTCATTTTGATCAATAATCTAACAAGTCTCTAGAATTCTATTGATTAATCGTGACTAACCCCTAAGGGGATGTCCTCACTCACTTGGGCCACGTAGAGTTACATGATTTAAGGCTCACTGTGCTCTTTAGCCATCAAGCTTATACTACAAATTAAAAAAATATATTTTGCTCCTTCAATTGTATGACTTTCCTTATCTTGGACTCACCAAACAATCTGTCAATTATGCACTCAGGTTTCAATTCAATTATATGTCAGCATTTTCATCCTAATGTTATTCTCCTAACAATTCAAGCAAAAAGTAACAATACAATCTAGTCTCACAAAGCAACATCAAACATTTCCTTTAACAAATTTTTCTTATTTTTTATTCATGATATGATGCAAAAGTCGAGAATAACAATCAAGAGATGAAGCAGGCTGACAAATCAATGGGAAGATTTATTTTTTCTTTGGGGGGAGTGACAAAGATGTCGGGAGGATCCATATCAAGGGTAGCCAAATTAGGAGAGAATTCAGAAAACCCTCATTTCAGCCTCTCTCTTCTTCTTGTCATTCCTCCCTCATCCTGCTCTTCAAGGATCAATTCGTCAGGAGATCACCCTTTTGTCTCGCATCATCTTGTCTTTCCCCAATGTGTTCATCGTGTTCTCCATTTTAGGTACGACTCTAAAAAAAATTTGAAATATTATTGTCAGATCAAATCCAAATCTCTTCGCCTGCACTTTCTCTCTCAAGGCACGCGCCATCAAGCCTTTATCTCTTCCTTCATCCGTCTCTAAGTCCTTGAACATTGACATGTAGGAATTTGAATCTCCTGATCCGCCTCCATAGTTTTGGCTTCCCTGGCCCCGAGTCCCTTTCGTGATTGTTAGAGTCGAGAAATCACGATCATACTCATCGGTCAAACGGCGGCCTCAAATTTCAT
Organism: Tetrastigma voinierianum; assembly: GCA_016808115.1. Lineage (NCBI taxonomy): Eukaryota > Viridiplantae > Streptophyta > Magnoliopsida > Vitales > Vitaceae > Tetrastigma > Tetrastigma voinierianum. The sequence goes on along the minus strand of JAEQBH010001742.1, from coordinate 332,743 downwards.
CGATCTCTCGCGTGGCCACTCGCAGGCAGCCGAACAACAAAATTTGTTCCCTATGTTCTCCCATTGTCGTAGTCAAGCTACCGCAAAGATGGGTTCAGTGGCCTAACACCTGACGGGTTTTCATCCTAAGGAATGACTCGCATCGTTGTTGAAAATGGTGAGGCTTTAATTTGATTCGATTTGTTTCAAACAAGGGAAGTTGTTCGACGTCGATTAATTGTAAACTGAAAGTGAAGTGTGAAAAGGTAACTTTCAAGGTTTAGGTCACTAGCTTGACAACATAGTAAATAAGTGTCCTGTTTTATCCTCTCATCATGGCAAGCAACCTATAGTCCAAGCCATAACCAGATCTTGTTTAACTAGAAACCTAACCCCTAGAAACACTCATATTCGAGTCAACACATGTGCAACATGCATTTGTGCTCCGCCTTAAAACCCTAAGACTCAACCTCATTTCTGGCTCTCAGAAGACCATCGAAGAATAACAAAGCTGCATCTAACAATAAGTATGCACTGTAATTCTAAAGCAGCGGTGGGTATTGACCAAAGTAATGGACATTAAATGATATTCAACCCTTAATTTAGAAAAGATTTGGAGCTATAAATACAAGACTTAGCATTTAAAACATGAGGACAACCCGTGAATCGCCTAAAACTGTTAGCAACCTCCTCTTCAAAGTTATGAGACTTACTACATCTCGAGTCATTATCCTCAAGAGGGGTGTTGGTAGCTTCCAGAAAATGCAAGAAAGAGGAGAGAGAAGGTAAAAGCAAACCTAAACCTTAAAAGTCACTGGAGATATTTTCAAATGAAAAGTCACTAAAGATCGCTAGGTTACAAATGATGGGGGCTCTATAGCCACCCAATGTGAAACTACAAGAAAGCCCACTATTGGCTCATACAAGGGACAAGGAGGCAATAATAATCAAACTAGGGTCGCTTTGTTACACCACAATAAATTTAATTGTATAGAATTTCACATGTGTGGAAAATTTCTAATTAGTATTTAAAAATTTCATTAGTCTAATGAAATTACACGTAGATACGAACGGGAATTCATTATGCACGTTGAATTTCTTAGCTAGTTTAAATCATTAGCCTTACTTAAAATTTTAAGAGATATTAAAATGATGAATTTCGCTTAGCACAAGGATTTTCATATATAGTGAAATTTCATTAATTTTCATTCTCGCTAGGATTGCAAATTTCGCTACGGCTCTGAAATTTTCAGAATCCCAAATAAATTTTCTGAATTGGCTGTTTCAGACACTGTGACTTCATCGTATCCTCCATCTTCACTTTGTCTTCATTTCATCATCGACTCTGATATGTTGATGGTCGGAAATAGTTTCAATCTTCAAGGGTTCACCACATCTCGATATCAAATTTAATTTTAATGGACGAGGTACATAAAACTGCGAAAAATAACCACAAATAACCCTCGAAATGGCATAGTGATACTAAGTATCAATTGGTTTAATTGACACGATTAAGGCGTTAAAGCACTCAAACCTATCTCGAATAGGTCTGGGTAATAGCACTGGGCACTAATCACACTCTAACCGACATCAAGAGCACCCTTAAGAATGCAAAAATAATAAGGGCATGTATGCGTGATTTCAAAGCCAGGCTCAAAAGGTGTATGTACAAACAAGCATTACCTTAAATGAAGAATTGATACCAAGTTTGAAAACCGACACATGAAAGAGCAAAACCCATACAAGAACAATTTTTAGGTCAACATCCGATCCATGGTAATGAACCCGACTTCCACAAAGATCTAATGGTTCCTAATGTACAGCTCAGCCACACCGGGCTAAATTATTCCCTCCCCCCAACCTAGTTAATTCCATGGCCTTAAACTCGTTGAACAACCTAAATAGGATTAGCTACACACTTATTTCTCATTTGACTAAATTGTGTGGTGCACGCTCCTAAACTGATTTCACCAAAGTCCGGTGGTAATCCAGGTCCACCGATGACTCCCAACCACTAAGGCTCTAGGCACTGTCAAAAGGGACCACTTGACCACAACTCTACTGTGTTTAATTCCTGACTAATGACTTCGAGAATTAAGCACCTACAAAACGCTAAATCCTACTCCATCCACCCGTGTAACTTAACACCTAAGTCGATGACCCAACCACTAAGGCTTAGTGGCATCAGTTTCAAAGGCTTCGCCATATACCTCTAATCGCTGTCGGCCAGACAAAGCTTCACGACTTTTATTTTTCTTTTTTTTCTTCTTCTCTTTTTTCTTTTCTTTTCCTTTTCTTTTCTTTTTCTCTCGGGAAGACCACATCGGTCTTCAATGGTAACACAAACCCATCACGGCTGCCAACATACCTAAGGCCTGGCTATGCAAAGTGAAAAGGAGGAAATAATTTGATGAAACTTATTAAGTACAACTGACAAAGGGTGGTGTGAATTAGCCTCAGTGGGGAATGTTCAAGGCTGATACTGGGTCGAACTTCAACTGACCAAAATTGCCTCAACACTGACTCTTTGTTTCTTAGCATTAAGGTAACATGCAAGGCTTCAATTTTTCAATTAAAGGCAATTCAATTGTCCAATTAAAGCAATTCAATTGTTCAATTGAAGACAAAAATGGTTACACAAAATGGGGACACAAAAAGATTTTGCAAAATTGAAGTAAACTATATATACAACAGCGTATAGCTTTTGATATAGCCAAAATGGCTAGTACATGCATAACAAAGCTAAACATACAAAAGATATCACTACCTACTATGGCTAATACATGAATCTTACACAAATTAAGAGGCGCTGATAGTCGGCACTATACAAAAACATAAAAGAAACCTAACTTCACCTTTACCGTCAGGCGGGCGGTGGTCCCGATACCGCCGTCTTTCCAACATATATCCAAAGAAGTCGCCACTGCAGCTGGCCTAGCTTCTCTGGTCGAACGCGCGAATACCCAAATGTCATGACTGTCGCAGCATGGAGGACAAAGGGACTCCAGAGTGACCTCAAATTAGAGCCAACCCGTCCTCAGGTCAGCCCGGATAGTGGCCAAAGAACATACAACATCCATAACAACGCCTACTCGAACCGACGCATGTGCTCCTGAGAATGGGTCAGATGTAAATGATGGCCAGAGGACGCAGGGCTGCACTGAAGTAGGTAGAGTAGGGAGATGGGTGAGAACGACTGGCAAGGGACTCTCTCCATCTCAGCTCGGGTGGGCCGACCATTCATTCTACTGGAGTCCCTCCGCTCCCGGGTCCCACTCCTCCTGGTCCCGTTGGTCGGGAGGAGAAAAGATATGGGCATGACCATCGGCTCGCTCCACTACAGACCCGAGGGCATCGAACCCTCCGATTTTATCCTGGGGCTCCAATGGAAAGCCCAAGTGTCATGTGACCGGCATAATAGTCTCCTGCATCGCACGTGAAGACTCGCTCGAGCTAGTCCCTTACGATGGACCTTATCCTCGGCGTAATAGGAGGTCATCACAACCAGGGAGGACTGGAACCGTAATCCTCTCGAGATCCATGCAGCCCAGATGGCCCCTACGTACGCAGGTCAGAACAGGGAAGAGGTCGGGTCCCGAACGCATGATCGATCGAGCATCCCGAGGCGGAGCCGCTCCGAAATACACATGGGTCCAGAAGCAGGCACCCGAAAGACCGCGACCATCTCCCGGCAGGTCACGAGACCCGGGCCTTGATAACTCCGAATTATTCGCTTGTGACCAGCAGCTCAACGCGGCCGATATGTCCGGCCGCCGGCACTCCCTGGGCGACCGCCGAGCACGAATCTGAGCTCGAGCTTTACTAGCGCCCCGGATGTCATCGAATGGTAGAATCGGGCAACCACCTCGGGGTAATAATACCGCCCTGGCCATGAATGGTACAGGAGTAAAGGCTCGATCGCATCGAACTCGAACTGCGGATCACCATCGAGCCGGACGCCATAGGAATGACTCGCGGGAAGTCTTCGAATCGGGCCGACGTGCTCCTGCAATAAAGGCCCCATATAATAACCCGCCTCCGATCCCTCGAGGTCGAGCGCGATAACTCGAGGCGAAGAGGTCGCCTCTCACACATGTGGTCGGGTGAATGGCCGAGGTCTAGGATGAGGATGACTCACCCGGTTCGACCACGGCCCGTCGAGGGCCGAGCCTCCCTGATCTCCTCACAGGCATCAGCGAGGCCAGCCCTGGGTCCCACGGCTGCCTAATGCTCTAAACCCCGAGGCTCCCTCGTGGACTCCGCTCGGGACCTGGAGTCGGTGGTGTGGGTCTCGAATGTGAGCCGGAATCGGGGCCCCGCTTCCTCTCGGGCTTAAGGGCGTCGAATCCGACCCGAGGTCCGAGGCTGACTCCACCTCTGCGCGCACTACGCCGGGACAGGCACGTACCTACTAGTCGTGGCACTGCATGTACCAGACTGGGCGCACTCTCGAGAATAATGCACATCATATAGGGAACCTCTGACACGCACTAACCACAGTGGCTCAAAGGGGGGTTAGGACCAGGGCTCTACTGATCTCGACCCAGTACACGACTAGCTGGGGGCACCCGTAGTAACCCCACATGACACCTACCGATGACTCCGGAGGAGCACCGCAGTTGGGAAGATCGCACGTATTCTGGCCGACCAAGACAGCAGGCTCGTGGCACCCAAGGCGTGCTGCAATGGTCAGGCGCGCAAGGTTGGATACCAGCCATGACCTACTACGGCTAGTATCGGCAGTGACATTGCAATCCATACAAGAAGTTCTATGAAGGCTGGCTGTGGTCGGCGCTCACACCTGGCGGCCTGTGTGGTTTGGGGAAAGAAAAATGAAGTGAATTGAAAAGTCCCTCCCCTCTTTCTTTTATGTCAAGTCATAACAATCCGCACATTTCTCTATAATAGCCGAAATTCGCATAAGCTATTTTGGCACTGCAAACCGAATTTTTCTCAGATTAAAATATAAATAATATTAAAATAAAATTACCATATTAACATATATTTAAAATTTTAATAAAATATATATATATAATATTAAAACAAATCATTTGCAAGGAAAGCTACTAAACTGAACTTACTAAGAATAGCCAAAATTATGGAAATTGACTAATTTAAAAATAAAAACAAAAAATTATTGAGCTGCAATTTGGTTTCAGAGAACACCAAATCAGCCCAAATTCATTGATTTACTCATGGAGGGTCGAAGAGGTGAAGCTCCTCAACCCCTAAATGGCCTGTATGGGCAAATTCCTCGATGTTCAATTCCCCATGGTCGCTTTTTCTTTCCATTACTGATTCGAATTGAGCAATTGCCCCGCATTAGATACGCATGGCAATACCACAACCTCCGCTTCACCTCGTCGGGCCATTCGCAATTCCCTGACACTCATCTTCCCCTCGAGATGTCACCAATCAACCAACTTCATCAGCCATTTAATTTTCATCTTCTAGCAATTTGTGCTTCGTTGTTCAAATGGAATATGTTTAAATCTAATGTCATGTTGCCAAACGAAGTTGCATTACTCCATCTCTAAGAATCGACTTATCAGATCGGGTATAACAGAAATGGTCTTCCAAGGACGATTGGTACATGATCAGTCTCATTTATTAATCATTCTATTGCCGAAAGCACTACAAAATCTACTCAAGTAGTAGAATTTGGTCTATTTTCACCAAGACATCCCTCAACTATCCCCTGTGATCTTCACCAGATCTATCTACCAATGATAATGTAATGTGGTAGGTTTGCGTTCACCTTAAACCTAACTCGCTTATACACCGAGTAATGGGCAAAAGAGGTTCCCACCGGCTCCTGGGATCAAGGAGGGATTTGTTCCATACAATTCCCACCAATATTAACCGAAATCGTGGGGAGACCCAGGTCCTCAGATTCGACCGGGTCTTCCGCTTGATTACGGCACCACTCTGTTCAGTTAGGAAATGCCTTTCTCAATGTCTAACTCCTTTTTGATCAGGCAAAGATCCTTCAAAACTTTCAGATAGCGGTGGGACTTGTTTGATGATGTCCAAAAGAGGTAAGGTCAGACTTTACCCGCTTTTGGGGACTTCTAGATGCCCTGGTCACGAGATGCCTCTTCTCGCTTTCTAAGTGCCCTCGTGGAAACTGGGGTGGCATGTCATGGTTTCATTGAGTCCTCCTTCGTAAAATGTGTTCTAGCTCCATTTCTACTTATTTCCGTTTCCTTGTCAGGTTTCGGCTACTGGCTGGATCAACCCTTTCCACTCCCCTCAGATTATAAACTTTACCTCATCCATTCCCGAATCAATGGATGACCCTACCTCATGCAATCTGATTGCAATGTTCGGGAAGGGAACCTTCCTCTCTCCCTCGTACTTCCGTAATTTTGTCGATCTTGTGATCAACACCGCAGTGTCTATTTTCGGGATTAAGATCGTCTCAAGCCCATCTATTCTCTCGTTCGTTGTGCCTCTACAAGGTCAACCCAGGCCAATCAGGCATTGATCCCTTTTTTGTCTCTTCCATCAAAGTTACCTACCACCTTACTCAAATTTAAATGGCCTTGTCTTAATGGAGATGAAGATGGAGGTGGTTGTGGTTGAGAGGTGGAACCAAATCAGACTCTAAAATAAAGTGTACAAAGTGTGGGGATCAGTTTCCAGAGAGGTTATGATTCCTCCAAATGAATTGTAGGTATTTCCAGGTGCACAGTTGTTGTGGCCTGTATCGTCCTATAGTATTTCGCACACTCGACATCAAATCCTTCACTCGTAGGGGCCATTAACACCGCCCTTAGGCGGGCAAAGGGCTTCTGAAATTGGTACATGGATTGGTCTATGCAGGATTTTCAGTCACTGCTTGCACTTCATGGAGCCGTTTGCCTTCAAGCTCCTCTACTTTCCTAGCTAAGGTTGAAATCCTAGCTTTCATTTCCATTTCTCCTACGCTGCATACATCCCACCCTAGGGGTTGACCAGATGGCCTCACTCTTTCCATTTCTCTAGGGGTTGGCTCATCCCAACCCTTAGAAGTTTCAGCCACATAGTTTAAAAAATCCATGGCTTCATCAGGATGCTTGCTCAGAAAATCTCCCCCACACATGGTTTCTAACAATTGTTTCATGGCAGGAGACATACCACCATAAAAGTGGTTCACTAACATCCAGGTATCAAACCCATGATGAGGGCATGCACTGATAGTCTCCATGAATATCTCCCAGCACTGGTAGAACCTCTCACCATCTCGAGCTGCAAAGGTGTAAATTTGAAAATCCTTCAAATTGTTGGTCTTATGAGCACGAAGAATTTTTTAAAACTCGCTGTGTACCACCAATTTCTATGGTTCTAGGTCTCGCGAGTTAAGCCAAATCTTGGCCTTGTCCTTAGTGGTTAATGGAAATGTTTTCTGGGCCTTAAGCAAATCCATGTCCATCATACCTTCCTTAAAGGTTGTGCAAACTTCCTCAAAATCCCTTATATGTGTGTATGGGTTTTCATTTTCCATACCATGATATGTGGGGAGTAAGGGCACCAAATAGGGCCTCACTGCTACATCTTAAAGTGTGGGGGTATGACGCAGAAGGAGCACTAACTCTGTGAGGTGCATACGGTCCCTCATCGACCTATAAGCCGCCGGGATTCACTGGGCACTGATGACTATGCCGCTCCTCGTGCAGTGGATCAATTGGGTCACTTGGCACACCGATTTCACCGCCTTGTTCAATTGGTGCACTGATTCTTTGCAGTCTACCTGATGTCCCTCTATCCCAGTGGTGCATAAACACCTGTTACACAAACTGAGATACAACAAAGAGCACAAACAAACTTGCAAAAAGGGTTAGGGTTAGCTAAAATAAAAACTGACTGTATGAAAACAAAATAATGCAAGTATCGCAAAGTGATGAAACTTTGCAAGCATAACAACCGGGATACAAAAAGGATTAAAAGGTCACCTACACTTGTAATGAGGATTACAAGTACACTTCAAATCTATCATACATAAGCTCGCACCATCCCCTGAAACTACGCCACATTTGGATTCGTGTTACCTGCAGTAGGTGAGCCAACTTCAACAAAATTTGTTTCCTATGTTCCTCCTACTGCCGTAGTCAAGCTACTGCAGTATAGCGGTCTAGGGTCGAACACGGATGGCCATCCTATGAATGACTCGTGACGTTGTTGAAAATGGCGAGGCTTTTAATTTGATTTTCGATTGCTTCGTAAAATGCTGGAAGTCGTTGATGTCGATTAATTGTGTAAAACTAAAGTGAAGTGAAAAGGTAACTTTAGCTGTTTAGGTCACTAGCTTGACAACATGGGGTAAATAAGTGTCTCGGTTTATCCATCATGGCAAGCAACCTATTGTCCAAGCCATAACTGGATATTTGTTTAACTAGAAAACCTAACCCTAGAAACACTCCTATTCGAGTCAACACAAAAGTAAACATGCATTTACAAATCCCTTTCGCTTTAAAAACCTCAGCACTCAACCCTTTCAAGGTCAAAGATCATCTAGGCGAATAACAAGGCATCTAACAATAGCATGCAATCAGACTTAAAGCATGGTAAGTATTTGCCAAAGTATGACATTAAATGATATTCAACCCTAATTTGAAAAGTCGAGCCATAAATACAAGACTGGTAGAGTATTTAAAAAACATGAGGACAACCTCGCAACCGCCCCAAACTGTTCTAGCAACCCTCCTTCAAAGTTATGAGACTTAGCTACATCTCTTGAGTCATTATCCTCAAGAGGGTGTTTGGTGTGCCTAGAAAATGAAAGAAAGAGAGAGAGAGCAGAGAAAAGGGAAACCTAAACCGAAAAGTCATGGAGATATTTACATAAATGAAAAGTTTCCAAAAGATTGCTTAGGGTTACAAAAATGATGGGGGCTTATATAGGGCACCCAATGTGTGAAACTACAAGAAAGCCTAATATATTGGCTCATACAAGGGACAAGGAGGTAATACACCAAAATCCAGGGTCGTTTGTTATTAACACACAAATTTAACAGTAAGGTGAATTTCGCTATGCAGTGGAAAATTCGCAGGTTAAAATTTCGCTAGCCTACGAAATTACGCCAGAGATAATAGGGTCAGAATTTTCTATGCACGTTGAATTCTCGCATAGCGAAATTCTCGCTAGCCTAGCTTAAAATTCTTAAGAGCGAAATGGAATTTCAGCACAAGTGATTTTTCGCGATATAGCGAAATTTCGCTAGCTCTTAGCTGAATTGTTCCTCGCTAGATTGCAAAATTTTCGCTGATATCGCAGGAAAATTTTCGCAATCCCAAATAAATTTTCCTGGAATTGTTGTTCTCGCAGATACCGCACCCCTACCGCATCCTCCATCTTCACTTCGCTTCATTTCATCATCGAATTTTGATATGTTGATGGTCGGAAATAGTTTCAATCTTCATGGTTCACTACATCTCGAGCATCAAATTCGACCTTAATGGACGAGGTACACAAAAACCTCGGAAAATAAATCCACAAATAACCTCGAAATGGCATAAGTGATACTAAGTAGACCCTCAACACCTCAATCGCTTAATTGATACGATTAGTGCGCAAAAAGCACTCAAAACTCATCTCGAATAGGGCTCAAAATAGCACTTGGGCACTAATGCTCGTAACTTCAAGATCGTGATCTCTTTCCTCCATTTCCTTCTTGAATTTTTCTCGATGCCTCAGGATCTCCTTCTTCATCCGCTCTTCCCCTTCGGTTCATTTCTTCTTCCCATTGCCGATCTTTTCTTTTCACCCGCTTCATATACTTCTTCTCCGAATTTTGTCAGATGCTCCATTCCCTTTCCCTTTCTTCCATTCTCTTCCTCGAATGGAACCGAGCATCCCATTATTTGATTATTCCCCCCCGAGCTCCCTCAGAGCTTTCACCAGGTTCTCTGAACTGCTCCTAATAGAGAGAGTCGGCCTGGGGTTGAGAAATTTCTAGGCTTCCATCATCTTGTTCTCTCGTCCTCTACAAACATAAAGGTATCTTTCTCTGACGTGCTTCCGGATCTTCTTCTTCTTCTTGATCCCGCAACCAGTGTGTCCCTTTTCCTGCCTCAGATTCCCTCATTTTCTTCGAATCAGCTTCATTATAACCCCCTTTTCTTTCTTTCGATTCCTAGTTCCCTTTGCTTACCCCCCCTCGTCAGTTATGTGGTGAAACCTTAGGCATTCTTCTCTTCTTCCCAAGTTCCTTTCTCACACCAGCCCTCAAACATAGCCTCAGATACTGTCAGCGAGGGATCAAACCCCTTTATTCCCTTCACGGTATCTCATTATCGAAGCTTTCAAATGACTGCCTTCTCGCATTAATCTTGTACCCCTTCAAGATAAAGATAAAGAATGATTGCCTTGTTCGCACTGGTGGCAGACATGCTTGGTTCCGAATCCATACCGTAGGCCGTGAAGTAAACCATACTTTGCCCTTCTCGTTAAATCTCCCCGTTACGGTCTTTTGCTCTTCTTTTCTCGACTCTTCCTTTATTGTCTCCGTCAACTTTCTCAATCTTCACTACAGTTGTTCATCATCTTCAATTTGGATCCATGCTTCGCCTTCCATTCCATTACATTTCATTGATGGTTTCGCTCCCATACCAAGACCCAAACTCCTCCGACATAAATGTAGTTATCCCTTCCTCCCCACCAAGTCGAGAATTCTCGAACTACTATCGCGCATCCCACTTTTGATGCTTGCAAAAGTTTTCCAACCTCTTCTCTTCTATTAGTTCCTTGAAAGGGGAGATGAGCTTGTCAGTTTCCTTTCTCCAACAAACCTCTTGCCCAAGATAGTACTTCTAGACGGAGAAAGCTTCTTCTCGACATGAACTGCCTCCTTTTGTCGTTTTCTTTTCCCTTTTTCTCCGTTGCTTAGAACCGGGTCAACTTCGATGGTTCCGACTGTGTTCTCCCTGTTGATTCCTCGACGAACTCTCCCTTCTGCCGAGCATATTCTTCCACACCTCACAGATTTGGGATCAGGGTCGACGGTCCCGCCATTTGAGAAATAGGAATGTTTTTAGGAAGAATTTTGGATATAGGGTTTGCAAGAATTGAAAACCCAAAGAGTAGGCGAAGATGAAGAGTTGTATTTGCTTGAAGGAATGAAATAATGGTGGAGGGAGTTTCTCAACATTTGCAATTCAATCATTATTATGGACTCTTTATTACTTCACTTAATTGCGCTTGTCGCGACTTAAATTTCAGGCTGCAATTGTGTGCTTTCATTAAATAAAGGGCAGATTTAAAAGTTGCCCTGCTGGCACACTTTTCTCTTATGTCGCGACTCATTATTGTTTGTCGCGACATAATTAAGTTGTGGCACAATATATCATCGTTATGACATCTCGCATTTCTACCCCTTTCGCCAACAAGTAATTTCATGACATAGCCGAGTTTGCCGCGACCTTCACTATTCTTCAAGGGAATTGTTCTTGTCACACTCCAAATGTTCTCATGACATAACCTCTTTTCTGCCGCGGACTGCGGCTCTTGTTCTCCCTCGCATTTCATTCAAGTTGCAACTGTCACGACTACCAGAGACTTGCCTTAAATTTGATGATCGTACAAATTTTGCACTTATTAATTTTCAAATTCTTAACATCCAATAAAGTACTCCCAAACAACAATTCAAACATGCATCTTTGGCTTTATTTCCACATAATTTGTTTAGGGGAGAAAAAAATACTCTCTTTTTCAAGTCGCCTCTATCTCGTGATGTGTCGAGCCGCCCTAGTCAGTTCTTTTCACCTCGAGCCCCTGCGGATTCAGATAGCACACTGTAACAATTTCAAAAAGAGTTTAATTGATCAAATACTAACTTAGCAAGTCCTACAAATCATTACAAGAATGAAAAAAATAATCAAAACGAGTAATTAAAAAAATCAAAATCTATATAAAGAAGCAAAAATCTATATGGATTGCTCCCATGAGCCATGTGCTATGTTTAGTCCTACCGACTAGGGCCAAGCTAAGCCTTCTCTCTCTCAATTCACTACCGAGTTCTTCCTTTCTTTCTCCCTGGCCGAGATATTGCTTCATTCTTTGACCATTAACCTTGAATTCTTCCCCAAAGATCACCCCGAGTGTTACCACCCAAAGGTAGTACTTGACACCACCGTATATGGTCCACTCATTTTGATTTCAACTTCCCGAAATAATTCTTAATCTCGGAGTTAAATAGCGTAACTTCGATCCCCCCGCTTCGAACACTTTCCTCATAACTTTGATCATGCTACTTTGTCTTGTCCTTGTATATTCTAGCATTATCATAGGCTTCGCTTTCTCGCTCTTCGTCTATTCAATCGGAGCAAAGCCTCTCTCTTCCCCCTTGCAATTTGGAAACTGTCTCAGCTGATGGCCCACATGGCTTTGTATTCCAATAAGATGGAGGCACATGGTTTTCCAAAGACCACTCTGTATGGGGACATCCCAATGGGAGTTTTGAATGCCGTCCTATAAGCCCAAAGTGCATCATCAAGTTTGGAAGACCAATCTTTCCTGCTTGAACTTACAGTCTTTTCCAAGATCCTTTTAATCTCCCTATTGGAAATTTCTGTTTTTCCATTAGTCTGGGGGTGATAAGCTAGGCTCATTATATGTTTGATCCCATACCTGCTCATGAGCTTTGCAAATATTTTGTTTGCAAAGTGGCTTCCCCCGTCACTGATGATAGTCCTGTGTGTTCCGAATCTGCTCAAAATATTCCTCGTTAAGAAACCACTAACAGAAAGAAGGCCATTCTTGACAAGCTTATCGGCTCCACCCACTGACACATAATCCACTACCAAATAGCGATGTACAAGTTTCTAAATACAGGGAAGGGGTCCCATAAAATCTATTCCCCATACATCAAAAAAATTTGCACCACCAATATGCCTCAGAGGTGGCATTTCATTTCACGAGATTTCCAATCTGGGCATCTATCACATAATGGACCCATTCGAAGACACAGCTTCCTCTAAAGATAGTGGGCCAATAAAATCCAGATTTGAGTATCTTATGAGCCGTTTTTTCTCCGGAAAAATGTCCCCCATATGGTGATGCATGGCATTCATTCAAAATTTTGCATTGTTCACTCTCGACACACATCTTTCTTATACCATGTCAAAGACCTCTTTTAAATAGCAATGGGTCATCTCGTGATGTATCACCCGCCGGCCGCCAGCTTCTTTCTCGTTGGTAGTCGACCGAGGCACTACTCCACAAGCCAAGTAATTCACGATATCAAGATACCATGGGAGTCTGAATGACACTTAAACAGCTTTCTCATCCGGAAAGTTCTCTGCTAATTCATTCCTTCTACTTTGTTTTTTTTTCTACTTTGACAAGTGATCGCCTATCACATTGTCATAACCTTTCTATCTTTACCGCATCAAACTCTTGTAGTAACAACACCCACCTTATCATCTGGTTTGGCTTCCTTTTTCGACATCGACATTTGACGTCGCATGGTCGCGTGTGAACGATCATACGGGATCCCAAATGTACGGCCTGAATTTCGCCAAGCAAAAACTATGGCTAGCATCTCCTTTCAAGAGTTAACAGTTTTCTCGGGCTCATTGAAGGTTCTCGCAAGATAAGATACTTCCTCAATATCTTCTTTCTTGCCCCAATATGGGCCCCATTGCGAAATCACCGGCATCACACATTATTCGAATCCTCGATCCCATTACGGTGCACCCATGATAGGTGTCAACTAATCTGATCTTGATTTCTTCAAAGGCTGCCTTGCAGGAGTCATCAAAATTAAACCTTGTGTCTTTCTCCAGTAATCTGCATAATGGTCTTGCTATTTTTGAGAAGTCTTTGATGAATCTCCCATGTAATCCAAAGATGTCCCAAGAAACCCTTTTATCCCTTTTATCAAGCAGTAGAGGGCAAGAGTCTTGATAATCGAAACCTTGATCGGGTCTACTCTAGTCCTCGTAGCGTAAATTATGACTAAGAACAATAACTGCTACTCATGAAATGGCACTTTTCCCGCTTTAATGCTAGCCGTTTGTCCTTCAGATCTTGCAGCACCGTGATGAATACACACCGAGCAATAATTATAAGAGAATTTAGCACATACAATACAATTTACCCACATTCAAGATGAGGATAGGTACTTTTAATCTCTTTGTGTTTTAGACTAAAAGTGTCTTTCTGTGTCTTAAAACATAAGCGCGATAAAGATTTATGTTCGAAGCCACTATGAAGTTAATCGAGAATGTGGGCAAACGCTTGATGAAGTCTCGAGAACTCAATGAACGCAGAAAAGCACTGTAGAGTGCACTAAGACACTTTTATGTGTACCTAAGACACTTGCTAAAAAGTGAGAAGGGGGCAAAGTGTACCTAAGATAAAAATGTGTACCACACCGATCAGGAAATTGGCAGTAGCAAAAGTGTACCGGTACACCATTAATGTGTACCGGTACACATGTATGAGAAGTGCGGGAATGGAGCAGAATTGTGATCCTAACGCAGGGGCATACTTGTCAATCATCCTTGAACACGAGATGACATTGGAAAGGAGTATAAAAGGCAGAGGATAGATGGAGAAGGCAGCTTTTGACTTCTAGGGTTAGGTTTTCATAAGAGAGGAGTTCCCTTCCATTGTTTTGAGTTGAATTTTATAGATCTAGATTGAAGACTATTTTTCTTCGCTGCTAATTCAAGCATATGTAATCTTTCAACAGAACAATTATTTTGCTTTCACCATAGTATTTCACATTCTTCATTCTTAGGTTTTGCAACTGAATTATGATTTTATCAAAGTATTATTTTTATGATTAGACTCTCTTCAATGATAATTGTTCATATAAGTTCCATGGAGTTCTAAACCCTTAATGCTGGGATTCTACGGTGGAAACTCACCCCGATCGTGTATAGTCCCTCAATTCCTCTTTTTGAACTTCAATGGATTGCGGTGATGCTAATCACTTCAGCAAACATTTTGTAAATCCTGGGCTAAGATATTCTTGACAACGTGTGAACGAGATATCTCTGGCACATCAGGCTTGATTACTTAATGCCAGCCAAGGGTTCGTATTACTCGGGAACAAGTGCTTAGTATTATTCAATCCTCCTTATTTTCCAAAGAGCATTTAAAGATAAATTCTCCATCAAAGACCATTTATCAATGGTTCCTAGATGAGTTTGTAAAATAAGAGGTGGGACTTACATGATCAGAAGTGAGTGGAACCCTAAAAAAATCCCAGCAATTGTCTTTCTATTTTAAACATTTAAACCAATCAACCATTCAATCAAACAACACAACCCTACAATTCTCTTTTAAATCACACTTTTTGGGAGAGTAGCTCCTACTGATCAACTAAATCAGACCACCCTCGTGGGAGATGACCCAGGATTCAATAAAGATACAATGCTAGACAACTGTAATTCCTACGCTTGGGAATAGAATTCGGCATACGAATAAGGATTTAAGCATTTTTTGCGCCGTCGTCAAGGAGTGCATGCATCATCTCAATTGATCTGAAGAGTTGGAGGTAATTTGCAATTGCATTGCAAATCTGGAATGTTCTCCATTTCTCTTTTAATTTGTTTTTGTGAAAATCTCGTTGGTGCTTCTCACACTGCAGGATCTAGTGCATGCCCATTGGGCTCGCAACGAGCAACACCGACTAGTAAGAATTGTATCTCCTAGAAACTCTGAGAAATCCATAATAAGCCAAGTGTATCAAGATAATAGTTTACCACAAATGGATCATCCTGGGAATCAGCAACATGTATTTAATGAACATACCCCAGGGATTCCTGTTAACCCACAAGGAATCCATGAACCTCCACAACATGGAGGTGATGTTACACTACCAGTAACCCCAGTGCTAGGAGGTGGAAATGGTAACCTTCAGCAGAATCAATATAGAGTCCACCCTGCTCCTTTACCTAACGTAGAAAGAACCCTTCGAGAAATTCTACAACCTCAAAGAACCACAACCAATTCTTGTATTCGCCTTCCTAAAGAGGCCAATCAATTTCTGATGAAGTCGGAAATGATCCGTCTTCTACCCGTGTACCAAGGGTTCGAATCTAAGAACCCTTTACTCATTCATGAGGACTTTCGAGGATGTTCGCAGCGCACTCCTCCACTCGGTTCTACCTCCTCCACACACCGCTTGGTTTCATTCCTTTCTTTGCTTTAAAGGAGAAGGCCAAAATCTGGTTTCATTCCCTTGCACCTAATTCAATCTTTACATGGGAAAACATGAGGAATGAATTCCTTAACAAATTTTTCCCTCTTGCACGTACCAATGCTCTCATGCGAGCAATTCAGAATTTTTCCGAAGCCGTGAATTCACGCAAAGACGGAAAGATACAAGGACCTTCTCCATGCTATCCTCACCATGTATTGGATGTAGGACAACATGTGCGTATTTCCTTCATCAAGGATTATCCTTGAATAATAACAAGATATCCGCATGATGCGCAGCTAATTCTATGAAAAGAGCGCTAGGGAAGCAATCCAACTTTTTGACACTATAGCAGAGAATGCTCGAACTTGGGAGACTAACACTTCCATAGACACTGCTAAAGTGCATAGCACATTAACGGGGGGCAGAATCCATCACTTAAGAGAAAATGATGAGTTGCAAGCAAAAATTGCCAATTTAACAAGGAAATTGGAGGCCATAGAGATGAAAAAGGTACATGAGGTAACTAGTGTGCTCAAATACCTTCGGTACCCACTGGACCCAGAGTGGAGGAGCCATGCATTATATGCGATGATCCTACACATTCAACCATCAAGTGCCCAAACCTTCCTCAAGTAAAAGGTGCAATTCAAATAGAGCAAGCCAATGCCCTTAATTACCAAAGGAAACCTTTCAACTTCCATACCAAAACATATAATCCTCGACGGGTAAGCACCCTAATTTAGTCGAGAAATGGCGAGGGCCAAATAACTTGCCAAACAACCAAGGTCCTCATTACCAAAACCATGGCTTTACAAATTCCATTCCACCATTTCAAAAATCATGCCCCCAAGGGTTTCCCCGTGAACCCTAAATCAAGGTTTCAGCCATCGAAGTCAACGGACTCCATCACTATAACCATATCAACCTCCACATAAGAGAAGTCTGGAGGATATCGTTATTAATGTGGGCCAGACAAACCCAAAGAATCCACAAACACATAATTCGAATCAAGCCCGAATGATGTGAGATCTCGACATAACCAAGTTAACCTCATCTATAACTTCAACAAGAAAAAGGGAAACTTCCATCTCAAATTTCCCATCCAAAACCCAAAAGGTCAAAATAGGTGCAGTTCGTAACCAATCGAGGGTACTCTTGAACATCGTAGCGTCAAGCCACTACTCTCCGGCGGAAAGGTAGTCGACAAAACCATTCAAACTAAGGAACCAACTCAAGAGTCTCCAAGTGAATTAATCAGAGAGGATGAGTTGTCAGACAAGCCTCATGTCCCTAATACAAAGGATATTGATGATCAACCAGATGAAGACAAGTCTACCCATATCCCTCCAGCTCCATACCCTCATAGGCTGAGAGCACCAAAGAAAGTGAATAACCATTCTGAAGTCTATGAGTTATTCAAACAAGTAAAATTGAACATCCCCTTGTTAGATGCCATTAAGCAAATTCCATCATATGCTAAATTTCTAAAGGATTTGTGCACGGTAAAAAGGAAATTAGGTGTTAACAAGGAGGCCTTCATGACTGAGCAATCTACCTCACTAATTCGGAAACAATTTGCCTCCAAAATACAAAGACCTGTGAAGCCCTACTATTTCTATAGTGGTAATGGAATTCAGTTTGGGCACGCTTTAGTGGACTTAAAAGTGTTAATTTGTTGCCTTATTCAAAGATATGTGACTCAGGTTGTAAGAATTAGAGCCAACCAATATCACCCCTCCAATTAGTCGACCGTAGTGTAAAATTCCTCAGAGGGATAGTAAATGAGGACAGGTCAAGTGATGTCTTACTTTCCTGGATTTTGTTGTGCTTGACACTCACCGTGGTAAACCAAGGAAACTCAGCCGCACTTTTGGTATTCATTCGCAACCCACGCCATTATACATTGTGGGAGGTGACATCATCATTTGGTAACATGACTGTTAATTTGAACATCTTCAATGTTATCAAGGGAATGGGGGATGAAGAAGATGTGTGTGAAGTCAACATGGTTGATTCTGTGGTGCATAAATATTTAGATAATATCTCACATGATGACCCTCTTAAGTCATGCTTAGTCACGCTTTTCGATGAGGAAGTGACCACACTGGAGTCAGAGTTTCTACACTCTACAATTGAGCATAACGAAGTATTGGAAGTTAATGGGTGGGCACCTAAATTTGAACCAATGCCACCAAATGAGGACAAGGCACTGCCTTATGAGGAGAGGCCACCTAAGCTCGAGCTAAAACCCTTACCATCACACCTCAAATATGCCTTCTTAGGATAAGAGGAAACTTTTCCGGTAATCATATCTTCCTCCTTAGAATTGAATCAAGAAAATCAACTTTTGGAGATATTGAAAACCCACAGGACTACTCTAGGCTGGACAATTGCAGATATTAAGGGAATTAGTCCCTTGATCTGCACACACATAATTCACTTAGAGGAGGATGTTAAACCTTCTAGGCAACCACGTAGACGACAACCCAATAACGGTGAAGTGGTAAAGAAGGAAGTTTTAAAACTCGATGTAAGTTATTTACCCTACAGTAAGTGGGTTAGCCCAACACAGTAGTTCCTAAGAAATCTAGAGTCACGTAGTCGCTTGCTAATGAAAATAATGAGCTCATTCCTACCGTGGTCACTGTGCCGGAGGGTGTGCATAGATTTATGAAGTCGAATGTACTAGGCACCATTTTCCCCCTTCCATTTGTCAGATCAAATGTTGTGAGAGAGTGGCGGAGCATGAATTTTATTGTTTTCGATGTGGCACCAGTACAATCAAATTGAGATAGCTTTGGAAGATCAAGAAAAACTCCAGATTCACGTGTCCTTTCGTACTGCCTTTAGAAAATGCCCTTCGATCATGCAATGCACCTGAACTTTTCAACGGTGCATGATGGGAATCTTAGTGACATGATAGAAATCATATTGGAAATTTTCATGATGATTTCGCTTTGGTGACTCCATTGCGATCCGTTGGGAGAATTTACGAAGGTTTCGAGGTGTCAAGAGAAAATCTTGTGTTAATTTGGGAAAATGTCATTTCATGGTAACACATGGACTGTCTTAGGCCATATAGCACGTAAGCACGAATTGAAGTTGATAAGGCCAAAGTCGAAATGATCCCACCCACTCCTAAGTGTGTTAGAGACATAAGGTCATTCTCGTCATGCTGGTTTCTATCGAAGGTTTATAGCAAGATTTTAGTGCGTAGCTTGTCCCTTGGTGTACCCTCGCTGCAAAAGATGTCCCTTTCACATGGTCACAAGATCGCGGACATCGCTTTACTAAACTAAAACATGTTGGAGTCACCCATCACGCTGTCTCCTAATCGGGACCTTCCATTCGAGATCATGCGCGACGCTAGTGATTATGCTATGTAATGTGTTAGAAACAAAAGGGAAGACAAAAAAGGTTTCTCAAGGATTTATTACTTTTCTTGCCAGAAGATTAGACTCGCCTCAGCCAACTATACAACCAATAAAAGAGTTTCTAGTCGGCCGCCTTTGCCCTAGAAAAATTTATATCGCACATCAGAGGCTCTCCTCGTAACCATCTTCTCACGTATCACGCAGCCCCGAAGTACCCGCTTCAAACAGATACAAAGCCTCTGCTAACTAGGTGGATCCCCTCCTATGCCAAGAATCTCAATCCGACCATTAAAGATAAAAGGGGTCGAAAAATGTGGTCGACCATTTATCTCGATTACCGTAATCAACTTCTCATGGCATGGGCTCATAGGCGAGGCTTCCCGATGAAAGCAACTTTCGCTTGCTCATTGCCCATGGTATGCCGACATTGTGAATTACCTATGTCACGGTCAAATTCCAACACAATGGACATCCCAACGTAAAAGAAATTTTTGACAGATATTTAAGAAGTATTATTTTGAATTTAACCATATCTATTTAAATACTCATTCCAGATCAAATACAATGAGAAGAGAGTGTGTACCTAATGATGAGCGTACTCCCAAGATCCTAGCCTTTCGCCATTCCGGCTTGTGGAGGGCATTTTTCTACACTAAAATGCACAGATAAAATTTCATAGGCCGGTTTCTACTCTGCCTACCTAATTCAAGGATTGTTTCGACTTTTCAAAACTTCAGACTCTAAGTGTCAACACTAGGCGGAATCACAAAAAGGAACATAATGCCTCTTACTCCAATTCTAATTATTGAAATTTTTGACTGTTGGGGTATAGACTTCATGGGGCCTTTTCCCCTTCAGGTATCTTTACATTATGTTATATATTGATTATGTATCTAAGTGGGTTGAGGCTATTCCGACGAGAACTAATGATCACAAAGTTGTTTTAAAATTTGTTAAGGAACACATTTTTTCTCGATTTGGAGTACCACATGCAATTATCAGTGATGGTGGACTCCATTTTTGTAATCGATCTTTTGAAAATCTTTTAAAAAAATATGGAGTCACCCATAAAGTTTCCACAGCATACCACCCACAGACCAACGGTCAAGCTGAACTAGCTAATAGGGAGATAAAACATATTTTGAAAACTGCTCCAAATCGCAAGATCAAGCCCCACTTACCGACGCCTGGGGCTCCATCGCATCGCTTTAAACCATTCTTGGTATGTTCCTACAGCTTGTTTTATGGAAAGGCTCACATCTAACAAATAAATGAACATAGAGTTTATCGGGCTATTAGAGCGCTTAATTCCGATTTAACTCAAACAGTAAACAACGCTTGTTGGGTAAATATAAATGAGCTGGCGAGTCAAGGCGCGAGAGTCGTATTAGCCCACTTACAAAGAGTGGCTCGTCCTTCCATGACAAAAACGTCCATCGCCCTGAAAAACGCTCGAGCAAAACCAAAAGGTCCTACCGTAGCCCCGGCCAGACTTTATTTCCGTGAAATCCGTCTTCGGCTGATCGGCCCATTCATCAAAAGTATAGTAGTTTATCCATACGGAGCCGTGGAGATTGAAAATCCAGACACTGGAAAATCCTTCAAAGTGAACGCCAACGCTCAAAACTCCTTCTCGAGTATTTCAACTTCAAGAGCATAGTGAGGATTTGGTAGACCTGGCCTACAGACTCTCCTTCCAAGTAACTCTCGTTTCTCACCTTTGTCGTATATATAGTTTTTTGATTTGGTTTTATTGCTATTTATTTCCATTTGCTTTCAAATATAATATAAAGAAAAAACTTGGGCCCTTGCTTTCTATGCTACCTCCAATTTTGTCATGGGGGTACTTTAGTCTATGCATTGAGGGCAATGCTCATTTCTCACAAGGGGTAGTATGACCTGTCAATCTACCTATGCGCTTGTTACATGTTTAGTGTATGGTCCAATTTTTTTAAATTATAGCTCTTTCGAATATAATGCTTGACCTGCAATGTACATACCTGCATGATTTCATCCACACTCCACATCATCTTATTGCATGTACACCTTAACGAGCATACACATAAACCCTTATGAGCTTCTGTTACATGTTCCCTTTTTGCATTCTGCCCTTTTGCTCACACAAACCACATACACCACGTCATTTTTTCGATTCTCCCTGCTTTTGCTCCCATTTATGCATAAATTTGGCATGTCATGTTAACTTCATGCATCATAGTCTTTATGGAACATCTTGCATAACTGGAAAATGATTAGAGGCCATTATTTCTATATATACCTGCAAACTCGTACTGTCTCACCCCTTGCACCCATTTTGAGCTTTAAGTTGCCAAGTCAGTTCGAACCTTAGGAACCCTGATCATTGGAACAGCAGTGGGCCCCATGGAAAGATTGAAAGTACCCGAAGAAGGAATTACGGTAACCAAGCCTATGAATACACGCCAGAATCTAACCAAAAGAAAAAAACGAGCATACAACAAACCTCGGATGGAGTGGCAATCGAATAGGCCAAATTTTACACCGGCATCACTGTTCTAAATTTAAAAAAAAAAAAAAAAAAAAGAGAGAAGAAGAATCAAAAAAAGAGAAAAAGAAAAGTAAATAGTATATATATATATGATATATATATATATATATATATATATATATATATATATATATATATATATGTCAAATTGGAACAAGTGTACCGGTACACCTTAAAAGTGTACCGGTACAACTTACTCAAAAACAGGCAGTGAGCAAAGTGTACCGGTACATCATTTAAGTGTACCTAAGACACCCTACTTTAAAAGGACTGGCATTTCAATGTGTACTCATGATACCATTAAAGTGTAATCGTACACTGGCCTGATTTTGGCAAATGGGATTTTTAATCCAAAAATTTACGCTCTTTTGACATTCCAAACGCCTTCTCCACTCTCCACAAGCCAAGCCCTAACTGCTGGCTCTCTCAAACAAGTAACCCGGAAGCCTGGTTCGCCGCTGCGGTTTTTTCGTCCAAAGTTCTGATTCTCGTTATGCCATCTATTTACTTGGTAAGCCATCTACAAATCCTCGCTAGCATTTTTGGGCTCCTTGCTGTTATACATGATTCTTTTGTTGATTTGGGTGGTGTTTGTTTGTACTTGGTGGTCAGAGTTTGTAAATTTCGATGGTAACAGCGTGAAGGTGTCGTCTCGATATGCACTCCAGGGCCGCCCGCACTGCTCAAACAGTTTCGGATTTTATTATATATATCTGGGCCATCTGGTCCATTATTGCCATCCTTCCCATCTCTATGGCACGATCTAAGAATATCTGAAAGTGAAAGGCATCTAGTTCTCTACGACAGGTCGAAGAAAAGAAAATTCGATGTCTCCCACCAAGAAAAGTGGGAAGGGAAAATAAATAGAAATAATCTCGAAAGTGAGGAAATGTCCGATGTTGATGACGAGGAAATGTAGGCGTATGTTTTCACGAGGACTCGAGTCGAGCACGAAAATGCATCTTGGCTTATCAGAAAAAGGATTTCACCGCGAGAGGGCGCAAATCGAGACATTTTTGTACTCTCACCCCATCAGGGGGATTATTCAAGAGCAGAATATGGATTTCGTGTGCACTGAGGTTCAAGGATACTTACCCACTGTGGTTCGGGAGTTCTATACCAACCTGAAGGAGAATCAGCGGGCCGAGACCGTGATGAGACTTCCGATGGGTGCTGTGCCTTCAGTCACCCCGATTCGACACAAGACGCCTTACGCAAGATATCCGTCCCCATGTCGTAATCCACCCATTCGCACCTCTCTCGTGGTTATCATCGACTTTGATGCCCGCTTGTTCACCGAGGCCATGTGTAATTTCACCCATATTCGAACTGGCTTATGAAAAGAATTCAGGCTGCGGAAGCTCAGCTTCCAGATACGCTTCTGATGAATAAAATTATTCATGACCGAACTGGGCCTAAGGGCAATGAAAAATCTCCCAGCCGAGAGCAAATCCAGTTTTTGTATGAAGTCATGACTGGGAAATTCATTGATTATGCATTGGTCATATAGTATGAAGTGATTTTTTGAAATTTTCAAGATGAAAGCAGTATATTCCATTCCCCACCGGCACCAGTATCGTGGAAGCCGCAGAATGAGGGGAGCACAGTGAGAAGAAGGTGCTCGCCCTAGGCGGGGACCCATCACAACAAGACCTCGAGGCCAAGAGCCGAGCCGCATCTTACGTGCCTCGGGCCTCACCTTCTCGCCTTTAGTGCCTCCTCTCTGATCACTTCATCCATAAAGCTCAAATAATTATTGAGCACATCTCCATCAAGAGGATGGAGCTACGAACAAAGGGGTGGTTCATGCATTATGGGGAAGCGTATGTACTGACCGACGCCTCGAGGCTCGAGAGTCATATTTTTCAAAGCGAGTAGCCAAGTTTAAGTGATGCCAATTCCCCACCGGGAGGGAGAGTCCGAGAATCGATGATCAAGGCCGACGAGGATGCATTTTCTCTTCAAGAGGATGGAGATGATGTTGGTGAGTTGTTTCGGGTTATAGGGTGGTGTTATAATCGGGTAGTGTGACTACCATGTTATGCCAACACCCAATTTGATCATTATCCCTTTCGTCAAATTTTACGGTCGTTACAAACTTTTAAGACCTTTTTGATTTCAGTTATGTTTGTCGTTTCTTCTGACATTATGCATAGTAGTTATGTGTTCATGTTAAATGGTTGTTTCCTTTATAACGATCGCTACAGTTCAATGTTTGCATGACTACCCACGCTTTCTTCACTTCCATGATCTTTATTCAATAACTGATTTCGGTGGTCGGGCTTCTGTTATTATGTTCATCAGGCATCGCGGGTCATCTAAACAGTCATACCGTGCATACTAAAGCGTGAAGAGTTATATTTATATTTGCTAATTTGGAAATCTTGCTAAGCATAATCGTATCGGGAAAATTGTTGGAATTCATAAACTGTGCTGGGTCGTTTCTAGTATAAATCTTGCTGTGACTAGCAAGATTTGTGTCGGGGTGTATTTAAATACATAATCGAAAGCAATAATTATAGTAGAATTTAGCACATACAAATCACAATTCTACTCCACATTCAAAGATGAGGATAGGTACTTTTAATCTCTTGTGTTTTAGACTGGGTGCGTGTCTTCGTGTCTTAAAACATAAGTGTACAAAGATTTACGTCCGAAGCCAATATGAAGCACCGAGAATGTGGGCAAACGTCATGAAGTCTCGAACTCCAAAGAATGCTAGGAAAAGCACCAGAGGAAAAGGGCAATGCAGACATCTTTATGTGTACCTAAGACACCTTTGCTAAAAGTGGCGCGGGGTGCATGTGTACACCCAAATGCGTACCGCTACACCTCGATCGTGAAATTCATAAAGAGCAAAAGTGTACCTAAGACACCATTAATGTGTACCGCATTAATATGTATGAGAAGTGCGGAATGGAGCGTAATTGTGATCCCAACGCCAGGCATACTTATCAATCATCCTCAACACGAGACGACATTGGAAAAGGAGTATAAAAGGCGGAGGATAGATGGCTAAGGCAAATGACTTCTAGGTTAGGTTTTCATAAGAGAGGAGTCCTCCATCGCTTTGAGTTGGAATTTATAAATCCAGCATTGAAGACTCTTTTCTTTGGCATTTTTGAATTCAAGCATATGTAATCTTTCAAATAGAACAATTATTTCTAAGCCAATCATAGTATTTCACATTCTTCATTCTTAGGTTTTGCAACTCGAATTCCGATTTTTCAAAGTATTGTTTTTATGATTGTACCTCTCTTCAATGATAATTGTTCTTATGTCCATGGAGTTCTAAACCCTAAATGTCGAGATTCCGCTGGAAACCTCACCCCGATCAAGGTATAGTCCTCAATTCCTCTTTGAACTTTCAATGGATTAGCATGCTAATCACTTGTGCAAACATTTTCAGTAAATCCTTAGTCAAGATATTTTGACAACGTAGAACGAGATATCCTCAGACACGTTGTGCTTGATTACGAATGTGCGGGCTAAGGTTCAGATTAATTGGGAACAAGGCTAGTATTATTCAATCATCCTTATTTTCCACAGCATTTAAAAGATAAATTTCTCCATCAAAGACCATTTATCAATGGTTCCTGGATGAGTTCGTAAAATGTAAGAGCGGACTTACATGATCAAGTGAGTGGAACCATAAAAATCCCAAGAATTGTCTCTCTCTCGTTTTAAACATTTAAACCAATCAACTATTCAATCAAACAACATAACCCTACAATTCTCTTTAAATCACACTTTGGGGAGCAGTTCCCATCGATCAACTAAATCGACTACTCCCATGAGATCCACCATGACTTCACACATTGTTAACATAGATAACTCAGACTTGGCGAATGAAAATTCAGCATTTTCTAACAAAGATTTAGTGATGCATATTGACTTACCTTGATGCCTTATCATCTATGACCGCCAATCCCATCCCTCCCACTAAATCTTCTGACTGTCTTCAGTTCAGCAAACATAATCAACGCTTATTTTTGGTAGCTCCAAGTAAGCATACTTCGATGACTTGGCAACTCTTTAAAACTAGCCCTTCGAGACCGGGTCTCGGATGAAATTCCATCTCTTCATTATCGGGTTTCCATTGTCCATGCCGCTTTTGTTTAAGACTCACCTTTCTAGAGAGTGCAACCGGAGCAAACAAAAATCCACTGTACACCTTCCAAGATACCTGAAATTCATCTCATTTTCATTGATAGGAAGTTGAGCATTACAATCATAATACCAATCGTAGTTGTTGAGATAGACATAATCTACTAACTTGTAATCTTCCCTATCTGTGTCCTAAAGATTCTTGAGCTTTGGAGGCCAGTTAGAGTCGGTACATGCTCCAACCACGAGGTGAGAACTCCTTTCTGCGTATCCTACCTTAGCTCCAGGTTACTTTAGGGAATGGCCTTCCTAGCAGCAGAGGACGTAGATCTTCTTCAATGTCCGGGATTATAAAGAAGAGTCGACCCGGGAAAAACAAATTTCCCCACCTTAAACACATCTTCAATGACTCCTTCGAGGTTTTGCCATTTGTTATCTTCCATTTGGAGGAAACACTTGTTAGTAGGAGTAAGCTCTGAGAACTTAATTTCCATGCAACAGATAATGACATTAAGTTAATACTTGCACTTTAGATCCACAAAGAAACCACCCAATTTCAAATCCTCAGTGGTGCAAGATTGTGAAACTTCACGGGTCTTTCATCTTCTACGGTAAATTCTTCTTTATCCAGCACTTAGCTATGATAGCGGTCGAGATTCACCTACTCGCCATACGCAGAATTTTCTCTTCTTGCTTAAGAATTTCTTTCAAGAATTTGGCATAAAGTGGCATTTGATTCACGACTTGATGCAATGCTTATCTCGATACGGAAAGTTTTCAAAACTTCTTATTTGCTCCTCTATCCTTGACTTTTGCGATCTGCGGAAATGGAGCTAACGAGGCATAGAGTTCACCAGGCTTTTTCTTACTTTTCTTAACTGCTGCTGCTCTTTTTTCTTCCCTTTCTTTCCCCATTGACTCGGCGTTCCGAGGATCCTTCTCCTTATTTACTTTCATCTTTCTCTTACTTTTCCTTCTCTAATTCTTTTCAATTCTTCATTTGCCTGACCATGCAGTCT
Source organism: Tetrastigma voinierianum (assembly GCA_016808115.1). Taxonomy (NCBI): domain Eukaryota; kingdom Viridiplantae; phylum Streptophyta; class Magnoliopsida; order Vitales; family Vitaceae; genus Tetrastigma; species Tetrastigma voinierianum. The sequence goes on along the minus strand of JAEQBH010001742.1, from coordinate 305,604 downwards.
TTCAGATTTTCTTGTTAATCCTTTGGGAAGCATCTTTAATTTGATTCACGGGGTTAGGGCCGGTTGCCTATTTTGCTTTTCAGTTCTTGAGAGAGGCATTGGTGGTTATCTGAAAAATTTGAATTGGTTTTTCGAGCTTCAGTGCACCTGACAACTGTTCATGGAAGTTTAACAACTTTATTTTCCCCATGGCTACGGCATCGGTCTTCAAAGGTGCGAGTCCTTTTATTTCGATATTCATTTACTCTCTCCGCATTCTTCTTCTTTGGAACCTTGGTAAGATACCCTTGCTTGAAAGTTTTGCCGTGTCTTGGGGCGTGTTGCTCTCTGCATGAAAAGTCTGGTTTCCGCCCAATCTCTTGGGTATGGGTTAGCGAGGTTGGGGGTTAGGCTTGATGATATGCTGTTTTCAGTTCGAATAGTTAGCCTCCTCCACAGCATAGGAACCCTCTTGACATTGTTACTCTTCCCTTACTCTTTCCATTTACTCCCCATCTCATTTGCGAGTGCATTAACATCCAACCGATGCATCGATGCATCGACTTATCCTCCATGGCGGATATCTTGTTCGACTCAATCATTCCATTTTCTTTAGCTCATTTCTTTGCTTCTGATTCATAAGGAGGTCTCATGTTGCACCTAGCAAGATCCTCGATCAGGTTGTCTTGTAATTATAACTCTTCCCCTTACGGTCTTTCAGCGCAGAACAGTATCTATTATACCTTTTGAGGTGAATTGTCATGGAGTGGTAGAAGATGTCCATTTGTCTTGAGTCTATCCACGTGCATGGACATCTCTTCTGCATTCTTGTATCTTGAAGCGATTATGGACTCTCATTCACACTTGCTTGAAGTGTGTTTCCCTGCTGGACAAGTGAGATGGAGAAAATGCTGGAGTAAGCTTCTATAGCTCTTCCATGTATTAACAGGATTCATATGGTAGTGAGTTAAACCATGATACAGCTATATCTTAAAGAGAGATAAAACAGCTACTTGACTTAATAAACGGTCTCACGCATTCAATCTAATGTATTATTCTATGAAACACCAGTGTTGTTGGACTCCCAGAAGGTGACATGAATTGTTCACATTAGAATATGGTGATGAGCTGGCTTGAACTCAAAATTGTTAGCATCATCATTGTGTCTCTTCTTGATGTTATTCTCTTTCTCTGATGATGATGATGAATTGGCTGCCTGCCCACAAATTTGTGGCCACATTATCTACCAAGAACTATTATCTAATCCCCGACAATAATGCCATGAAACTTGTTTGTTGTGTTCATATCTATTATCTCTTTGAGTTAAAGAAATGGTTTTCTTAGAGTAAATCGTTTTCTTTACAGTTTTGATCCAGAGGATCTTTGCCGAAATTATCTAGGTCTGAGCAGTAGTAAATTGGTTAAGTCGGATATCTGGTGAGTCTATGAAGTCCTCAAGAATTCTCAAATCAACTACCCTGACTAACCAAACTCTATACTATTTGGACTTTTGTTAAGGCAATTTAGATTCAACTTTGAAACATGCAGAAGTATAAAAAAGCACAGATATGTGAATTAATAACAAAATGAATTAAGCTTGAAAATTTTAAAATAACAAATTCGGGGCTTATGGAGTTATCTTTTAAAGGAGTATTCAAATACTGCTATTGAACATCAGATTTGTGCAGATTACTGAGCTTTTGCTTCATGAACCTACATGATTTAAAACATAGCCAGAATATGATATGATGCGGTTGGATCTCCTCAAATGCGCGTGGTAATCATCTAATCTTCCTTTGTTTCTATAGAAGATAGAAGTTAGATAACTACTTTTAATACAGGTTGGCCTGTTAAGGTAGTTTTCTTTTTCAATACTTATGCGAACATGGGTACATCAAGCATAGCTTTTAATACATAGTCATAGCATGGGTTTACTTTCTTGGTTTCTCTTCATCCAATTAGAACGATTCATCGCACCATGATTAGATCCTTGCTAACGGGTTAGACGTCTTGTTCGAATCGGTGAACTCTACGCGCTTGTTTAAATGGATAAGTCATTCAACTCATTCTCGATTTCAAGTGAGAAAGTTTGCTCGATTTAATTTCACGAGCTCATTAGATCACCATTATCCAGTTAGCGTACCTTTGAAATTGTTAAATACGCTCTCGGGTTACCTTCCTCTGTGTGTCCACTCGGAGGGCCTCCTTGAAATCGAGCAATGAGACAATCCTATTATGGGTATAAGACGCTTACATTGGGATCAATTACAGAATACTCAAAACTAGCAAGTAGATTTACAAACTGATAGTTCAATATCTTCTGATAAATTTATGCAGGAAAGATAATTTCTGACAATAGAGTCTATTCAATGGAAGCTGGTTTCTAAATCACTAGATTACACCCTACAATGGCTTGCTAATCAAAGAAAACCCGCATGCATCGAAATTGGAAATACGAATTCCAAATTTGTCTTAGAATTACGAGATAATCGGCAGTAATTTGAAAGAAATAAGTGCATTCGGAAACACACTTTAACGGCTAACGTCAGGATCAAATTTGAGCGAAATAACAAACTAATCCTAAAATAAAACAAAACAAACAAAAGAAAATTAAAATGAAGGAGGCCTTGGCTACCTAAATCTCTTTTTTTGGCGTGAGAGAATTTGCTTTCCTTTAGTAAGCGGCTGCGTATTTATATAGGGTTCGAAGTTGAGCTCAGCGATGCACCTCCTTGTGGATTTACAGGTCTTGGCCTTTGGTTGTTAATGTCGCGACCTCGATTCTTTGTCGCGACCTCGGTTGTCTCAGCTACGTCGCAGAAGCTTTTATTTGGTCGCGACTTGCCTTTAGCATCCCTTGGATATGATGTCGCGACCGCTAAATGATGTCGCCACCTTCTTTCCTTGTAACTGATGTTGCGACCGCTAAATGACGTCGCGACCTTAATTCCTTACAGCGATGCCGACCAACTGAATGGCGTCGCGACCTTAGTCCTTTGGCGATGTAGCGACCATTGAATGGCCATTCAGCGACATCGCCTGACCGATGTTGATGCCGACATCTTCCTAGATGTAGCGACCTCTATCGTTCCGGTCTCTTGAAAATCTTATGTCGCGATTTCTATTCGATTGTCGACCTCCATGTCTTTGCCCAGCCTTGATGCATCAGCGACCTCAAAATTCAATGTTCGCGACATCATATCTTATTCTTCATTAATTTATGGTTGCGACTTGGGAACTACATTGCATTTAGCGGTACGCCTTGATTGCCGCATAGCGGCGGAGTTTTTTGTGATTCAGCCGATTAGTGTCAAAAGTACAATTTAAGGCTATATTAGATGGGTTTCAGTACTTTTGTGCATTAATCATGTCATATAAACCAATTAGTGTTCATGTCGTAGTAACACTTATGCCATTTGGAGCATGTTTTTGGTTGTTTTGTAGGTATTTATACACATTTGGACTTCAACCACAATGCAAATGATCAATCATGAGGTTGGAAGTTTAGTCTCAGCCATCAACAAGCCCAAAAATCAATGGAAAAACAAAGGAAAAGTGGAGGAAATGAGATGCAGTTGAAGATAGGATGGGAAGCGGAAGGAAGCTTGACAATGCAAGCGGAATTTATACGTCAATTCGCAATCTTAGCGAATTCGCGAAACCAACTTCATGATCAATTATAATCTTAGCGAATTTATGAAAGCTGTTCGCAATGACCATGACCTTAGCGAAAATGAAGAATTTACGCTACAGCCCACGCCGACCTTGTTCCTTGGCGAAATTATCTCGAGTTTTAAGCTTCTCACAAAAACCGTAACACTTGAGAAATTTACTTCTTCATGAAATTGCTGCTGTAGAAATATCAATTTTCGCTACACTTACCCAAAATAACAAATTCAGCGAGAATTCTCTACTGTGTGAAAATGATGCTCGTGTGCTTTATGAAATTAATCTTTGAACCGCCTTCAAACTTGGTTTATTGCCCAATTGTCCTGCTTGGCCTAGTTATTAGGGTTTCATTAATTCATGCTGTGAGGAGGCTTATAAATACCACTTGTGTTTTGTAAGCTAAGAGGAGGAGGGATAGAAGGTGAATACAAGTTTTGGTGATTTGTAAAGTTATTTTTCTTTTACTGGCTTTGTAAATAAATTATTTTTAGCTTTGCTTTATTTTCTCTCTTCTCTCTCTTCTTTCTCTCTTCTTTCTTTCACTTTCAGAGCCAAACACGCCTCTTGAGATGACAACTCAAAGGTAACAGCCCAACCTCACTCCTTTGAAGAAGAGGAAGAAGCTAGCTTAATTAATTGGGGTTAGAGCATGTTGTCCTCTTGTACTAAAAGTCACGGGTAGTGTATTTATGGCCCTTATTTTGAGAGTCGGTTTATAACATAGGATGTGTGTCTTGCCATCTCTCATGCTTTAGATCCGATTGTAGTGTGATACGTGGCTCTTTAGATGGTCTTACTTGCCTCTGAGGTAGCATTTACATCATTAGGGTTCTTCAAATTAAGGGTTAAAATAACATGACTTTTATTATTTTGCTTGATACTCTCCATACTTTAGGGTTAAATTATAAGGGTGAGAGATCTTGTTTGTGATTCTTCAGGAGATGGTCTTCACTAGCCTTAGAAAAATGATAAAGGAATGGTAGGGTTTTAAACAAAAGGGCCATAAGCGCATCCTGTGTTGACTCACATAGGAGATAAACCTGAGACATGTGTTTGCCCCTAGCTTGTCAAGTTGGTAGCCTAAATCTTAATTAATTTCTTCGCTAAATTTCAGTTTTTACCATTCCAGTTTTGCAATTTCAATTTAAACCATTCACGACTTTTGACACAAATCCAAAGAAGTCAAATAAGAAAACCTTACCTTCATGCCCTAATGCAAACCATTTCTAGAGGATGAAAACCCATCCGTGTTCGATACAGACCGCTATCTTTGCTTGATGAAAGCTTGACTACGAGTGGTAAGGCTGGGTGTATATAAATTTTGTTGATTTTAGCTCAGCCTCTTTGTAGCACGAATCAAATGGCGCCGTTAAGGGATGGTGCCAAACTACTTATGGTAAAAGTTGAAGAGTACTTGCTTGATCCACATCACAAGTGAAGATACCTTACACCTCTTTTCTTCCGATTCTGAGGCCTTGATTTGCTTCGCGCTGCGATAAATGCATTTCGGTTCAGTTTTCATTCGTCAGTTTTATTGTTGTTAGTTAATTTAATCTTTTCTTGAGGTTGTTTGTTGCTCTTTGTTGTCTCTTTAATTGTGTAACAAGCTTTGTGTATCATAATGAGTGGAGATGAAGACACATCGGAGTGGGTGTATAGGATAGAGTACACAACTTGACCCCAGCTAGTGGAAGTCGGTGTCTTGGCTTGATACCATGGATCCCATACGAGGAACAACAAAGTCAACCAGGAACCCCCATGAATCAAATGCCTATAGAACCATGAGGGATCACATCCACCCTCACCAGAGTTAGTGCCCGTCACCATATCATCCACTCTGGCGAAGATGTACTTGAGTGAGGCCACCATTGAGTACCTCTACTCCCCACATATCATGGTATGGAAAAGTAGAAAATCCATACACTCATATTAAAGGAGTTTTGAGGAGGTTTAATACTACCTTGAGAGTATGATGGACATGGATTTCTTGAAGCTAAAGGCATTTCCATTGACTCTAAAAAGACAGGCGAATGTGGCTCAACTCATTGAGGCCTAGAACCATAAGAAATTAGGGTGAGGTATAGTGGGTTCTGAAAGTTTTTAGTGCTCATAAGACAAACAATTTGAAAAGGCAAATTTATACCTTTGCAGCTCAGGATGGTGAGAGATTTTACCAGTGTTGGGAGAGGTTTATGGAAACCATCAGTGCATGTCCACACCATGGGTTTGACCTTACGCATGGATGTTGGTGGAACCACTTCTATGGTGGTATGTCTCTGCCTTAGGGGCAGCTTTTAGAAAGGCTCTATTGTGGAGACTTTTTAAGCAAACGTCCACAGTGAAGCCGTAGTTTTTCTTAAAATGCGTGTTTGAAACTTCTAAGGGTTGGGATGAACTTAACCCTAGAAACGGATAGGATGAAACCACCATCCAACGAAAGGGTGGGATCTTATTCCACTGAACATAGAAATGAGAGGCTAGGATTTCCACCCTAGCCAGGAAGGTAGAGAGGCTTGGTAGCTTGACCCGAGGTGCATGCGTGGTTGAAAATCTGCCGCAGTCGATCCTTGCACCAATTTCCAATCCCCTGCACACCCAACAGAACAGTGTCCTATGGCTCCTGCAGTGAAGGATTTGATGTCAGAATGTGCAAACACTGTAGGACAATACAAGCCACAACAATCTAATGCTCCATATGGTAATACCTACAATTCCAATTGGAGGAATCACCCTAATCTTGCATGGAGACCCAACCCCCCTGCTTATGTACCGGGTGCTAAACCTCGGTTAGTTTTTCCCTCACAGTCACAACAGCAACATCCTCTTCTCAGAAATTAGAATAAGCTATATTGAATTTGAGTAAGGTGGTAGAGCAACTTTGTTGAGGAACAAAAAGGAATTAATCACCTTGATTAGCCTGAAAAGGATTGATAACGTAAGAAAAATTACAGATAAGAGAATAGATGGGCTTGAGAGTAATCTCAGCCGAGAAAATTGACAACCTACAGTATTCCATCACCAAGTTTAACAAGTTGCTTGAATTTGCAAGAGAAAGGGAGGTTTCCATCACCACGGAGGTTCAAATCCTAAAGGAATTCATGAGGTAGGATCATGTAACAATTCGAGGGAATGGATGAGGTTAAGGCCATAATCCACTTACGAGAAGTGGAAAGAGGTTGATCGGCCTATGCAAAACCTGTTGAAGAACCTAGGCAAGGAGAAGGGTGAAGCACAGGCATATCCTCCTAGGGGAAGATTCAATGAAATGCAGGTATGCCACCTCCATTTCCACAAGCACTTAGGGCAGAAGAAGGCATCTCAACAACGAGGCATTCTTGAGGTTTTAAGAGCAAGTGAAGGTTAATGTACACTACTGGACCCTAATCAAATAAGTCACAACATGCAAAATTTTTAAGGATCTTTGCAGTAAGAAGGGATTGACATTGAAGAAAGCATTTCTCCTTTGAACATGTGGTGCCAGTCAAGCAAATACCACATCAAGTACAAGGATCACGGTTTCTCCCAATACCCAGTCAATATTGAGGTGGGAATTGCATAAATAGGCATTGCTAGATTTAGGAGCAGTGTGAATCTTGTACCATTTCAGTACATGCAGTTGGGGTTTTAAATTGAGCTTAAACTACGCAATCCTCTCATTGGCCAGATAGATCGGTAGAAAATCTAGGATAGTTGAGGATGTCTAATTTAAGATAGACAAATTCTACTACCGGTAGATTTTGTGGTACTTGACTTTCTTGAACCAGACTGCTAGTGAACACGTCTTATTGCCAATCATCTTGAAGAATATTTCTGGCCTTTGCCAATGCAATCATCAATTGTCGAATAAAATTAAATACGATTAACTTTGTAACATGACCAATGAGTTGAATATCTTTCATTTGAACTAGCAGCATGAGTTTGCTAGAAATTGAAAATGCCTGGCGATGGGGATTTGTTTCGATTGTCGGTGTCACGAGTACAAAAGGTGCTAAGAAGCGAGGTGATCAGCCTTGGAGATGAAGGAAATTGGTCTTGCCAATGACACCCGTTACCGGCAAATTGCTCGAATCCGCAGCCATTCACGAGGAGAGACAGTCCAGCCCCGGCACGACATCATGGGCGGGACAAAACCCCCTTTGCATGGGTTGGGAGATCATCCTCATGGCCCCACTTGAGTATTCCCGAACCGCAGGCGGTTCGGTGTTTTCAAAACGGGATTAAGTTCATAATTTTGAAGAATTTTGTCTTATATTAGTTAATTACATTAGTCTTAATAATTTTTCAAAAATTTTTAACTTAGCAATTTTCTTTCATTATAAATTTAGTTTGTATATAGAAATGTTATGTTTAAATATTAATCATAGTAGTAAGTAAATTTGCTTAACAATAATTTTTTAGTTATATTATTATTTAATATTAGTAGTGAATTTTAAGTTTTGAATCTTGAAAAGACCATACGAAATTCATTTGGGCTTAGCGAAAAATTGGTGGGAGAGACTCTTCGGCTACCATACTGCGCTTATAAAAACAGGGGAGGGGGTTGGCCTACATGCCATTTCACATTCTCCCCCTCCCAGCGTGCCCTGAGCTCCCACTTGCCCGTAGGTACGAGCTCCGTCTTGCGAGTGCCACCGGTCGGCTGCGATGGCCGTGCTTGACCACTGGCCGAGCCCTCCAGCCTTCATCATGCCGGGACGAGTCACTTTTATCATCGGCCGGCGATGTGAGGCCTCCACGGTCATCACACTGGCGTGGTGAGCCCTCACCGCGCGTCTGAGCCTCGCCTCTGCTGGGTGTTTATACGTGCCTTCGATTCGGTTAAGAGCCCTACATCGGTGTCGATCATAGATTCGAACCTTAGTTGTCAGTCCGAGGAGTCCATTTCGATCTCGTCAGCCCGAGCAAGTTTGAATGGTTAGTTCGAAATTGATTGTGTTCGGGAGCCAGTTCAGACATACAGGCCCCAGCTACATATTCAATGAGTCCACCCCTTTCCAGTGATTTATTTAGATACTCGGATCATAGGTCCCGTCTGAGGTGGGTCAGTATTCGACCTCGGGTGGTGCTTGCCGGCGAGCCGTAGAGCCGATGCAGGCCCGATGCAGGCCATGTCGCGTATGTCCCTGGGGCGTTGCTTGACGAGCCTGCGGGATTGGCCCGGACGGATGGGACCGGGCCCCATCCTGTGCCTCGGAAGGGAGGCTAGGGAGGCCCGGCCTTCCAGCGGGCCCGCGCCGAGACCCGGGCGAGTCATCATCTTCTAGACCGCCACCGTGCGGTCGCATCGTGGTGAGACGACACCTTCCTCGGCCTATCGCGCCTGCGCGGATCGGGGAGGCCCATGTTCGAGGACACCCCATTGGGGGGAATCTGCGGATATACGTAACCCGACCATTTCGGTCGTTCTATAGCGTTCCGGTTGATGGCCGACCCGGATACGGGGAGTCCGTGAGATTGATCGAGTAAGCTCATATTTATGACCTGAGAGCCGGTTTCTTTGCTCGAAATTAAGCGATTCCTACCACTCCATGACCTCTCGGGATGCGAGATGGTCAACGGAGATCCATTCCGGGATAGATAGTGCGAGGTGTACTGATCCGCGGTTATTTGCGGCCGCAGATTGCGCATCTGGCCGTAGCGTCTTGAGGTTATAGAGATTGGGCCTTTTCGCCCGGAGCGATGGATTAGAGCCTTTGGCGGGGATGCTCTGTTAGTCAGTCCTTTATCGGAGGCAGCTTCCGCCTCATATGCTGCTCATCGACCATCTGCTGCGCACTTGTTTATTCCTACGCGGCGTTATGTGCGGAGGGCTTTATCTTGGAGGCATTATGCCGGGATCTCGGGCAATTTAAGTTTCGCCCATCCGGTGGTGATGACCGGCTCTTACGGTTTGAGGAGAAGGTCCATAGGAGAGACCTCGCGCGCGAAGAGCATACCACTTCTTATGCAGAGGCTTCTTTCCTATGTTCTTGAGCGAGATCGGATTTCAGAGGAGCACAGGATAAGATCTGCGAGGCAGATGCCTACATGCCGTAGCGGTGGACAGTTATGACTATGCCCGTCCATTTCGCCTCGCCAGCGAGACCGGGGAGGAGGGATGAGATCGGAGGCGTGGCCACCATGGAATGATATGCTGCTCCCGAGCCGTCTGAGAGGCCTCATCTATTTGAATCGTTCCTCCATCTCCTCCGCCCCTTCTTGAGTACGGCCCCTCTGAGATACTCCCGGGCCTTCATATTCAGCACACCAGTCACCGGAGTATACACATGTCAGCTCGAGGGAGATGGCTGGAGTGATGGATGCGATCACGCACACTAAGCTGACCACTTTCGAGGCGACCCGACATCACGACCACGTGACCCGAGATTGGCTCGGTGAGGCGCTGGGACGATGCCATTCCATGCTTAAACGAGATCATGACCCATACGGGTCTTCCTCATGATCCTGCCGGAGAAGGCACATGCGATCGCGACCTCATTGGATATCCTGGCGGCCCGGTGCGGTAACCATGCCACCGGCGGTGAGGTGGATTTAGGTTTCTTTTTGGTTTTATTATGCGGTTTCAGCATCAGCGCCTACTGGATTTTGATTAGGAATTTTTTTTGTATTAGCCATAGTAGGCAGTGATATGTTTTGTGTAACTGTTATGCATGTATTAAAAGCCATTTAGCTATGTCAAAAGCTACTCAGTTTATATATATATTCAGCTTTTTGCATATTATGTTTTGTGTTCACTATGTGTACTTATGTGTTTTTCTTTCAAATTGGACAATTGAATTGCTTTTGTTGGAAATTTGAATGCTTTAATCACCTATATGGGAATGAATTCCATGCTTAGATAAATTTGTGATCGATCCACGATCGACATGCTCAACTTGGAAATTTTCCCACTTTGCCTTTAATTCGCTGCTTCAAATCAGATTGTTAACTAGAACATCAGAATTGTGTGCCTTCTTTAAACTTTGCATAGCAGGCCTTAGGTATGTTGGCAACCTAGGATAGGTTTGAGTTACACATTTGAAGACCAATGTTGTCTTCCAAAAAGGAAAAGAAAAGAAAAGAAAAGAAAAAGCGAGAAAGAAGAAAAGAAAAAGAAAAAGAAGAAAAGAAAAATAAAATCGTGATTTTTTGCTTTGAAAACAGAAACAGTCCGAGAAGTGTTATGTGAAAACGCACAGAAACAATGCCCTAAGCCTTAATTGGTAGGAGTCATCGATTTTAATGTTCATTACATGGGTGGATAGGTGAAGTTTAATGACTTGTGGGTGCTGCAATTTCGAAGTCATTCGGTCCGGTGAAGCCTTTAGAGTTAGTGGTGGTGATCCTTTTGGCTTGATGCCTAAACCTTAAATTGGTTGGGAGTCATCGGTGGACCCCGTTACGGACTTTGGTGAAGTCGGATTTTAAGCTTGTTACTCTATGATGTTGATGAATAAAATAGGAAAGAGTAGCTAGCCACATCTAGGTTGTTCAACAACTTAAAGGCCATGTCGGTGCTAGGTTGGGGGAGGTGGCAATTTTCAGGTTTATTAAGCTTAATGGTTATATAAAGAACCATTAGACTTAAAATTGGAAATCCAAGTTGAAAATCATGGAAACAGTGTTGTTCTAAAAATTGTTCTCTTATGGATTTTATTCTTGTATATAGGTTTTCAAATGTTGATTTCAATTGTTCACTTTAAAGTAATATTAGTTTGTATATAAGTACAACCTTTTGAAACACAACCTTTTTGAAAATCACCACATGGGCTTCATTCTTATTTGCATTTATGAGTTGTTTGGCATTTGGAGTTGAGGGGTGTGATTAGTGTCCAAAAAGTACAATTTTGAATACATATTAGATAGGTTTGGTGCACATTGCATTAATCATGTCATATAAATAATTAAAATTTATGTCATCTGTAACACCCTTCCATTTAGGGCATGTTTTGGTTGTTTGTAGGTATTTATACACATTTGGACTTCAACCACAATGCAAATGATCAACCATGAGGTTGGAAGTTTAGTCTCTGACCATCAAACAAACCCAATCAGTGGAAAAACAAAAGGAAGAGTGGAGGAAATGAGATCGGTTGAAGATAGGATGGGAAACGGGGAAAAACGACATTGCAATGATTTATGATCAATTCGCCGTCTTAACGAATTCGCAAACAACTTCGTAATCCAATTCGCAATCTTAGCGAATTTACTTAAGCTTTGTTCGCAAGCTGACTGTTATGACAACAGCGAAAATAGAAAATTTATTATTATGACCTTGTTCCTTAGCGAAATTATCAGTTTTCGCTTCTCACAAAGATTTCGCTAGCTTAGCGAAATTTCGCTAGCTAATGAAATTGCTATGAATTTCAATTTTCGCTACACTTGCCAAATTCGCTAGTTAGCGAAATTCTCTACCTGTAGCGAAAATGATGCCTCGTCATGCTTTGTAATTAATGCTGAACCGCCTTCAAACTTGGTTTATTACCCAATTGTCCTATAACTTAGCCTAGTTATTAGGGTTTTTGGTAATTTCATACCTTGAGGAGGCTTATAAATACCCCTCATGTTTTGTAATAAGAGGAGGAGGATAGAAGGTGAATACAGTTTTGGTGATTTGAGTTATTTTCTTTTCTTGCTTTTGTAAATAAATTGTTTTTTAGCTTTGCTTTTGTTTTTCTCTATTCTCTCTCTTCTTTCTCTCTTCTTTTCTTTCACTTTCCGGCTGCCAAACACACCTCTTGAGGATGACAACTCAAGAGATGCTTAGGCTAAGCCTCCTTCGCTGAAGAGGAAGGAAGCTAGCTTAATTAATTGGGGTTAAGCATGTTGTCCTCTTGTACTAAAGTCACGTTAGTGTATTTATGGCCCTTATTTTCGAAATTCAGTTGCATAGCATGGGATGTTATTGTCTTGTAATACTCTCCCATGCTTTAGATCCGATTAGCCCAGTGGCGATCTTTGTGGCTCTTTAGATGGTCCTTACTTGCCTCACGAGGTAGCATTTACGCCGTAGGGTTCATGATTAGGGTTAAATAACATTGAAAACTTATTGTTTTTTGGCCAATGCCCTCCATACTTTAGTTCGATGTCCGGGGTGAGATATGCGATGTGATTCTTTGGAGATGGTCTTTACTAGCCTTAGAAAAATGATAAAAAGGAATGTTAGGGTTTTTAAACAAAAAGGGCCATAGCTGCGTCACATGTTGACTTCGCATAGGAGGATAAAACACGAGGACATGTGGTTGCCTAGCTTGTCAAGTTGGTGACCTAAATCTTCAAAGTTTAATTTCTTCACTTTAAATTTCAGTTTTACCATTTCCAGTTTTGCAATTTCAGTTTAAACCATTTACGACTTTGACACAAATCCAAAAAGTCGAATAGAAAGCACTTATTCATACTTTCAATGCAGACCAATTTCTAGGATGAAAACCCACTCCCGTGTTAAACCCTAGACCACTATACGCGATGCTTATTCCACGCGATGGTAAGAACAGGTGTATATAGAATTTTGTTGAATTTTAGAAATAAACTCTTAGTATGATAGTTCACGACCTTGTGATTCTTAAATCACTTAATCGGCGTCACTATGAGTCCTTTCTTATCGTGCATTTCTCTGTTACAACATAATTCAGCGATTGTGTGTTCTGCTCGGCCAGTTGTTGGGGTTATTCAACATTTTGCACATAAATCAATCTTTTTTAGATAGAGAAATCAATCAAAAAATGGACTGAAAATGGATGACTTTAGCCTAGGCGTCAAACTCCCAAGGCTTGAAGTGCAGCATCCTTGAAGCAAAGAAAAGAAATATTTGTTTGTCCTCAAACAAAAGGACATTTTCTGTATTGTTTCTGATTTGCAACCAATTTAATTTAAAGACTAGAATTGCATTCTTTTCTGTATATCTAGCTTCAAGTCCAGATGACGGTTAGTCACTACTCAATCCGGTGTACAAAACTAAATTATTGAATTTGTTTTATAAACAGTATAGTCAGTTGATCCTGCTGAAAAGTAGGTTGGTCTTCTTCCTCTTTTCTTGTTGATCGATTAACCCTCGAGTCCTTCTATAGATTTTGATCCTTTCAAGAATTTTCAAATTCCATATGCTTGTTGTTCATATTGATCTCCACTAATGTAGGTAATTCCGACCTTGAGGTCAGTGATCTTTGGAGCTTGTAATGTCGGGCTTGGGTCATGGATGGAACTTTTGAGTTAAAATTACCCAAACTCTTTCTCCTTGCATAAGCTGTTGCCTTCTTTTCCTTGCAACTTCTTTAATTGATTCCCCAAACTTCATCCTTGGGGTATCTTCTTGATTTCTTCTGTTTGGAATTATTTAGTTTCCATTTCTCATTTGTACTTCCTCTCCTTTGTTGGAACTTTTTCTCACGGTCACGCCAGGAATAGTGCAAATGTTACGTCTTTAGGCTTTCTAACACTCTTAGCGAACTTTGGGTTAAGTGGCTCCATACTAGTTGGCATTAGGGTACTAGGTGTTTAGAAACACCTAAGAACTTAATTGTTAAGTTAGGCCCTGAACAAACTACTGCTAAGCTTTCTTTTGACATATCCTCTGCTTTAGATCTTTCTCTCTTCACCCCTTTTTTTGTATTTCAGCTGGTTTATAAAAAAAATACTCCCCCAAACTTTATCTCTTCCTCCTTCTTTGAATTTTTGGATAATCTGAGGTTCCTTACTGGAGGATTAATTATCTAGGATGGCTTTGGATTTCCAATGGCTTGTTTTGAAGATAAGGATTGTTTGCTCAAATTCGGGAACCAGGTGTATCTGAAGCATGTATAAATAAGGGTGGCTCAGAATGACAAAGCGCAAGGATGGCACTGCATGTTGTTGTTGGTGTATGCCTGGGATTTCGCCTTGATCAATGTCCCCAAACAAGTTCTAGGAGTGGGTTTGATTAAGCATGATAACCACAGGATGTCATGACTCACTTCAGGTTGATGAGGAGTTACGCCAGTTTAAGGTTCACGGGTTCTTTGGCTTCTGTTTATATAAACTCAAAAGAATATAGGCACGCTCTTCAGTGCCATGGCTTTCCTTTATCTTGGACTCATCAACTAAATTAGATCAATTATACGATTTGTGTTTCAATTCAATTATGTCATTACGCATATTCTGCGATTATTTGTGTTTGACTTTTCTTCTAGTCAAACTACTTCAACTAGTTGATTATGATATGTCGCATTTCATTTCTTGAACTAAAATACAAAAATGTTATTCTCCTAACAATTCAAGCAAAAAGTAACGATACAGTAAGCACCCAAGCGCAATTCAAACATGCATTTTAACAAATTTTATTTTTATTCATGATATGATGCAAAAGTTGAGATTAACAAATGCGAAGAGAGGAAGAGAAGGATAAATCCAATGGGAAGATTTGTTTTCTTTTTTTGGGGGAGAGCAAATATGTTGGGAGGATCCGGATCAAGAGGTAGCGAATTAGGGTTGAATTTAGGAAACTTCATTCAGTTCTCTTCTTCTTCTTGTCATTTCTCTCTCTCTACTCTGTTCTTTAAGGATCAATTCGTTGGTAGAGATCGCCTCTTTGTTGAATCATCTTGTCTTTTCCCCAATGTGTTCATCACACATTCTCCATTCAGGTCACTGACTTCTAAAAATTTGGAAAGATTATTGTTGATCAATCAAATTTTCCAAGCGAACTTTTCAGCCGAGGCATCTTTTGTTTATCAAGCTCTTTATCTCTTTCCTCATCCTCTTCTCTAAGTCATGAGCGTTGACATGTAGAGGAATTTCAATCATGATCTGCTCCATAGCTTTGGCTTCACAGTGAGTCCGGCTTTTCTTTATGATTGTTAGGAGTTGAGAATCCACGATCATCTTGATTGTTGTAAGGCCAGCTCATGGCTCATTTGCAACTTCTTCAATGGTCGTGATCTCTTTCCTTTATTTTCCTTCTTGAATTTTCCTTTTGATGCTCCAGGATCTCCTTCATCTTGCTCTTCCCATACATTCATTTCTTCTTCCATTGCTGATCTTTTCTTTTCAGGCTCACTTCATATCTTGCTTCTCTGAATTTTGTTTGGATTAACCATTCCTTCACTTTCTTCCATTCTGTACGAATGGGCCGAGCATCTCCATTATTTGATTATTCCCCTTTTGAGCTTCCCTCGAGGCTTTCACGAGGTTCTGGAAATCTGTTTCTGATAGGGAAACTTGCCCGATTAGGGTTAAGAGAAATTCCTAAGGGAGCTTAAGTCGTCTTATTCTACATCCTTGCAGGATTAAATCAAAATTAAACCTTGTGTCTTTCTCCGATGTCATAATGGTCTTGCTATTTTTGAAGTCTTTGATGAATCTCCTATAGAATCCGGCATGTCCCAAGAAACTCCTTATCCCTTTTGCTGATGTGGGCGGGGCGAGTCTTGATAATCAAAACCTTTGATTAGTCTACTTCTAGTCAATGCTTGAAATTTTATGACGAATAATATGTTCATGATGGCCTTTTCTGATTTAATGCTAAATTGTTTGTCCCTTGCATCTTTGAAGCAGCGGCTCGGGTTGTTTAGACAATGCTCAAAAAAGCTGGATCCATATCTTGTGAAGTCATCCGCAAAATCTCCGTGACCGCCGACGAATCCCGAGAACATGGACATCATACACCTTTGAAAAGTAAGCGAGGAGCATTGCACAACCCAAATGGCATCATACGAAGGCAATGGTGCCATAAGGGCGTATGAATGTAGTTTTCTCACGGTCCTCGAGTCTTGATGTGTCTGGTTATAAGCCCAGGAATTATCCATCTAGGGAAACAAAATGAGGGTGTCCGCTAGCTTTGTCAACATCGATCGAAGAACCCAGCGGGAAATGATCATTCTGGTTCTTGTGTTCGACCATTAATCGATACATACTCTCCATCCATCACGTTCTTGTGGATTAACTCATTTTTCATTTAGGATCCTGATGAACCCACCTTTCTTGAGAATCCACATGGGTGAGCTAACCAAGGGTATGCAAAGATTGCATATATAAACCGACATTCAACCCGATTGAGCACTTCCTTTCTGACTACTTCTTTCATGACTAGGTTCAGTCTTCTTTGATGTTCAACATATGGTTTGCATTTTCCTCGTGATTTTTAGCCATGCATATTGTGGTGATACCCTATAATTCATCATGGACGAGCAATCGACTCGATAATTCTTAAAATTTTCAGCGACTTCTATTCTTGACATCAGGTCTATGGGAGATAATCAGCTGGCTTACTTTTGGTAGCTCCAAGTAAGCATACTTGAATGAAAGCTTAGCAACTCTTTTAAAACTAGCCCATACGCCTTTGGTCTCTTGATGAAATTCATATAACTTCATTATTATACTCCATTGTCCGTCTTTGTTTTTGTTTAAGACTCAGCACCTTTTCGGTGGGTACAGGCGTGTGCGGAAAATCATAATTAACACCTTCAAGATACTGGAAATTCATCTCATTTTCATTGATAGGAAGTTGAGCATTACAATCATAAAAACAATCAGAGTTGTTGAAATAGACATCATCTACTAACTTGTAATCTTCACATACGTGTCTAAATTCTTCAAACTTTAGAGGCGGATTGAGTCGATTCTTCTTCTCCGATACGAGGTGAGAACTCCCTTTACGCATATCTATTACAGCAACTCCAGTTGCTAGGAATGGCCTTCCTAGTAGCAGAGGGACTTGTGAATCTTCTTCAATGTCAGGGATGATGAAGTCGACGGGAAACAAATTTCCCCACCTTAACGAAGCACATCTTCAATGACTCCTTCAGGTTTATCATTGTTCTATATACGCCATTTGGAGAATGCAATTAGTGGAGTAAAGCTCCCCAAACTTAATTTCCTTGCAACGGATAATGGCATTAAGTTAATACTTGCACGGAGTCACAAAGAGCCTTTGAATTTCAAATCCTCAATGGTGCAAGGAATTATGAAACTTCTTAGATTCTTTAAGTCTTTCTCTGGTGAATTCTTCTTTATCAACGCCTTTGCAGTATGGTCGAATTCCCTACTCCTTCCTCTGCCAAATCTTCTCTTCTTGCTTAAAAAATTTCTTTCAAAAAATTTGGCATAAAGTGGCATTTAGTTACCGCCACGTGAATGCAATGCTTATCTCGACTTTTGGAGATTTTCAAAAACTGCGGCCTCCCTCATCCTTGACTTTTGGAGTCTACGAAGAAATGGGCGCAAGCGTAAAGTTATCAGGCTTTTCTTGCTTCTTTCTTCTTCTTCTTCTTTGCTCTTTCTTCCTTTCTTTCCCAGTGACCAGCATTTTCCGGGATCCCCTTCTCACTTGTTGCTTTCATCTTTATACGACTTTTCCTTACCACAATTCTTTTTCAGCCTTCTTGTTTCCTGACCGTAAGTCTTCGGATTTTCTTCGTATCAGCGGAGAAAAGCATCTTTAATTTGATTACCGGGGTTAGGGCCGAGTTGCCCCTATTTGCGTTTCAGGTTCTGAGAGGGGCATTGGTAGTTTGTTTGAAAATTTTGAGAATCGGTTTTGAAGCTTCCAATTCTCTGAGCCTTTGTTCATGGAAGTTTACTTGACTTTATTTTCCATGAACTCTGACATATGGTCTTCAAAGTGCAGGTCCTTTTTGACTCTAATATTCATTTCTGCCCTCTCCTGTTCTTTGTTATTTGGAACCTTGAGTGGAGCAAACCCTTAGCGAAACTTTTGCCCATGTCTTGGGGCGAGTTGTGCACCTCCGCCATACAAGAGAAATTCTCATGGTTCCTTAATCTTTGAGGTATAATGGGTTAGCCGGGTTACAGGGTTAGGCTTGAAATGATATGCTACGTAACTCGTTCAAATAGTTAGCCTCCTCCACTGCATAGGAACCCTCTTGAGCGCGCCCCTCATCATTATTTACTCTTCCTTCTCTTTCATTTGCTCTATCTCGTTCACGAGTGCATTCTTTTATCAGCCGTCATCCAATGCATCCAACTTGGCCTCCATGGCAGACATCTTGTTCAGCTCAATCATTCCATTTCCTTTAGCTCGACTGCTGCTCCCTTAGGATTCATAAGGAGGTCTCATGTTGCACCCTGTAAGATCCTCGTCAATTTGTCTTGCTTGTTACGCTCTTAACTTCTTACGAGATCACTCCGCCGCAAGGCATCTATTACACCTTGAGGGGTATAATTCATGGAGTGAGTAGAAGATGTCCATTTGTGTCTTCGAGGTCTGCTATCCAGTGCATGGGACATCTCTTGAGTAGCCTCTTGTATCTCTCCCAAAGCGATTATCTGAACTCGTCTTCCCCTTGCTTGAAAGTAGTAATTTCCCCTCTTCGTTCAGAAGTGAGGGATGAAGGAAAGAATCTGCTCAGGTAAGCTTCCATTAACTCTTCCCATGTATTAACAGATCCATATGGTAGTGAGTCAAACCATGATGCACCTATATCTCTTAAGAGAATGGAAACAACTACTGGCTTAATAACTTTTAGTCTCACGCCCATTCGATTTAACGCATTGGCAATTCTCGAAAGCGTCCCAGAGTGTTCGTTGGGATCTTCAGAGGGGTGACCTGTGAATTGGTTCTGTTGAACCATGGTGATCAGAGCTGGCTTGAGCTCAAAATTGTTAGCATCTATCGTTGGTTGTCTCACTGTTGAGTATTCATCTTAGATAACTGGTCTCCAGAAGTCTCGTGATGTCTCGCTCTTGAGGCATAACATCAATTCTGGTTGACTGCCACGGTCAATCTTTCATCTGTCATCTCTGCTATCTTTGCACTCTAAACCTTTCTTAGCCCTCTAAGTGTTCTTTCGATCTGGTATCAGTGGCAAGCTTAATTCAGCTCCACAGCCCCTGTGCATGAATTAACTCCTGAAATTATAATATACTGAGATCAAATGGAGTCAGTGATACGAAAAATTGTATTTAACATGAAAAGCTCTAAAAAATTTGTTAACGCTAAACTCACGCTTTTGAATCATATTTTTGCAAATTTTCTATTTTCTTTTTATAAATTGTCCAAACTAGTATTTAGCTTTTTGGTACGAATATTGATTCACCCAGATTCTTTGATCCGTGACGGCGTCAAAAACTTGTTCACTCTTTCTGTGATGGACCAAAATACCTATACAAATTTATAGCGTTATTACCCAAGGACTATTATCTAATCCCCAGCAATAATGCCATGAAACTTGTTTGTTGTGTTCCTTATCTATTATATTGATTAAAAGCGGCTTCCTTAAAGTAAATCATTTTCTTTACGGTTTTAATCGGGATCTTTACAAGTGTCTGGTCGAGCAGTAGTAAATTAGTTTAAGTCCGGATATTGTACCCACAGATCCTCAAGAATTCTCAATCAACTACCACGACTACTCGAACTCTATACTATTTGGACTTTGATAGGCAATTGAAATGTTCTTAGCAAGCCTTAAAATAAGAGAAAAACTAAGAAAGTGATTTAATAACAAAATGAATTAAAGCGAAAATCTAAAATAACAAATTCAGTTGATCGGTTATCTTTTAAGGGAGCATTAAGAAATCTGCTATTGTGAAACATCAATTCCTGCCGAGACTTCTCTGTAACTGTATGAACCACGGATTTAAAACTTTGTGTCAAGGAATAGGAGGTGAGTGGAGTTGGATCTCTCCCCTTACGGCCTTTGTTCATCATATAATCTTCCTGAGTTGCTTTGAAGGCAGAGGATTAGATAACTACTTTTAATCTGGATTGCCTTGTTCCGGATATTTTCTTTTCAATGCCGTACCACTGAACATGAATTTGTAAACCTTAGCTCTAAGACATAAGGTATAGCATTGGTTTACACTTTACTGGTTTCTCTTCCTCAAAATTGGAACAGTTCATCCTTTCCTTGATTACATCCTTGCTAACACGGGATTGAACTTACTGTTCGAATCGAGGTGAACTCTCTGCTTTTTTAAATTGATAAGTCACTCAACTCGATCTCGATTTCAAGTGAGAAGACGATTTATCGACTTACATTTACAACGCTCATTAGATCTCCATTATCAGGTTCGCATACCTTTGAGAAATTGTTCACTACTCTCAGGAATGCCTTCTTTGTGTCCTCGGAGGGCCTCACGGAAATCGGAGCATGGAAACAATCCTATTGCGGGTATGGGACCGCGTGTGGGATCAGATCTGAATATTCGGAACCGGCAAGTAGATTTATGGCGAAGTTCGTGGCTTACGATAAATTTCTACAGGAAAGATAAATTCTAACAACAGAGTCTATTCAATGGAAGCTGGGTTTCTAAATTACTTTATTACACTCTACAATGGCTTTCTGATCATGAGAACCACTATAGATCGGACACTAGAAATCCGAATTCCAAAAATTTATGCAAGAACCAGACGATCGGCGATAATTTGAAAGAAATAGAATTACTGGCATTCAACTTCTACTTTAACGACTAACGTCGAGATCGAAATTTGAAAGAGCGCGTCGATCTAAAATAACAACAAAACAAAGAAAAAGAAAAAGAAAATTAAAATACGCAGGCCACTTAGAGCTGCAAGTCGTTACGACGCCCGATAAACGCTTTCCTTGATGGCAGTACCCTTATTCTATAGGGTTCGAGTTGGGCCATAACTTTGATGTGCCTCTTTGTGGATTTCAAATTAACTGGCCCATTTGGTTGTTAATGTCACGACCTCGATTCTTTGTCGCGACATCAGTTGTCTAAGCATTTGTAGCAGAAGCTTTTAGTTGGTCGCGACTTGTTTTTAGCATCCCTTGAAATATGTGCGACACCAAAATGGTGTGTCGCGGCGACATTTAATCGGCATGCGTCGCGAAGCTTTTTAGTTGGTCGCGACTTGTCTTTATCATCCCTTGGCTCTTCTTATGTCGCGACCTCGAAATGGTGTCGCGAAATCATTTGTCTCAGCATACGTCGCAAAAGCTTTTATTTGGTCGCGACATCAGTCGTCTAATCACTCATCCATTATTTGAGAAGGTTCATCTGCAGTTGCGACATCTAAATGACGTGTGACCTTAATTCCTTACAGTTGTCGATACCCACTCTAGGAACAATTCTTGATTCAGTGTTGATGTCGCGACCTCTTCTAAATGCTCCCGCGACCGATGTTGATCTCTTGAAAATCTTATGCTTCGCGACTTCTATTACGTATCATGACCTCCATATCCCTCTCCTTTCGACCTTGATTACATCGGCGACCTCGAAATGAATGTCGCAACATCATGTCTTGTTCTTCATTAATTTATAGTTTGCTTGACTTGGAGTTTATTCTGCGACCTACTCGTTACGCCTTCCAATTGCCCTTGTATCGCGGCCGGAGTTTTATGGTTGCGACCTTGATGTGTTCATTATAGTCCAAGGCGTTGCGACATCGGAGTTATTTCTTCCTCATTTCTCTGTGCGACATCATTCAGCCCGGTCGTGTCATTCTGCTCAGCCACTTTACGCTCCTTTAACGCAATATCCTCTTTCTCTTGAATTCTGGCATATGATTTTGGTGAAATTATTCCACATTTACGCATATAGTGAGTCCTTTTAGATGAAATCAATCGGGAAAAATGGGTGAAAATGGATGACTTTTAAGCTCATCAGTATGGTAGACTAATATTATGGAATTACTGAACTCTGAAATATCATTTCAATAGATCACTTGCTCATGGTGTTAGGATAGTTGGATAATGTATCAATGTAATTTATCAGAGGTTTCTCCTCAATTTGTTGAGAGGATCTTGGCCTTATGTTAGCATAGATCTAATCAAGGAGATAGAGAATGTTATCAGATTCGATGGATGAGGTACCAATTACATTAGAGAAGGCTTGCAAATCCTATCTATAGGGGCAAGAATTCTATAGCCCTAAGATTTGAGTGTGAAGTACTGAAATAGAAAAATACTTAGATCTTATAAAGATGTTTATATTCTACAAGTAACTGATTAGACTCATGTATCCAAAAGGAACATGGATCTCTAATTAGTGAAATGTATGATGTATGGAGAAATCAAAATCATACTACCTTGCATCTTTAATGATTCAGTTCAGCGATGGTTGAACTATGTTATATACTGATGCAGAAATTCATAATTGTACACTAGCCTATTTCCCAGTGTTAACTTACCCAGTGAACTTTACAATCCAATTATTTGAATTCTTTACATGTAGTCAGAGAATTTTATTTAATTTTTACTTTTCCTTTAGTTTAAACAAAACAATTTTTAAACATTAGAGTTCAAATAGTAAGGATCTTTAGTAGATAGGGTAGTTGATCTTTTGATTTATCATCAATCCTCGTGGGAATGATATCTGGACTTACATCCACTTTTATTACTTGAATGACCTATGCACTTGTAGTGATCTAGACCAAAATTAATTTTAATGGATCCCTTTCACGAAAGGGTTAAACACATATTTTTATCAAAATTTAGTCAACAAGTTTTATGGCAGTCCAGCTGGGGACTGAAAAGTCTTTGGATGGAATTGCTGATTACTTCATTAGATTTGGTCTATGTACAAAAATTAGACAAACAAGTTTTTGGCGTTGTTGCCAGGAACTAAATAGTTCTTTGTTGGTAATACCAGAAGTTTGGCACACATTGATCTCATCATATTTTTAGTCAACAAGTTTTTAGCGCCGTTGTCGAGGACTTAGTTTAGTCTTTGGTAGCCGTGTCAGAAATTTGGTCAACAAGTTTTTGGCACCGTTGACGAGTACTAAATAGTTCTTTGGTGGTAGTATTAAAGGTTTGGCACATACTGGTCTCATCATATTTTTGGTCAACACTTACACACATAATCCTCTTTTCCTTTTACTATGAAACCCTCTAGCTATTCCATATAAATTTCTTTGTCTAAATCACCATGGAGAAATGCAATCTTAACATCCATCTGCTCAATCTCCAAATCAAGACTTGCTGCCAAGCCACAAAGATGATTAGCAGCTGGGGCCGGTTGCATCTTGGTGGGTTTATGACAAAGCGCCAAATGTCGATTAACATGAATATATCCTTATGCTTGCACGAGGGCAGATGAGGGTTAGGTTACTTAGGAAAACGAGAGTGATTCTTGGCATGCGGTGATGAGACGTTCGTCTAAATGACAGCTTCTCCCGCATAAGCGAGCCTCACTTCACCTAGGTGAGAGGTTGGAGTTTCTTAGAGAGGTCTTTTGCTTTCGGCTCTGGTTACGCCTTCATGTCGTGACTTCCTCTTCTCTTTTGCAAACCTGCATTGCCGCGTGGCGAACAATGTCTTTCAAATCATTGACTTCCTCTTCACTTGATTTTGCTTCCAATCACTTTGCTTGATTTTCCTTCATATTTCTGAAAACATTGCGAATGGGGATTAGTGTAATATTGATGAATAGGTGTAGTTTAGCATTCGAGTTATATAAATGCATGAAAAACTCACTCAAAATGCATATATAATTCACACCGAACAATCACCCATGTCATGTGGTCATTATGTGCTTTATCTTCAACCTGTGTAGGAAGATCTGTCAAAGGAACTAGATCCAAGTCAATCAGATCATAACTATACTAAGACCTGTGCATCGGAGTCTTCTCCTGTCACGTACGATATGATCTTCCCACCCAAGCACATCATCTACGGCTATTACAAGTTTTTCTACAGGATCATAAGAGCACTGTAACCAAGCTCATCTTGATCATAGCTATTAAATACACAAGGGTCTGTCTTAGAATCGAAACATAGACCCTCTTATCTTTGAGGAATATGCCTGGCTTTGCATCCAAAGACAGAGTGATCATAAGATATTTCTATTCTCAAGGCGAATTCTATCAGGAACATCGAGTCCTAAAGAACACATGGTGTAAGATTGAAAACATGTCTATGATGTTAAGCCTCACCCCAAGGGATCTTGCTTATTGTAGTGCGAGAAAGTAAACATCTTGCCACTTTCCCATTTAGTGTTATGTTCATTCTCTCTGACTGACCTATTCAATGAGGAGTCATGGGAAGTGTATTTTGATGTCAAATACCATGTTGTCTACAATGTACTTATCAAAAGGACTAGAATACTCACCCGATGCTCCCGGTCGGATGCATTTAATTTTCACAGTTGTCTCTCGGCAAAAGCGTGAAGCTGTTCAAACACATCTAACACTTGGTCATTTGTTTTCAAAGATAAACCCCGAATCTTGCTTGAATGATCATCACATAAAGTCCGCAAATAGAGATCCACCAAGTGTTTTTGTTTTCATAAGACCAAACATATTATAATACACTAAATCAAGCATACCTAGCTTCCTTGTATGGAGATGTGTCTTAAATGCAACTCTAGTTTGCTTTCTGCTATACTTGATGAGAGCACACCTCTTCAAGATCATCTTTTCATACCCGAGAAGAAAGATTCTTCTTAGCGAATCATCAAACCCTTCTACGGCTCATGTAGTCGATGCATTTATTAATCGAGCTCAACTTTGCTATCATCATCCACCCCATTGATCTTTTGGAATCAATTACCTTGCGGCATTAAATAAAATGACGAACACTTCTTTCCTTTTTGCTACCACCATAGAACCTCTAGTGAGCTTCCGGCTATCATGAAAGGTTTTGCGGAGACCCTTCATCATCGAAGATTCCACTGTGGAGATTAAATTCATGTGAATATATCGAGATGTGATTAACGTTCTTCCAAATGGCATAATACCGACGTTGAATTATAAAAGCACATCTCCTTTGTGGCTTTGGCTGAGCCATCGTTACCCATTCTAACGCTTCCAAAATCACGGATGTGTAGGATGTAAAGAAATCTTCGGGGTAACATGGTTGACCTTTGTTGTCAATCACCGCATTTGCAGTCACTCTAGTAAGCAAAGTTAACAACATCACTATCATAAACAATAAGGAAATCTAAAGTGGTAGTGGCAACTCAATCATCTTCACCACCATTAGCCATTTTATTTTCTTTCACTTTTTCCCTTGTTTCATATCTCTCTTCAATTGGCGGCAATACAAACCTTATATAATACTTTCAAATTAGTAGTAGTGACCTCGAAATTGGCAAACTTTTAGTCTTGTTTTTCCTTCTATCTCTGTTCTTCGGACCTCTACTCTTACTCCTTCCCCTCCTTTAAGTAACTAGGACATTTAACTGTGAAGAACCTTATGACTTTCTTCTCATTTCTTTATTCCGAACACAACTCTTAACCAAATCCATAGTTATAGAACCATTTAGACCAGTTGAAGATGAAGAGGTTTAAACATCTCCGCAGTTGATGTGCTGTGGAGAGGCTCAACGCCTCTTCCTCAAAACGATAATTCATTTCCAACCAACTGATTAATAATATCTTAGAGTGTATTCAAGTGATTTGACATAGGAGTTCCATCTTGATACTTCAAACTAATCATCTTCTTGATCAGAAACAATTTATTGTTACAAATCTTTCGAGCATATAACTGTTCAAGCTTGTTCCATAGACTCCTTGCATGTTTCTCTTCACTAACATGATTGAGAACATTATCATCTCTACCAACATCTAATATAGCCCACACGAACCTAAATAGTAAATTAATCTGCATCAGTTTCATTCTGGCTTTGCAGAAGCAAACATAGGCAAATAATAATCCTTCAGATACAATAAGTCTTCCATCTTTCCTTTTCAAACATGATAATTGGAACCATGCAAAGTGATCATTCTATTTGTATTGCTTTTCATTGTTCTACACAAGGCCCAAATTATCTCAAACCAATGCTTTGATACCATTTTGATGGGATAAACACAAACAATGTAGAACCATAATTTCATCCCTCACACTTGAAACCTAGCCAAAGCAAATCAAATAGAGCACTTAACAATTTTAGCGTAAACCTTCTCAACATGAGAACTAAAACCAGGACCCATAGGCCATAACACCTCTACACTAATATAATTAATGGGTTACACAATTCTCTCTAGAAAAAACTAGAGGCATACATCAATCATATCTCAAGACAATTAATCTTGGCAAATGCAACAAACTTTCATAAAACAAATGGAGAGATCTCACCAATCAAAATCATTATTCCCGGTCACAAAAGCCTCTTTTGTTTTCAAACTCCTTACGATACCACCATTTCCAGAATGAAGATCAATGAGTTAAAGACATTGCTCACCCAAAAGCAACTCGATCAAACCGGAATGACCTCGATTGGGCGATGATAAAAAGCAGCCAGGGTGAAAAACTCTCAACAAAACGAGAGGTATTGTTCTCGGTTGAAGGATGGTATGGGAACTCCAAATCCGATCACCACTTTTCATGTGAAGACCCGATGAGTCATGGAACATCTCCTCCAAATTTGGGGTACAGATCAGACCCTGAACAAACGAGGATCGAACCTTTGATGAAATCTGGGCAATGAAGAGAAAAAAATTGATACTCTTTTCTTATCTCTCTCTCAAAATCCGAAGTCTCTCTCCCCTTCTTACTCTCTTAGTGGCTATTCTCTCTATCTCTCTCTTTTGGTGGCTGCTCTCCTTACTCTCACTCTTAGTATTTCTCTCTCTAAGAAGAAGAGAAGGATTTTCTTCTTCCCTTTGATATAAAGGCCTAAGAGACCTTAAACAATTGGGTTCTGGGTTGGCCCCTTCCAGGAAAAAGCCAACACGAGGTTGTTCCTTCATAGGCCCATCCTAGAATATCTCAAGCTTCCATAGCAGTAACACATATCAAAATTATTTAAACTGGTTGATATCTACAGCATTTAAAATAGCATTCAACGCACAAGCGACCTTTGAAATTATACATAAAACATATTATAAAGGAAAGAAATTTGTTTGACGAACGGTATTTTGTTTAATTAAATACAAATAACTAAATTGTGGAAACTCTCGGCAACTTCTTCCTACTATCTTGACTCAGTATTTCTGTATTTTAAATAATGTAGAAAGGTATAATTTTTCCCTTTAATTTCTTGGCCACAAAGTCGTGTTATCAAAGGCCCTGCACTTTAATTCTTTGCTTGACTTTTGATTTCTTTTGCTTGGCCTGTAAGTTCTTAGATTTGCTAGAACTGGCAGGAAAACACGCGATTTCGCATATATGAGTTATCAGACCACACAACTTCATATGGCCAATTTATGATTTCGCATATAAAGTCATCGAAAGCGGCCAAAACTGGAGTTGGTGGATGGAGAATTCTTCTTTCGAGCTTGTCCAATTCTCCATCAAGAATAATAAAGACGTGCTATTTGGGTTAACTTCCTGTTACCTCTTCATCTATATAATAGAATATAAGAACAAGCATAACGACATAGCAAGTGAGTGCAAGCAATGGATGCTCTTCACTTGCTTTTTTTACTTATATTAATTCATGTGGTGTTACAGACTAGTCACATAGGCAAGGCTGTGTGGCAATGGCTCGTCCCTTAGGCTTCTTCTGATACGGATTTTGTGGCTGCTGCTTCAAAAAGATTGTTGGAACAAACGAAGAGTATCTTGGCAGAGGTGGAGTTCCCATATGGATTCCTAGTCCTCAGGCTGGGCTCCTGCATGACCCTTATACCCCTCCAGCACTACCTTATGCTGATAAGCTTCAGCATTTGTCTCCGTCTATATCATCTCCACCACCACCAATTCTGAAACTCATAAGGCCATGTTTGGTTCCGGCAAAATTTAAGGAAAATGCAAGACAAAAGAAAATAAGTAGGAAACATTGAAGAAAAGAAAATACGAAGAAAAATAAAAATAGAGTTAAATCTTATATATTATTTTTATATAATTTGCGCTTCAAATAAATTTTCTTTTATCTTAACTCAACAATATAAAAATTAAACATTATAAAAATTTGTAAGTTTCCAAGTAATATATTTTAATTATATTTGAATTTCTTTAAAACTTTTCATTCTGAGTCATAAGACCCAATCCCTTTTCCTTAATTCTCTTTCATGAGTACTTTTTGAGAAATTGCTAAATTATTTTGTATAAACCAAAGGTATTTATCAATCCTAAAACAATTGATCAATAATCAAAAGACTCAATAAATACATTACAAAATAATAACTTTATTTAACAAAAAAGCATATCAATTCGTAGTGTGTAGAAAACATACTTGACATGGATCCAGAATTGTTGGTTGTCATAAGTCTCCCAAATCTACAAGGGATAAAATAAAAAAAAAGGCTAGGGTTTAAGATAATTATTTCCTTCTCCCCAAAGTATGTTCTACCAAAACCCTTATAAAATTTTAGGGTTCCTATTTATCTTTCTGAGCGAGGAAACTTGAGTAGAGCTTTGATCAATGGGCTTATCGAAGCGAGGGAGAAGATAGAACCATGGGCCCATAGCTAGTTAATATTAAACCATCCCTGTAGCCTATATTTAACATGCATAGAATTACAATTAAAATTGTATTATACTTATGCTTAGTCCATAGATTAATAAATTAATCTAACATTCTCCCACTTGGACGACATAATCATAACTTAAATGCTTTCACAATAGATTTACATAGTCATAACCAATCATATACAATTAACACACCAAGAGGATGCACAAATCATACATAATGGAAAACACTAATCAAAATCCTGCTTTGAGTATACTTCAACAAGAGATTTACCCATAACCAATTATATACAATTAATACACCGAGAGGATGCATAAATTGTACATAATCAGGCGCTACTAATCTAGAAGCATTTCAATGACAAGAGTATTGATTCAATAGAAAGAGAAAACATAATTATATCATTCATTTGGTCAAAATGACACAAAATCATAAGATAATGACAAAGGTCAAAATGTCCATGTAATAACAAAAAACAAGAGCTTTCCTCACAAAATACATAAAAAAAAAGGCAAAACTCCCACTAAAACAAAGATTCTAGGCTCCTAACAAACCCATGCGGGTGACGTGTTCTTGAAACACACAAATGGGTAAGCCTTTGGTTAGTAGGTCTACCAACATGCTAGTTGTAGGCGTGTGCTCAACTGAAATTAGGGACTATGCAACTTTCTCTTTCATAAAAAAGAACTTCACATCAATGTGTTTGGAGCGAGAAGTGCTTCTAGTGTTCCTAGAGAAAGATACAACTGCGGAATTATCACAAAACAATTCAAGCGGTCTAGAAATGGAGTGAACAACCTCCAAAGCTGAAATGAAGTTTCATAACCATATTGCATGACAAGTACCCTCATAACACGCCACATACTCTTCCTCCATAGTAGAAGAAGCTGTAAGTGTCTACTTGACACTTTTCCACAAAATAGCTCCTTCAGCCATCATAAAGATATAAGTAGAAGTTGACTTTTTATCATCCACGCAGACTGCATAATTGGAATCACTAAAACCAACCACCTCAAGAGTGTCGGTACGCCAATATGTTAACATGAGATCCTTAATACCCTAAAGATACAACAAAACTTTCTTAACCGCTTTCCTGTGGATTTGACCAAGATCACTCAGGCTGCACCTTGGCTGCAGGCAACGAAAGCAATATCAGGGACGTGTACGTCTTGAAGCATACATCAGGCCGCCCACAATAGAAGAATAAGGGATTGCTTTAATTTGATCTCTCTCAATATCATTTTGGGGACATTGGCCTTTGGAAAATCTATCACCCTTTACAATTGGTGCCTTACCATAAGAACCACGATTGCATATTGAATCTTTTCAGAATGAGTTCAATATACGTTTGCTGAGACAATCTCAGAATGCCACTAGGTCTATCGTGAAGTATCAGTATTCCCAAGACATTAGATGCTTCCCCAAGATCCTTCATGTCAAAATGGCTAAATAATAATTGCTTTGTCTCAATCAACAAGTCAGTATCATTGTCTGCGAGCAAAATATCATCAACATATAAAACCAAGAATATGAACTTGCTCTCACTGACCTTCATATATATACATTGATCGACGATGTTCTCCTTTAAACCATGAGCAGTGACAACTTCATCAAATATAGATACCATTACTTTATAAGCTTTCTTTAAAATATAAATGGATTTCTGGAGTTTACAAACCATGTGGTCCTTACCAACTTCCTTAAAACCAATAGGTTGAGACATGTAAACATCCTCAACTAAGTCTCCATTCAATAAAGTTGTCCCACATTCATCTGATGCAACTCTAAATCAAAATGAGAAATTATAACCATAGTAATGCGTAAATAATCTTTAGTGGACACGGGAGAGAAGGTTAACTTAAAATCAATACCTTCTCATTTACTATAACCCTTAGCCACTAATCTTACTTTATATCTCTCTACCTATCCCTTGGCATCTCGTTTGGTCTTGAATACCCATTTGCACCCAATAGGTCTGCAGTCATATGGAAAATCTACCAAGCTCCACATTTTGTGACATGGAAGTCATCACATCTTTCATTGCAATTGATCCAGCAGTTGGATTGAGGACCAACAATGGCTTCTTTGTAGATAGTTGGATCTGATACATCACCCACATCGTACTCATGCTCCTATAAGTAGACAAAATAGTCATATGAAATCGCGGGCCTTCGCTCCCTCTCTGACCTTAAGGGTATATCCATGGCTACATTTAGGGCTACTGGATCCACATATGGGATATTGGATTTACATCCTCAATTGGTTCATCATTGGTAGTGGCTACTAGATGCTAGTCAATAACAGGGCTAGAGATTGGAGTGGAAGTAATAGGCACATGAATAAAAACTAGGTGTTCCTTGAACACAATTTCTCTTGGCCCTTTGTATGCCCCGGCATCATCCTCGAAATAGATGGCTCGATCATTCGATCACTCTGGAAGAATCTAAATACCCTGAATTATTCTCTCCATTTATGTTTTAGAAATATGACCCAGCTTTGTGCTAAAGAGTAGAAGACTTTTCATTCAATCTCAAGCGTTTGCAGGAGTTGCTAATAGTGATGCTTGATGGGAGTAGTAGAATAAGAAGGTAGAAATAAACCTTTCAATCTGTAAGACTCCCACAAAGTACTCGATTACTTGATAATTAGTGAATCGTCTGATGCTTTTCTAGTTCGAAAACTATATCAAATGCATCTAAAATAGATATTGAAGTCAAATTTCTCGATCGAGTATGTACACGGTCAGCTTAATTCCAAAATTTCTCTTTGGCTATAATATATGACTCGGAAAATCGCTTGGACATATGCGTCTCATTGCACATACTACTCCAAATAGTTGGATTTCTTTTTGCTTTTTTATCACTTTGCTTGCATAGAATTGCAAGGGTGAATTATATGTATCTAACAACCAAATATCGAGACTGACATCAATGATATTGGATTCAAAACAAACATTCACCAAATGATTATCGAGATAAGCTCATTTTCCATTGTTATATTAGTCCGTTTGAGTTTCATGATGGTAGAGAACTGAGGAAAGCTCAAAGTTGAAAAATAAACAAAAGAGCAATGTAAAAAATACATGTAAAACAAGGACATGTAACACCAATTCCAAAAATATCCAACATGCTCAGACTCATGAGAGGCAAGTTCATAAGCATTCAATATTTCTCAATTTGCCGCGTCTGAAAAAAATTATTCCCTTGATATTATCTCATAAATAATCTCAAATAACATAAACATAAATTGTTAAAGCAATAGTATGAAAAGGGAACCAAAAACAAAAAACAAAAAACAAAAGTAGGTAAAATTCAATTTTGTCCCAAGATCAAATTTAATATTTAATGAGGTAAAAATACACCTCATGAAATAACCCACGTAAAAATATGAAACAAATAACAAACCAGAATTAGAGTAAGTTCAAATCTCACTTGTTTGTTTATCGGGGAATTGTCTAAAAACAAATAAAACCAATGTTTCACCAAACACAATCTGAATGTTTATTGATTGATAAGTTTGGATCATTAAGAACTATATGAAGCAAGAAAACTAGAAAATGTGTCGAAAAGTGGATGATTAACTATTATGTACATTGATAATGATACATAGTCTTAGATAGATGTTCATTGACAATACGATACAACCAATCTAGGGAATACTACAATCCCTACAAAATTATAATGCGTTGATTATCTTTAGAACAGACAACTGATTTTTATTTATTTATTATTAAATAGGTTTGTGACAAGCACACTTAAAAGAAACACTTTGATTATGGCGCTAGAGAATTGAAACTTTCTATTCATAGAATTGTTGGTTCTTGGATAAGGGATTGAAGCCTGATGGGGTTTGAAATAATGGGCGCGCAGGCCCAAGATATAACCCCAGTCGTCAATGGGCCCAGTACTAGCAATAGGCTCTTAATGGTATCCCTGAGCGGGCTGAGCAGGGCCCGACTCGCCCAGCTAAAATTTGTCGGCCCGAGGAATACGTATTAGGGGAAAACACGATCTCACTTGTCGAGAGAAAAGTAAGATATTTTCACTTAGTGCCCGTAATTTATCCCGCCCATTAATTGGTTTACGATAAGGATAAAAAATCTCCTACATAATGGGAGAAATATCGTATCATCCTCCAATAAGGAAACATACTATTCGGTGCCATCGTCCAATTAGGAAAGTTGTCATGACCATCCATTATAAATACCAGACCACCCCATCAGTGAAAGGTATGTAGACTTACGCACAAAAAATTCATTCCCTAAGTAGTTGATCTTCTCTTCCCCCGGAAAGAACTGACTTAAGCATCGGAGAGGCAATGGGCGAGCCCCCGTCGATTCTTTTTGTTTCTTGTTTTGAGAGGAGTCAGCCCGTCGAAGTCGGTCAGGCCGACCCGACAATTGAAATACGCTCCGGCCAATTAGATTGAAAAAGCATCATCGGTTTGGCGCCCGTCTGTAAAGACGTTCCTTTACAAATAAAGTGACTTCTCGGTGGCGATGGTATCGAACTCGGAACACAAGCGAGAACAAGCGCCAATCCTCGAGGATGCAAGACCAGCGCGGCGTGGGCGGTAGGCGCGTCGGTACGTTAGAGATAGTCGCAGGCCAACGCAGTGGATGAGTGGAGCGCTCGGCGTCACCAGCCAACACTTCTGAAGGTTGGAACAAATCACTAGGAAAATCGCGCCCCGAAAGAACCGCGGCCGGGCGAAAAAGAGCAAAAACCACATTGCAGAGAAGAACAACACCATGACCCTCGTCGAGAAGTGGATAGAGAAGGGGAAATTAGCCACACCAGGGAACATGATCCTTACCAACTTGGGAGAGGATCCGCAGTGAGGAGAGTTATGGGAGCGAGTTGGGGACATCGATGAAATCAGCCCATGAAGGTAGGCGTAAAGGTCGAGCTCGATCTCCATGGACTCCCTAGTATGATCTTGAATCTCCGTTCACGACCCGAGTCTTGCACTTCCCACCAGACAAAGTTCGAATGTCGCGGATTGAGGCGTTCGTGAATGAACCCCGAACCACACCTCGTCTGTCTGAAATCATATGGAACTACACGGATATCAGGACCGTGCGATCTCGAGCCTTCGGCTATCACTAAAGGGCCCGACATTGGCTTGGTTTAATGTAGACTCATGATCTTCATCCTCGTCGTTCCACGGAACTTTCCATCATTCGTCTCCCACTTTATCAGACAGGATGTCGAGTAGAGTTATCACCTTTTGACCATAAACGAGGCTCGAAAGCTGAGGTCATATGTTCAAGGTTTAACACGGTCGCTAAGGTGGATATTCTCGAAGAAGTTAAGTAAGTACTGCTTTCATAGCGAAATTTGGGTTTGCGGTCGAAAGACACAATGTTCTCTATCTCGAAGAATCCTCGGGCAAGCATGCGAGGTCCTGTAGCAGAGAAGTATATCAACGGTGAAGAAGCCCTTCTATCCAAGCAAGGCACCTTTCTGCTCCAAAGGAAAAGAAGGCAGAGCTCTGAAAGACAAAGCCCAGAGACAAGCGGGACATGGACAAATCCCCGAGGAGGTAGAAAACGAGGCGGTCCCCGAAAGACGAGGGAATGTCGGGGATCGCGAGGACCACCTCGGCTGTTGCAGGCGTAGTATTCCTCAACAATACACCCCTCGGCGGCCTCGGTGTTTGCGAGTGCTACGTGAGTGAAACATGAAGGTTCACGAGGTGGCCATCCCGGATGAGAGTCAAACCATGCTAGAAGAGGCGACACCAAATCTTTGTGAGTTCCACGAGGATCGTGGACACGAACGGATGCATCGGCTAAAGGAGATTGAATACTTGATCCGGCGTGGTTATCTCGGTAGATGTGGCCTCGAAGAGGCGAAGTGAGTCCGACCACCACCGCCTCGTTAACTGACCCCGAGTTCGGCGCTCGGCTACCTTTAGGAGAAATCCATGTAATCTCCGGAGGGTTTGCGGGAGGTGGAGAGTCGACTCGGCCCGAGGAGGCCCACTTGCAACATTAGATCGGGAAACGCCCGAGTACAAGCGGTATCCAAGCTTCCTCGGTTGGATACTACCATAACCTTTTCAGACTTTAACATGGAAGGTTGTCAACATCCTCATGACGATCTGATTCATGCCACAGTAGGTGTTCCGGAATCAACAAAATTTATATCCTAAATTCCTCCTACTATGATAAGCAAAGCTGTTATAGTATAAGCGAGTTCTAAGTCGGAACTTGGGATGGTTTCTTGCTGAGCAGTACAGTGGGATTGAGCTGGGTGAATTCGATTTAGATTTATTTGTTGTTAAAAATAGTGAGAGTTGATTGTTTTCAGGCTGAAAATAAAATGAGTAAAAATGTAAAATAGAAGGCTCCTTAAAGCGTTAGGTCAGGGTTGAGTCTAGGGTAAATGAGGATTTCCAGGGTCCTTTCCTCGCGTTGGGGAGGGTGACCTATAGTCATCTCCCGAACCGGATCTTCATGTAGCTATAAAAACTAACCCTTATTAAATATCTCAGTCAGTGCAAACGAGTCTCCTTGGCTCACATTACAATGGATAATAAATGGTAACTAATGAACATCACGAGATCTAGTAATAAGCATCAAGTGATCACTAAAAGATTACTAAGTACTGACTATTCAACATGAATCGAAGGGATCTAAAC
The DNA here is from genome assembly GCA_016808115.1 of Tetrastigma voinierianum. NCBI lineage: Eukaryota > Viridiplantae > Streptophyta > Magnoliopsida > Vitales > Vitaceae > Tetrastigma > Tetrastigma voinierianum. The sequence goes on along the minus strand of JAEQBH010001742.1, from coordinate 270,081 downwards.
CTAGAGTAAAGGAGAACACAAATGACAGTGAGTACCTGCGTGAAAAACAAGGAACTCCTCATTTTGCTCTAGATCCTGTGCATAGTGACCCTTTACTTCGAGGACGAAGTTACAGCCAGCTAATCCTAGAGTTGTCATCCTCGGTGTTTGGCTAGTGAGAAAGTGAAAGAAAATGAGAGAAAATGGGAGAGAATAGAAAAAGCGAGGGCTTGGGCCCTTAGCGCCAAAAGTTTATTCAGCTGGAAAGTCCTATGTTACGGTGCTGATTGGCTATATAGCCACGGACAAGCAAAATTACAAAATCAACAAAGCATTAAGCGTACAAGGACAAAATGGGAAGAAATCAAAGGAACAAAAGCAAAACTTCAAAGCAGACGTGAGGAACGGTGAAGGAGGCATAATAGTCACGCATGATGAAAATTTCGCGGGATGAGCGGTCTGACCCTCACGAAAATTCGCACCTTGCCACGAATTTGCGGTATTTTATGCTCTTCTTTCATACATTGGTCTACGATCTCTGATCTTGAGTTTGGCTAAAATTCTTCTTGCTTGGATTGACTCAATAATTTTGGCATAAATAGCTTGTAAAAAATGCAAAATTTGCCACAAAATGCGATCAGTGGCATAGTCGGGACCTTAATGTGCCAATTGGGTTAATTATGCTGATTAGTACACAAAAAGTACTCAAAACCTACAATAAACAGGGTTCAAAATAGCACTTTTTGAGCACTAATCACACCCCCCGACCTACACATTGCTAGTCCTTATGATGAAGAAAGAAAGAAAGAAAGAGCATAAAAACAATCGAAATGATGTTCTGAAATGGTATTTCAAAGATTAGGTAGATAGAGTAAATACCTAACCCTCACGATGAGAATAACTAAAACCCACTTACTTATTAACTGTAAGATGAATGCCATACAAAATTGAGTAGCAAAAAGAGCCTCCTTCTTAGTGAATCAACGGAGACTTCCGCACAGCCTAAGTGTTTGTTTGATCAGTTCTCAACGATAAACTACTAAACTGCACTCTCCCCTGACGAGCTCTGCTTGCGCCTAGGACACTAACTAACCTAAATGGAATCGAGGACCCACTCTTCCACAACTCTTTTTGTGTTGTAGGGTGCAATCTTTGAGGAATCGTCCTCACGAAGTCCATGTATGACGGTCCTCTGGTGACTCCCGACCAATTAAGGCTTAGGGCACCAAGTCATAAGTCTTTTGACCACCTAACTCTTCGGGTTTCACCGGGACTTGGGCAGTTTCTAAACTCCAACACCTACAACTCGCTAAACTCCACCCATCCACCCATGTAGCGAGCACTAAGTCAGTGGCTCCCAACCAGTTGGTTTAGGGCACTAGGCTTTAAAGACTTTCACCATATACCCCTTGGACCGTGCTCGGGTTTCAAGCCAAAGCGTTGCAATTTTTCTTCTTTTTCTTTTTCTTTTCTTTTTCTTTTCTTTTTCTTTTTCTTTTCTTTTATTTTGGAAGACACATTGGCCTTCTATTCATGGGGGTCCTTAACCTATTAAAGGTGGTCAACGAAATTAGGATGGGACTGCAAAGTTTAGGAGGTTAGAGGCGGTTTTCAACTATTGTTGAAACTTGATGTGCAGTGTGTAGTTAGCCTAAAGGTGGAAGAAAAAAGGGTCAAAGAAAGCAACAAAAGTTCAACTGATCATCCACTCAACCAGGCATGGAACCAATCTAACATCAATAGAATTGGACAATGCTTCAATTTTTCAAACTGCAGGCCAGGCAAAACACAAAAAAAATGGGTGCACTTTTTTAATTGAAAAAGTAAGCTATATAGTATATGACTTCACAAAAGGAAAACCAATACTTGACCTTTGAACATCACAAACGGGCTTGTTCAAAATAATAACAAAACATAAATAAATGCCACTTCCTTATTTAACTCTCCTGACCAAATGTCACATTGTCGCAATGGGACCGGATTGGAAAGTTAGAGAAGGAGGTATTCTATCTGATGAAATGTACTCGTTGTTGGATAGGAGACTTCGTAAGCTTATGATGCGCTATTCACTCCCGTTTGGGCCCGAATAAAGTTAGGAGAAGAAAGAAAAAAAGTGACCGAGTTGGAGAATTTTACGAAATTACACCTTCACTAATAATTTTAAAAGTGTTCTTTCTTGCTATATTGGATTCTACACTCTAAGCTTGACGGTACCAAACGCCTAAAACGGACTTCGGATGAAAAAGTTATGTTCAAAACAAAATTTGGGCTGCGAAAATTTCGCAACATGCGAAAATTTCGCCTTTGCGATTTTTTTAATATATATATATATTTTCAAAAGAATTTTATATATATATATATATAAAATAAAAATATAAAATAATAATAATAATGAACAATACTCTACAGTGACTTGTGCGAAATTTTATGCGAGAAATTCGTAGGTTGCAAGGGTACGAATCACTTACCACACCTCACTTGCAACTAAATTAGACAAAAACTACAAAAATAACAAAAAAATTAGAAAAAAATTACCATAAATTTGAAAATTAAGCTAAAAACAAATATTAACTAAAATTAAAAAATCTAAGAAGAAAAATTGAAGAAATCAAAATAAAATAAACTAAAACAAAATAAAATAAAAAAATCAAAACCAAAAGTGTAGACGTATGCTCCCCAGGCAGTTTCTCAAGCCTTTGGAAATTTGCTAGGCTAGTGGAGCATGCGGAATGCGAGGTCTAAGTCACTCCATCATACCAGACCGGCCTTTTGACCATCCCACGTGCCATGTAGTGTGGCGGCTACAATGTCTTGATGTAGTGACAAATGTTTGTCTGATGGCCACTAATTTCTTGAAATATTGAGCAGGCATACATAAAATGGGATGGCCGCCTCGACATTAGGAAGCGAGTGCCAGGTGTGAATTATCTTTGTTGTTGAAGGCAGGATAACATATCAATTAGGCTATTTTTAAATTTGGGCGTGGCTGCAGGATTCAAATTCATGGGGATTGGTTGAAGGATAAGCTTTTTAGAACCTTCCCTCTCCACCTTCCCTTCTTTGTCGGTTCTCGGGGGCCTTTTCTTTGGTTTCTGCATCAATTATCTGAAGAAGGCGCTAAAGTTGGAGTCTACTCACCAAATAGTGTCAAATTAGGCACTCTCTCTGGATTTCATTCTCTCTGATGATCTATCTTCTTTAGTGAGAATCTTGATGATTCTATGAGTTGTCAAATTTATGATCAATTCCTTTGTAGCCCATCTAATATTTTGTTGAGTTCTCCATGAGTGCTGAATTCTTTGACTTAATTGGGCATTGAATATATTTGCTCTTCCACAAGTCACCCACTAGCTTGAGTGGGGTTCGAGATCAGCTTGTTCATTGGAGAGGTTGGCTTGTGGTAGTTGAGGTGAGATGGAAAGAGGCATCTTGTGGATGTGGAGGAGGTGCATCTTGTGGAGTCTTGGATCCATGAGGAATTTGTGTGGATTTAGATGGGGTTGAAAGCATTTCTATATGGTGCATTTGTTGGAGGCACCATGTAGGAGGGTGCACTCACCCATGGAGGATTTCTATAGTCCTCGCGGACTGACATGCATTAGGATTTCTCTCCATTTGGGTCTTGGCTTGATGTTGTGGGAGGTTTACGTAATCCTCATTGTGTACTTGCTGGGTTTCTCTCATTGAGTACTCCACATCTTCATCCTGCGTGTTCCATTTGATTCAATTCAAGTTAGTCCGAGGTTCGTAAGGGAGATTGACTTTGCGTGTGACCTTAAGATTTCTAATCCACTTTGGAAATTCTTACGATCGCGGAAACCACAAACATCCCGAAACAATCCTGAGCAGCTTTTTTTTTTTTTTTTAACGGTGAGAAATGAGAGCTAAAAAAATAGTGATCAAAATGTAAAGGAAATTCACGATACTTGTGATGAGGATCACTTGGTGTTCCACGGCTGGAAATGCACTTAGGCACCATCCCGGGGCAACAGTCATTTTATTCATGCCCGCAGTAGGTGTTCAGGAATCAAAAATTTATATTCTAGAATTCCTCCTACTGCCCGAAGTAGCAAAGCTGCTGCGATATCGCGGACAAGGTCGAACTACGAGGGGATGGTTTTCTTCGCACACAGGCTGACTTGAACTCAAGAAATTCAGCTGGTGAATTTCAGTTTTGGAATTACAGGTTGTTATTTAAAAGCAGTGAGTTGATTGTTTGCAAGAAAATAAAATGAGTAAAAATGTAATGAAGGCTCCTTAAAGTTGGGTCATAGGGTTAAGTCTCTAGGGTAAATATGAGGATTTCGGGGTTCTTTCCTGCGTTGGGAGGAGTGACCTATAGTCATCTCGAAGCCCAGGATCTTCATGCTTCATAAAACCTTATAGCCAAATATCTCTGAAAATGGCATTCATGGCCCATTAATGTTCTCGATCGGTGTAAGCGAGTCTCCTTGACTCACATTACAATGATATAAATGGTAACTAATGAACATCCACGAGATCCTAGTAATAAGCATCAAGTGAGCACTAAAAGATTACTACAAGTATTGACCATTCAACATGGTCCAAAGGGATCTAAACCTAGTAAAGGAGAATACGATATGGCGGTAGTACCAAATGAAAAAGCGAGAGACTCCTCATTTTGCTCTAGATCTGTGCCCGACACTTTTACTTCAAGGGCAAGAGGTTCCTAGCAGCTCATCCTCAGTTGTCATCCTCGGAGGGGTGTTTGCAACTAGTAAAGAAAAGTGGAAAGAAAATGAGAAAATGGGAAAGTGAAAAGGCGGGAAAAAGCTGGAGCCCTTAGCAACGAGGTTCATTGGAAAAGTCCTCTGTTATAGTGTGCACAATTGGCTTATATAGCCACCAAGACAAGCAAAATTACCAAAATCAACAAAAGCAATTAACTGTTACAAGGACAAAATGGGAAGAAATCAAACAGAGGAAAAAAAAGCAAAACTTCAAACAGGCAGCAGGAACAGTGTGGAGGAGGCATGAATAGTGCGCAGGATGAAAATTTCGCAAGATGAATAGTGCATCTGTGAAAATTTACATACCACCACTTAATTTACTTGCAGCTCTAATTTTCTTTAATATTTTCATATTCTTTCATACAGTCTCACGATGTAATCTTTGAGTTAGGCTTGAATTCTTCATGTGGATTGACTCAACAATTTTGGCATAAATAGCTTGTAAAGCGTAAAAATTTGCCACAAAATGCGGTTAGTAACATAATGAGACCTTAATGTGCCAATTGGGTCTATTAAGTTGATTAGTACACAAAAGTAGCAAAACACACGTAAACAAGGTTAAATAGTACTTGCAGGCAATCACGATCCACTTGTGATAAAAACCACAGTAGCTAATAAAATGATTCGCAAGGTCCTCGTCGACAAGCTCGGGCGATATCATCTTCGCATCAGCTTTCGACAAAATGAGCATTGGAAGGGAGAAACTAGAGCCAGTCAACGCCTGTCTACGCGAGTTCTTAGGGGAAAGAGTACTACCCTTGGGATCGGTACAATTAGTGCTCACTTTGGGAGACCCCCCATGCCAGGCTACAACAACGGTGAGATTCCTTATAGTAGACGCCCCATTGGCCTACAACATGTTACTAAGTAGACCCTCTCTCATTGCCATAAGGGATGTTCCCTCCGCTTATCACATGGTTATCAAATTTCCAACTACAAATGGAGTAGGAATGGTCCGAGGAAACCAGCGCATAGCCAGGGAATGTTACTCAGCGTCAATGAAGAAAAACACGGTAAACCGACATCATGGATGAGCTCGACATGCGAGGCGAGGTAACCACCCAGGCCCTACGCCCTCATAAGAATTAGAGCTTATCCTGACTCATTGACCAGCGAGAACATAAATACACATAGGGTCCAAGTTAGCAGAAGACATCATAAGCTCTCTCATCCGTTTTCTAGAATAAAACATGGAGGTATTCACCTAGAAACAGGATGACATGGGTGGGGTCGACCTGGCAGTGATCACCCACAAGTTAAATGTCAATCCCTCCTTCAACCCGGTCAATCAAAAGATAAGGAGTTTTGCCCCGCAAAGACAGAAGGCGATTAATGAAGGGGTCGGTAAGCTCCTCTAAGCAAAGGCAATCAGAGAAGTAGAGTACCCGGAATGGTTGGCCAACGTTGTTCTCGTTAAAAGTAGCAAACGGCAAGTGGCGGCTTTGCATCAATTTCACAGACATCAACAGGGCCTGCCTGAAGAATAGCTTCCCCCTACCTCGGATTGATCTCATAGTAGACGCTACGGTCGGTCACAAACTCCTCAGCTTCATGGACGCCTTCTCGAGCTACAACCAGATCAATATGGACCCCAGTGACTAAGAGAAGACCTCATTTGTCACTAGTCAGGGAACCTACTATTATTGAGTAATGCCCTTCGGGCTAAAGAATGCAGGAGCCACCTACCAAAGGCTGGTGAACAGGATGTTCCAAAAACAAATTGGGACATTTATGGAGGTATATATAGATGACATGCTGGTAAAATCGACAAAAGCCGAGCTCCACATAACCCATTTAGCCGAGGCGTTCCAGATCCTGAAAAGCTATAATATGAAGCTAAACCCAGCCAAATGCGCTTTCGGAGTCTCCGTCGGGAAGTTCTTAGGTTTTATAGTCAACAACCGAGGAATAGAGGCAAACCCAGATAAGATAAAGGTCGTGCTTGATATGCTGCCTCCGTCAAACATTAAAGACATTCAACGCCTGACAGGGAGAATAGCTGCGCTGAGCCGCTTCGTATCTAGGGCCAGCGACAAATGTCGGCCTTTCTTTCAGGTTCTGAAAAAGGCCTTCCAGTGGGACGCACATTGCCAGGAGGCGTTCACGGCGCTCAAAACCTACCTGAGCTCTCCCCCCATTCTGGTAAGCCCTTCCGAGGGAGAACTCCTCACTCTCTGATAAGAGAACGGGACAGGGTGCAACAACCAGTCTACTATTGCAGCCGAGCTCTGAGGGGAGCAAAAGAGAGGTACCCAAAGATGGAAAAGCTGATCCTGGCATTGGTAACCACATCCAGAAAACTCTGACCTTACTTCCAAGCTCATACCGTCGAAGTCCCAACCGAATATCCGATGAAGCAAATACTGCATAAACCAGAAACCTCTGGAAGGCTGATGAAGTGGGCTATAGAGCTGAGTGAATTTGACATCAGGTACAAATCAAGGACAGCGGTAAAAGGGCAGATCTTGGTAGATTTCATCATAGAATTCACTCCAACACAATCTACGAAGGCTACCCAACTGGCACCCGACCTCCCCATCTGGAAATTATCCGTCGACGAGGCCGCTAACACCTAAGGAAGCGGTTCAGGGCTGATCCTAACCTCTCCAGACGGGATGGATACGGAATACACCTTCAGATTACCTAAGCCCTCCAATAACGAGGCCGAATACGTAGGTCACATACCGATTCAACCCTCTACTTCACTTCCGGAAGCATCAACTGAGGTGAGCAAATGACTCCCAACTGGTGGTAAAGAGATATGAAGACTCCTACGAGGCCAGAAGCAGAAAAATGATCTTATATTCTAAAAGTGTACAAGAGATGCTAAGAAGTTCATAATGAAGTTCAGTCAAACATGTACCAAGATCGTAGAATTTCGAAATGATGCTCTCGCAAACTCGGGCGACGACCTCACAAGAAGACCTGGGCAGACTGATACCTATCAAGCACCTTCCAAAACCCTCGCAGTTGCCAACGTGGAGAAGTCTCCTCAGATGTCCAAGCCAAGTCGATGGACCCCATTTAGATTACTTAGATGGTAAATCGCCACACTCCAAAGAGGTTCTAAACTCAAAGTGAGGTCGGGCAAGATTCACCGCTCATCTGGGAACCTTTATAAACGAGCTTCACAATCCATTCTAAGTGCTTAGGGAAGAAGACGCCTAACTACATACTCAGGGAAGTACATCGAGGGATATAGGCAACCACAATGGAATGAACCTTAGCGGTGGAAAACACTAAGGCAGGGTACCATCGCCCACAATGCTCAAAGACGACATAACCGGTTAGGAAAATGCAGTTTGTCCTGGAGCATGCCAAGATATCCCATCTCCCATATGAGTCATAACACACCCACAAGCCCCAGCCTTTTTCAACAATGGGGGCTAGAAATAGGACCTCTACCATCTGGGCAATAATGCAAATTTATCATCAGGTCATAGACTATTTTACCAAATGGGCCGGCTTCGAACCCTTAGCTAAACAATCATGTAACGTATGTACGCAACTTGTCCTGCTTTTTATAATATGCAGGTTTAGGATCCCGAGGTCCCTCGTGTCTAATAATGGGAAACACCACAACTTAAGTTTAGATTTTACGCCGAGCTCAATCAAGAACTACTACTCGTCCCCAGCTCATCCGTAGTCCAATGGACAAGAAGAGGTCACTATAAGGACTTTAAAGGCAACACTAAAAACCAAATTGGGAGACCTAAAAGGAAAGTGGGTAGAGTACCTCCCCGGGGTATTATGGGCTTATCGTGCATCCTGACAAGTCGTAATGATTTCTTAGGAAACCCCATTCGTTGCCTTTGCAAGATCAGTGTTAAGAATCGGCTGAGGTTTCAATTGTACCCCAAGGATTGAAGATAATGCTTTTTCAACCGGAATTAGGCTGCTGGCTGAATTTTCGCCAGTCCATTGCTGACTCCGCACGTTGGACTCTCTCAGAAACAAGAACAAAAAGGATCATAGTCACTGCCTTCCGATGCCTAAGTCGCTTCTTCCTCGAGAATGTAATATCAACCGTTTAGGAATGAATTTTTTGTGCGTAAGTCCGCGCACTCTCTACTCGATAGGGTGGCCTGGTATTAGTAATGGATGGTCTCACAACTTTCCTAATCGACGATGACACTAAATAGTATGTTTCTGTTAGAGGATGATATGATATTTCAATTAGGTAGAGATTTTCTTCCTTATCGTGAACCGATTAATGTTTATAATTGATGGGCAATATGGGAACATCTTACTTTCTTTTATTGGTGGAGATTGGGTGTTTTTCCCAATACGATTCCTCATCAGTCAAATTTTTGAAGGGCTTAGTCAGCCCCTCGTTAGCCTGCCTCAGGATACCATTAAGGGCCTATTACAGTACTGGCCCATTTAATCCCAACGCTTCATTAGATTCGGGGCCCGCGTGCCCATTATTTCAAACTCCATCACAGTCTCTCACTTTGACTATGGGCGAGGTAAGTCCTCAGACGCTTCTTGGATCAAAGTTGATACCCACGTATTACTCGCATGGTTTGATTGTGCCTTGCCACCGCCCCACGCCAGCCTTATGATATGACGACTTCTCTATTTTTGCATTTATTTCGGCTGTGGCTCTTAGCTTCCTTAAAAACGTCCCCTGACCGTTTGCACTTTATTCCCCATTGCTGCTTTTGCCTGGGTGCCGGGTGCTTCCTTTTCCTGCTTCTGTCCCACTGGTGCTCAGGATCGGCTTTCTAAGTGGGTCCCCGGGAGACGCAGGCTCTGTCCCCGCCTTTTCTCGGCCTCAGACGCCTTTTCTTCCTTCCTTTTGTTTCAAAGTCTTAAGCAGGTTCTGTGGCGTGCCCGTCGGGGCTGGTGCATTTCCTTTGATTTCTCTTTCTCCTTGCTTAACCCCGTACTCCATGGGTCCCGGGTCTCTCCTCCGTTCAAGGCAAGATAGGGAGTAATCCCGCCGAGGCTGTGCCTAGTTCGGGCCTGACCGACTGGGGGAACGACACTTAGCTTATGGTGGCTCATCGCCGCCTCGGGAGCCTTTCCTGATAAGGGCAAGGAAAATTAACGAAATCTCGGTGGTCCCAGGCTCGAATATTTTAGGTCAGCCATACAGACCGAGGTCACATCCCAGCCTGCCGAACCCTTTGCAATGTCGAGATCTTTGGCAACCGGTATGGGCCCCCATCTAGTCCAGGTTTGTGCCGACGTGCTCACCACCTACGTTGTTGAAGTGCCTAAGATGGTGTGCTTTATTGAGGTGGCGTTCGAGAACGACCTCCGCTTCCCTTTGCATCCTTTTATAAAAAAGGTCCTACAACATTTCAATGTCCGTCTCACGCCTTCCAACTTACGGGTGTTCTCGTGGGCCGCAATGCTTAGGGACACAAAGGCTTCATGCCCCGCATTGCCCTCGCTTTAGACTCTTCTGGGCAGTAGTTGAGGTCGCCAAGGCTTTTTATATCTCCAAGTCAATACTAAGTCGATCATTTCGACCTTCCTCTTCTCGCACAAGTTATGGAAGGAACGTTATTTTTTGTTAGTGGCCGCCATTGGGAGTAATAACTTTATCGAGAGGACAATTCTCGCCTTCCCCGTCGCCTTGACTACCCCCGAGAACCTAGTTAGCTCTCCTTCATTTTGATTTGTTTTGGTTTTCAGAGGTCATAGGATATTCCTAACATTGCTTTGGTCGTATGGTCTTTAGGTGCTTAACCCGATCTCAGTCCTGAGGACGAGGAGGTGCTTGTTGGTGAAGTGCGCCGCGTGCTTACCCGAGCTCATCAGCTGATATTCCCCGGATCATCCTGGTACGACGCCTGCCCGACTTCATTTTCTGAGATCCTCTTCCCTCTCCATCATGAAGTGTCCCGCCCCCAAATCTTCCCCACCGTCTGTTTCGGAGCCCCTTACTGCGAAGCCTACAAGGGGAGAGCTTCGGTCCCGCTTGGAGGTGTTGGCAAAGAAGAAGAGGAGCATGAAACGGAAACCTCCGAGCTCACTAGAGGGTTGCCCCCTTGCTCGGGGCAAGACCCTAGCAGGGGGCCCTCCTCGCCGTCCGCCGTCTTCCAGGGCTGGAGACTCTTCTGTGAGGCGATGAGCCCTCGAGGTTCTCCCTATCTCGACCGAAGTCCCACGCTCGCGGCACCGCTCCTCCTATAATGCCAAGCAAGAGGTGATCGGAATCGGATCGCTCCGAGGCCGCAGGGATGAGGACTCTTGCTTTCATGAGCTCGCACGCGGGCTGTTTCCATCCTCGCACCCGACCTCGCAGGGTGGGCCTTGTCTGCCGAGGAGGCCTGGGCTCTTCTTTCTCGTGAACCGCCTATACACTCCAAGCTGGTCGATCTTTTCTTTACTGTTTCACTTGCCAGTCGACCCTTTTTTTTTTTTTTTTTTTTTTTTTTCAGTATGTGGCTACTTATGCGAAAGGCTCGCGCGAGGCACTTGTTTCCAGGGCTCTCAAGTCTCATAAGGCTAAGGTTGCTTCCTCGACCGAGGGTCGGCTCAAGCTCATATAAGGGAACCGGACGAGAACTTGTGAAGCACAGTTTGACTCAAGCACGCTTCAATCGGGCGCAGCGTGGTGGTCGAGGATAAATGTACCGAGGCCCTAAGGATACGATGTCAACAAGACGAGCTACTTACTGCCGTAGAGGAGTCACAGTCGTCAAGGTGACTCAGGGAAGCAAGATGGCGGCCTTGGAGCGGGCCCGCCAAGAGGCTCTGGAGGCAGGTAACTCTGTGGAATGCCTGACGGAGGAGCTCGGTAGGCTTCGGATGGACCTTGCGAGGCAGGAGGCTTTGGCTAGCCGGAGGGGCGAAGTGATAGCAGAGCTTAAAGACGAGGCCTGTACCCAATGGGCTTCCGGGTGGCTTGCCTTTCAACGTCGGGCTTCCCAGAGCTTCGCATTCGAGTTCAACATTCAAATTCGAGCTGAGGAGGCTGGAAGGATCTACTGGTGGCCGAAGGGGATGGGCGCCAGGTGTTTTCGCATGGCCCCCGATCGTGCTCCCTCGCTCAACAATTTCTGCTCCTCCCGGAGGCTAGTTCTTCCGCTGACTGGGCCCGCTTGACCTCTACTACAGCTGTGGGGCCCAATCCAAGCAGCATTTAGGCAAATTCTTGATGTATTCTCGCGCTGAGCCCGGATTTTTGTATTGCTTCGTTAATATTCATGATATACCAAGATTCATCGACACTCCTTCTCTCCTTTCCCTGCTTCTGATTCAGCCATACTTGGTTCTCAAGCCACAAGGCCTTCTTAGAGTAGCTATGTTCCTCAATCTGAGCTTTTAGGCTCCTGAGAGCAAAGATCCTCCTCCGCTAACTGAGCTACTGGGCTTTTAAGCACTAAGACCCTCGAAATGCTGCTCTTCTGCCGGAAGCACAGCCCGGGCGACTCGCCTCTGGCCACCGGGCTCTCGAGCCATGGCCCATGGCTATCGCTCAAACTATTGCTTTGAAAACCGAGCGATTTGCCTTCGAGCCACATGGCTCAGATTACTGCCTTTTGAAATGTTAAGCCTAAAATCGAGCCCGCCCAGCTACATGGCTCGCGGGTCACAGCCTTTTGAGCTATTAAGCTCGCAAACTAAGCTCGGGGCTCCTATGCCATGGTCTCCGTGGCTACTTGACCTTGGAGCTATTACGCCCGCAACCGAGCTCGGGGGGCCCTAGGCTACATGGCTCGTGTCTACTTGGCGTTTTGAGTCAAGTATCTCAGAAATGAGCTCGGGCTCCCCGAGCCATGGCCCGTACATTCGCCTTTTTTGAGTCAAGTAAACTCGCAAATTTGAGTTGTTAAGCTCAGAACCGAGCTTCGGCTCCCTGAGCTACATGGCTCCGTGGATACCGCCTGAGTCAAGCACTCATGAACCGAGCTGGGCTTCTAAGCTACATAGCCCGCGGGCTACTGGGCCTTTGTGTCGCTACGCCTTCAAATCAGCTTCGCTCCCGAGCTACATGGCCCGTAGCTACTCAGCCTTCGAGCTGTCTCGCAACCGAGTCTGCAGTTCCCGAGCTACATGGCTCCGTGGCAGCCAGCCTTTTTGAGCTATTACGCCTCTACAAACTAAGCCGGGCTCCGAGCTACATGGCTCCATGGCTACTGCCTTTGCCTTCCTTCCGGAAAGGCGCGTAGCTTTAATGTGGATTTATGGAGAATTGGAAATGGATTATGTGATTCTGAAGCGCCCGACTCATAAATAGCTACCCATCCTCGTGATGGTTATGCTTCCCAACCTCATCCTTTAGGCACAATGGAAACCCACATGAAGCCGCCGTGGTTTACACCACCCAGGTCTCTGTCTGTGATCGTGAGCCAACGTTCGTTACGAATGGTCTACTACTGCAGCACTGTGTTTTCCCGCTCCTCCTCGCTGAGCAGGTGTTGTTCTCAGCTATGTCCAATGATGGAACGTGCTAGTGAACGCATCCCGAAGGAGCTGTACGAAAAACTTTTACTACCAAGCCCGTTTTTTTTCTTCTTTCTTCTCTTCCCTTTCTCCTTTCCTCTTCCTTTCCTTTTCCTTCTCTTCCCTTCTCTTTCGCACTCTCTCTCTTCTCTTTCCTTTCCCTTTCTTTGTGATTTTTCGCTTCTTTGCCTCGGGCAAGGTGTATCATGTGAAGAACGATTTTCACTTAACTGTAATTTTTGAGATGCAAAGGGTGATTTTGTAATTCTCTAAAGTGGCTGTAACTTCTATGTAATGAAATTTTGTATTCAATTGTAGTTCCTTAGAAATAAAGAACAATCTTTGTGAATTACGTGCTTCTTCCACCTAGGCCCCTTTGAGCCGTGCTTCTGGCTTTATCATTGTGACTTATTGTTTGGTCCACCATAACATCAAACAACTTAAAAAATGGAAATGAAAGCACTATTTAAATCAGATGGTGATCTTTATTACGTACTACGTCTCGGTCTTACCGGTAGAATCATTTGAGATGTTCAAATGCCCATGAGCTAAGGTGGTTTTTCTCCCTTCTTCCCGGCTCGAGCTCTCATAGTCGCTAAGTCGGATTATGCGAGATACGATGTAGGGCCCTCCCACCAGTCCAAGCTTCCTGCGAGGGTCCTTCCTTGTCGGTAGAAGTTTTTTCTTAACTAGGTCACCTGCTTGTAACTCCCGGCTTCACCCTTTCGGGTCATAATACTGCCATCTTCCGTGATAATTTCCACACGCTTTAGACTTGCTCACGTTTTCCTCTGGGGGAGATCTCGTGCTTCAGCGAAGAGCCTCCTTGTTGTGCTCGATGTTTTCTAGTTCAATCCTTAGAGATTTTAGTCCGACCTAGACTTGGTCTACTGCTTTAGTGCCAAAGGCCAAAGCAAATGGGGTTTCCTGAAACGACTTCATTAGCTCTATACGCCCATAATAATTTGGGAGTGGGTAATTTACCCACTTTCTTTTAAGTCCTGGCCAGCTTTGGTTTCGTTGTTGCCTTTAGAGTCCTTATAGTGACCTCCGCTTATCTCATTGGACTGCTGGATGAGCTTAGGGACTAGCAGTAGTCTTGGATTCCGAGCTCGGTAAATCCTCAAACTTAGGATCGTCGAATTATTCCCCACATTGCACACGAGGGACCCTGATCCCAAACCCGCATATTATAAAACGCCGCACCTTAAGCTGCGCACCTTCGTCTCGTGATTGTTGCTAAGGGTTCGGCTTCTACTTCATTTGCAAAATAGTCCACGACTCACAATGATAAATTTGCATTTGCCCCTTCCGATGGGGTAGAGTGTCCCACATGTCTAGCCCTGGTCGCTGAGCCGGGGCTTGTGATCGACGCAGCGCCTCATGGGAGATGAGATATCTTGGCATGCTCTTGACAAGCTTTGCATTTTCTAGCCGCCCGTCTCGTCTTTAGCATCAGGCCAGTAGTACCCCTCGCCTTAAGTTTTCCTCGCTGCTGTCCAGCTTCGGGTGGTTGCTACATATGCCCTCGCGGTACTTCCCGAGTATGTAGTCATGCCTTTCTTCCCACGACTTAAGAATGGGCGCAGAAGGGGTCCCCGACATCATGAATCTTGGCCGACTTTACTCGAAGCTCGACGCTCCTTGCTGCTTGAAATTTAACATCTACCAAGTAATCCCATACGGGTCCATCTCCAATTGGGCTCGACATCACAGGAGACTTCTCCGTCACGACGCCACCGAGGGTTTTAGAAGGTGCTCGATAGGCATTAGTCTCCGTCTGTGTCTTCTCAGGAGGCTGCCGCGCTTCCAAGGCATCGCCTGAATTTTCATCTGGCACATGCTCAATTTGAACCGTATGAACTTCTGCTATCTCGTACCTGATATAAGATCATTTTTCTCACCTCTCGCCTCGTAGGGAGTCTTCTATTTGTTTTACTCACCAATTAGGAGTCGCCGTCACCTCCAACTCCGATCCGCTCCATGAAGTACAGGCTGAGTCCAGCCATGACAACCTCATATTCGGCCTCGTTATCGGGAGGCTCGGGTCAATCCGAGGGCGATGGCCGATCTTTCCCTTTTCGAGATGTCGCACACCCAGACCGCTTCCTGCCTTCTTCAACTGATAATTTCCTGCATGTGGAGGTCGAGTACCATTGCAAATGACCGAGATTGTGCTTGAGTGAATTCTATGATGAAATCTCAAGATCTCGCCTTTACCGCCCCTGGCTTCAGACCCGATGTCAAATCTGTCCTCACCCATAGCCCACTTACTCCGCCTTCCAAAGGTTTCGGTTTTGCAAAGATTTGTTTACTCTGGACATTCGATCGGGACTTCGACTGCATGATCTTGAAGTAAGGTCGAGTTTTCAGATGTGGTTACCAATGCCAGATCAACTTTTCCATCTGGGCACCCTTATACTCCCCGTAGTTCACGCACACAACGAAGTCATACACTCATTCCGCTTCCTCTTACCAGTGGCTGCAGCATTAGCTGCAAAGTCCAATTAAGGTGTAGAGATGACGATTTTTCCCAATGGGAGAGCTCAGTAGCTAGCTGTCAGAATGCCTCTCGGCAATGCCAAGATCCCATCGGGAAGGCCTTTTCGCACAAAAGGCCGACATTCGTCGTCCTGGGGACAAAGTGAGCTCAACGTAGCCATTCTCCCTGTCAGGCGTTGAATGTCTTTAATGTTTGACGGAGGCAGCATATCAAGCACAGCCTTTATCTTATCTGGGTTTGCCTCTATTCCTCGGTTGTTGACTATAAAACCTAAGAACTTCCCAACGGAGACTCCGTGTTTATCATCGGGCTTACCACATATAGTTTTCAGATCCGAATGCCTCACTAAATGGGTTATATGGAGTCACTTGTCGATTTTACCAAAGATGTCGCCTATATATACCTCCATAAATGTCCTAATTTGTTTTGAACATCCCGGTTTCACCTGAAATTCGTAGTGGCTCTGCATTCTTGGTACTCGGCGGCATTACTCGACAATAAAGATAGTCTTTAACCGTTGACAAATGAGGTATTCCTTCTGGTCACCGCCCATACCATCTGGTTGTGAGTCTCAGAAGGCGCCCATAAGTCGGTGGAGTTCGTGACCGGCCGTAGCATCTACTATGATCAACTGCGTAGGGGAAGTTATCCCATGCCCCAGCTGATGTCTATGAAATCGACGCAGCCGCCACTGCCATTTTCTTCACAGAACAACGCCGCCAACCATTCTCGGTACTCTACTTTCCATCGGGCTACCGGGAGAAGCTTAATGCACCCTTCATTAATCGTCATTTTCCGAGGCAAAACTCCTTCTCTTTGCTTGACCTACTTAAAGGAGGATCGACGTTTAACTTACGGGTGATCACCGGTCGAATTCCCACCCATGTCTTCCCGTTTCCAAGCCAATAATTTCCATGTTCCCGCTCTAGGAAACCATGAGAGAGCTTCATGTCTGCTAACTCGACCCTATGTAGACAAGGTGTTCGGGCCGGTCACCGAGTCAGACAGGCTCTACCCTTTATTAGGCACAGTCAGGTTACCCCGTCTCGCATGCCGAGCCCGGCCCACGATGTTGGCCCAATCGTGAGCCATTTCATCGACACCGAGTAACATTCCCGGCTATGGCCGGTTTCACTATCTTTACTCCATTTGGCAGCTTGGAAATTCTTGATAACACAGGATAAGAAGAGGAAACGCACTTATGGCATTGGACAGAGGTCTACTCTGAACATGTCAGAGTCGACTGGGCGTCCCACATGGCGGGAATCTCACCGTCATTGTGAATAATGGGGTCTCTAAAGTGAGCACTAATTATACCGATCCCAAGGGCAAGATTTTCCTGAGAACCCGCGTGAGATTGTGTGTCGACCGCTCTAGGTTTCTCCTTTCCAATGCCCATTTTGTCGAAAGTTGACGCGAAGATGATATCGCCAAGCTTCCGCGTCGACTTGTGACCCCGTGAATCATTTTATTAAAGACTATGGTTTTATCGTGCGGATCGCCATGAGGATGTTGCAGCCTTCCGTCGGCCTGTGTTATGATAGCATCCAAATGGTGTAGCTTCTTGGATAACGCTTGTATCACATTTCGATCCGACGCAAGTCGCTGCTGGGCCTTCCCGCTGAGCTGACTCTCCGCTCCGCGAACCCTCCGAGATTACATGGATTTCTCCTAAAGGCGCTGATGCCGAATCGGGTCGCCACGAGGTGGTGGTGGTCGATTCGCTCCCGCCTTCCTCAGGCCAATGCGACGGCCGAGATGTCTACGCGGATCAAGTATTCAATCTCCCTTTTTTAGTCGGGATGCGCCATCCTGCTCTGTCCATGATCCTCAGAACTCAAAGCCTGTGTCAGTTTTTCTGGGGTTCGACTTCATTCGGGATGGCCACCGTGAACCTTCATGTTGCACTTCGCGCAGGACCCACGGACACTGAGGTCAGCAGAGGGGCACGCCGAGGTGAATACCGTTGTCGCAGCCAAATGAGGTGGTCCCTTTGCGAGATCCTCGACGCTCTCGTCTCACGGACCGCCTTCGCTTTCTTTCTCTCGTCTCCTCGAGGATCTTTCCTTGTCCGCCTCATCTCTCGTGGCTTCGTTCTTTTGTCGCCTCGCTTCTTTTCCTTTTGAATAAGAGCTTTGCTTCGGGACAGAGGGCTTCTTCACCATTGATATACTGCTTATGAGACCTGAGCATGCTTCGTCGAGGGTTCTTTGAGATAGAGAACATTAGGTCTTTCGACTGCACCCTCAGCCTTGCAATGAAAGTAGTAACGGCGAACTTCTCTTCGAGAATATGCACCTTTAGCGAATCTTTGTTAAACCTTTGAACATATGACCTCAAGCTTTCTTGAGAGCTCTGTTTTATGGTCAAAAGGTGATAACTCGGCTTCCTATATGTCCTTGCAAGACGAATGCGATGGAAAGTTCTGTGAACGACAAGATGGAAGACTACGGAGTCTCATAAACCGCCGTGCCAATGTCAGTCTTTAGTGTGATATCGAAGGCTCGTGACGACGGTCTTGATATCCGTGTAGTTCCATCTGATTTTTGTAAGTGTTGATGTGGTTCATAGGTCTTTTGTTCTCACGAACATCTCGATCTCGCAAAGATTCGAACTTTCTTTTTCTTTTAACATCACTTCCAGGTGGAAAAGACTGGCCGTGGAAACTGAGATTCATTATTGCACTGTGGCGTCTGTGGAGACTAGAGTCATTTTACCGTCACCTTCATGGATGATTTCTGTCGGGATGTCCCCGAATCCCGTCCCACGACCTCTCCTCGCGATCCTCTCGTTGGTAAGGATCATGCCTCGGTGCGGCTAATTCCCCTTCTCTATCCGCTCGACAGGTGAGATGTGTTCTTCTGCACGTGGTTTCGGCTCCTCGCCTGGGCTGTGTCTCCCTTCGGGGCATCGCATTGTTTAGTGAGTCGTTCCTAAATCCTTTCAAAGAAGTGCTGGTTGGTGACGAGGAGCGCCCACCTTGTCCGGTCGGGCCCTCGCACCGGCTTCCTAACGCGCCTCCGAGAGGTCGGCTATCCACGCCGCCTGGCTGGTCTTGCATCCATGGAGGATTGGCGCGTCGTTGCTTCTCAGGTTCCAAGTCGACACCACGTCATGGCAGTCACTTTATTTGTAAAGGAACAAATATTCCTAACACATACGGCGTCAAACTAATGATGTTTTTTCAACCGGAACTAGGCTAGAGCGTGCTTGAATTGCTAGGCTGGTCCGCTGACTCCGTACGTTGGAATCCTGTGCAAAAACAAGAAACAAAAAGGATCGATGGGGGTTCGCCCGTTGCCTCTCCGATGCCTAAGTCAATTCTTTCCGGGGGAAGAGAAGATCAACTGCTTAAGGAATGAATTGCATGCAAGTCTCGCACTTTCACCGTATGATAGCCTGGCATTTATAATGGATGGTCATGACAACTTTCCTAATCTGGACGGTTTACACCGAATAAGATGTTTCCTCATCGGAGGATGATATGATATTTCTCCCATTATATAGGATTTTCTTTCCTTTGTCGTGAAACCCATTAATAAGGGATAGTCGATAAGCAATAAGTAAGATTCTACTTTTCCGAACAGGAGATTGGGTGTTTTCCATAACACGGATTCCTCGGGTCGCCAAATTCCTTTAAAGGGGCGAGTCATCTTCGTTTGGGCCCCGCCTTGAGAGATACCCATTAAGGACCTATTGTTAGTACCGCCCATTTTTAACTCGGGACGCTTTGCTTGTATTCCTAAAGGCTCATGCGTTTCATTATTTCAAAACCCCACGTTCTGATATGGATTGTGTCAAACCATTTTTATTGTTGCATTAGTTCCACTTCTATGTCAGATTATAATGGGGCGGGTTTTTTCGGGTTCCTGCCCTGCCCTGTTCCTAATAAGACGGGTGTGGTTAAAGTGTAGTCGGGTTTTTTTTTATTGGGTTTGAGTTTTTTTCAAAACCCAAGACGTAGGTAGACAACCAAGTTTATTAGATGAAAACTATTATACAAATTCTGTCAAAACTATCATTCTTTTGATAATTTGAACCAATAAATTAATCCCATATTTTCACAATCTGAAACCTTGGACATTGAAAATAAGGATTATAAAAACCAATAGAAAATTTATTTGATGAATAGATTTTCCGATAATTATGATTGATTGTATACGCTAGGCAAATTAATCTTCCTGTTCTTCAACAGATGACTATATGAAATGAAGAGTGTAATTTCATGCCTTAATTTCTTCTTGAAAAAGTAACATCCAAGCCAACGCAGGCTTAATTTCTTGCTTGACTTGAATTCTTGAGCACTATCTCTTTCGTGGTTTGTTAAAAGAACTATCCCATGAAATATCAGGCCACACCATTGGATATGACTAATTAATGATTTCCACTTCAAACAATATGTTTTTTTTTTCAAATTTCTACACTGAAGTCGACGGAAAGTGGCCAAATTATTATGTTTCTAGGAAAATTATTTTCGCGTGGTCCCATTTTATAAAGCAATTGTAAAGGAATAAAGACATGCGATTTTATCAAAAACAAAAAAAAAAAGACATGAGATTTGGGTTGTGCTCTCCATCTATATAACATACTCATAAGAACAAGGCCGTTTGTGTATTTTTGCTAGTAATTTGCTTTCGGTTTGTTTTTTCTTTTTATTTTTGTTTTCCATAACTTATTTATGAATTTTTAAAAATTTCTTGTGAAAAGAAAAACTACATTTTAGAATCTACACAAAAATATTTTTAAAGTCCACATGCAATATTTAAAAACAGGAAATATTTAATTTTTGTTCATCAATCTATTATTTTTTACATTATTAATTTTATATATTCTATTTTTAGCTAAATAAAATCCAAATTAATAAATATTTTTATATTAAAATGATTATCATATTAATTTTTTGTAATGTATTAATATGTTATACATATTATACAAATATTTTTTATCAAAATAATAAAGTTATATTATCATTACATAAACAATTATAGTAGGATCAACATAAATTATTTTTCTTAATATATTTAAGATGTACTTAGGGTCTATTTGGTTCTTGTTTTCAAAAGTTGTTCTAAAACATCATTTTGGTGCTCTGAAAATTGTTATCGTTATCTGAATTTAGTGTTTTTTATTGTTCTCTGTGTTTTCAGGACAAAAGAAAACTGGAACTAAACGTATTCTCCTCTTTTCCTTATTCTCCTTGTTCTCGTAGAATATAAAATAGTTTTTAAAACAGAATCAAATAAGCTCTAAATACTTAATATAAATACAATATTAAAACACAAACAACTTGATACTCAATACTATTAAGCCTTATCTAATATTTAATAAATAAAAGTTCCCACACTAAAAGTCGCACCAAATTATTGTGTTGTCGGGAAAAATTATTTTTCTAACTGTCCCATTTTTTTATCAAATTGTAAAGGAATAAAGACGTAAAAGGATTGGTTGCGTATCAACTCTCCATCTATATATATAACATACACATAAGAACTAAGGTAGTATCAAAGCTTAATGCAATGGGTGCTCTTTACTGCTTTCATTTATATTGACTCATGGTGTGGTGTTATTGCACTCGCCACACGTAAGAGCTATGTGACATGGCGCTGCCCTGGTTAGCACGTCACAAACTCACTCTCTGCACTCCCAACATCCCGTGGGAATGATCCCTCAATAAGTACAAAAGAGCCTCTCAAGCCTATATATATAAGGAGTGAGGGAATGCTCCTAGACACTTGTGGAGACTTCTTCACCAGCTATGTGTGGAAGGTTCCAAGACCCGAGAAGTTCACACTTCAGAGAACACGCCAGCGTCCATACATGTGTAGAAGAGTGTGGAAGGATGTGGAAGGATATGGAAGACCATGGAATGTGGGAGAGTAGTCTAGAGTCTTCCATGGTAGTTTTGGATTTACATGTATATAGTAGAACATTCTAGAATTCTCAGATAGCAGAGCCTTCCTAGGTTCTGACACACTTCCATTCATTTGTATATGAGGTGGTGGCCTCATTTGCAAACCACCAACTGAACCAAGTCAAGAGCTCTCAAAGCATTGTAAAGGTTTCTTTCTTCAATAATAAAGAGCTTTCTTCCTTTCAAGTGTTCTCTCAAGTTCTCTTCGCTTCCAAGCCGTGGGTAGAAGCCGAGCTAGCAAGCAAGGCAAGTGGGAGGCTGACTTAGCAACATCCGAGGGGCGAGTTGTCTAAGTGCCGCACGGGAGCTTAGCAGGGAAACTAAGTCCGTGACAGGAAGCTCCTTCAAACCCATTGTTGGAGGAAAGAAAGGACTATCCGATTGAAAGTCCCATATGGCAGCCTCTTATTTTAGAAGGGAATTATATTAGAACTTCTTCTACCACCATGTTATAGGTAAGCTGTGATCCTTGCTGCACTTACATAGCCCAAGTGTTGTTTTTGATGAGGATTCATTTCCATATCAGCTGTTGCTCAGACCTAAATCATCTTCTCACAATTCTCCAACTATTAATTCCTATGGTGTCTCTTTTGTCATTCCTTCAGATTTCTCCATTTTTATTTCTTCCAAGTTCAAGACTATGTCTCGATTCTATTTCCTTACGTAACTTAAAACCAAATTCGTGATCTCTTGCATGTTCGAAAAATAATTCCATGTCCCCTATTCAATTACATTTCTGTCTCCCTTTACCTTCGATAAATCAGATTCTTGAACTGAGCATCGTCGCTTCTTCTCCCAAGTCTCACAATATTTCTCGCATGTTGAGTCTATCTCTCGCACTGATGCCTGGGCTTCCTAAATGAATGTTCGTCACCAACCAACCCATGCAAACTAGGTCTATGTCTAGTGTTTTGCATCTAAATTTTTGGTTTCTTCACTTCATGATCTCAGGTCACGCAGTTAAGCTAAAATCAACAAAATTTATATACACCTGTTCCTACTATCGCGTAGTCAAACTACCAAGATAGTGGTTCAGTGGCCTAACACGGGGATGGGTTTCATCCTAAAAATGATTTGCATAAGTAACGGCTGCAAGACTTTCTATTCGACTTTTTTGATTTTTGTTTCAAAAATGGGGCAGATGAGTTTGAAAATTGATTAACTGTAAAAAACTGAAAATGAAGTGTGAAAAGTTAACTTTGAAGATTTAGGTCACTAACTTGGTAACTTGGTGCAAGAAACAAGCTGTCTCTGCTTTATCCAAGTATTTAATAGTTGAACCCATACCCAAGCCACAACCGGATCTTATGCTTAACTAGCAAACCCCACCTTCTAAAAATCAACTCCTATTTGAGTTACGTATAACATGCATCTACGCCTTTTCATTTGAAACTCTAACATTAAATATCATCTCGTATGCCTCAAGACCATCTAATGAACCACAGACATTTACCAATAAGTATGCACTATCCTCAAGCGCATGGTAAGTATTGGCAAATTAATAACATTCAATGCTATTCAACCATATTTTTGAGAATGCAATACAAACACTATGACTGTGAGCTTAATACAAGAGGACAACCCGCATATGCCCCACCACCAAGCTAGCTTCCTTTCTCTTCAAAGAAAGAGGCTTAGCTAAGCATCTCGAGTCGTCATCCTCGTTATGCTGCCGGTACCAAGAAAAATAAGTAAAGAGGAGAGAGAAGAGAGAAAAGCAAACCCCAACTAAACTACTTATGACAAAAACATAAAACTTACCAAAAATTGCTTCCTCAATTTGTTGCTTTCTTCCTTTTTTTTTTTTTTTACTCAAAAAATTGCTTCCTCAATTTGTTGCTTTCTTCTAATTTGTTACAAATGGAGGGGCTTTATAGGCCACCCAATGTATGAAAATACCACAAAGCCTAACAATTTGCCAATTCCAGGACAGTGAACTCAGTAATGAGTTGCTCAATGTACTTAATTGCAAAGGTATGATGTGCAGCACCCCGCTAATGTACCAAAAATTGCTAGTATCGAAGCTCGCTAGCTGCGGCATTAGCCAGCTTAAATCACCGCGAAATGCAAAATTCGCTAGGGCAAAGGGTGATTTCAAGCATAGCGAAATTCCTCGCTAGCTTAATAAATTTATGCGAGTAGCGAATGCAAAATTTCACAGTGAACAGTTGCCTAGCGAAATTCCCGGTGCCTAGCGAATTGGTAATTTTCACAAGATTACTAAATTTTCACTAAGGTTGCGAAATTTTCGTAATCCCAAATGAAATTTCGCAACTTTAGTGGAAATTCCCGATTTGTCGATTCATCACGCATTGCTTCCCGTCCTCTATCAAGATCGATTTCCACTCACTTTGCCTTCATTCTTTCTTCTTTGATTTCGCCCGCTTGATATCGCATAATTGAGTTCAATCTTCATGATTCATCATATGTCTCGATATTGAACTCCCAAAGTACGCAAAAACCTGCAAAACAACCAGCACAACCTCTAAACTAAGATAAGTGATACTAAGAAGATCAACACTTCAATTGGCATAAATGACATGATTAGTGCGCAAAAGCACTCAAAACCTATCTAATATGGTTCAAAATAGCACTTTTTTTGGGTACTAATCACACTCTCTAACCGAAACGCTACAGTCTCTTAGCAATGCAAAACTAAAAGGAGATATATGCGTGATTTTCAAAAGCTATGATCAAAAGGTATGTAATATTACAAACATTGTCCTTAAATCAAAATGGACACCAAGTTTGAAACCGACATGAAAGAGCCAAACCATACAAGAACAAAATTTTTTTTAGGTCAATATTGATTCCATGATTCTCAACTTGAATTTCCACCTAAGTCTAATGGTTCTTATAACCGCATTGTCAATAAATTCGTAAAATTTGTCCCCTCCCCAACCTAGCACCTGATACGATGGCCTTAAGTTGTTAAACAACCTAGATATGGCTAGTTACTCTTCTTCTTTATTCAACTACAATGTTCGTGCAATGCTTAAAATCCGACTTCACCAGTCCGCGGTAACGGGTCCACCGATGACTCTACCAATTAAGGCTTAGCATCAAGCCAAAAGGATCAATCGACCACAAACTCTACGTGCTTCACCCGACTCAATGACTTCAAAATCAAGCACCAACAAATCGCTAGACTCTACCTATCCACCCATGTAACGAACACTAAACTATGACTCCCAACCAATTAAGGCTTAGTGGCATCAGTTTCAAAGGCTGCCATACACCCCTCTGACCGTGCTCCTGGTTTCAAGGCAAAACTTCACGACTTTATTTTTCTTCTTTTTGCTTTTTCTTTCTTTTGCTTTTCCCTTTCTTTTCCTTTGGAAGACAAATCGGGTCTTCAAGTGTGGGTAAATAATAAACCTATCTTAGGTTGCCAACATGCTTAAGGCTTCCGCTTATGCAAAGCGAAAAGGAAGTAAAACAAATTCACGTACCTCTATTGAAATAACTGAGCTAGCAGAATTGAGCATAAGGGAGAAATTTTCAAGTTGAGCATGCTGAACTTCCAACTGACCAAAAACTGCTTCAAGCATGGAATTTGTTCTAACATAAAGGCGACAAACAGGGATTCTATTCTCCAACAAAAGGCAATTCAATCGGGTCCACCTGAGGCAATTCAATTGTCCACTTAAGACAAAAAACGATTACATATGGTAAAAGCACAAACATGGTATGCAAAATTCAGATATATATATATATATAGACCGAATAGCTTTTGATATAGCCAAATGGCTAATACATGAATACAAAGCTAAATGATAATAAGATTCACCGCCTACTACGGCTAATACATAAATCCTAATCAAAATTAGCAGCAAATATAAAGCCGGTAACTATACAAAATCATAAAAGAAACCTAACCACCCCACCTCGTGGTGGTGGTGGGTCCGGCCGCCGCCGCGCGTACCCAAAACATCCAACAGCCGTCTCAGGGCGGGCCTTCTCCGATCAGAACATGGGAGGCGCCTGCTGGCCATGATCCGTCAAGACACACTGGCAAGCCTTTAATCCCAGTTGCTCGTAGCCGCGAATATAGATGTGGCATCCATCACACCCCGCAATCTCTCGCGAAATGGGCGTGAACATACCTGTGAGTGAAGGTCGACTAAGATGGGCCAGATGTATCACCGGGCATGATGTGCGGAGGAGGAGATGAAGGTGACATCCGCGAGCTGGACTCTTCAAGATCTCTGGTCAGTGGGCGCATATCGCCTCCTCGTGGGAGTCCCCACCACCCGATCCAGACTCGGTCCCATTGCCTGAGGTGGAAAGATACGGTATGGTCATCACCCGCTCCAATCGATGCAATCCGTGTAGGGCATCTAATCCTCCTTCCTCAATCCCGGGCCTCTCCGGGGAATCCCAAATGCTCTAACCCCGGCGCAGTAGTCTCTGCAGACAAGAATCTGACTCGCCGCACCAGCCCTTCCGCGATGGACCTTCTCCTCGAATAAATGCATCAAGGAGGTCATCACCACCGGTGGACCGGAACTAACATCCCTCCGAGATCCTAAGAAGAGCCCCAAGATGGCTTCCTCCGCCGCACGCACGCCAGAGCTGAAATGCACTCATCCGAATAAATGGTCGATCAAGATCATCCGAGGCGAGCTACCTCCTATAAAATACCGTCCAACCAGAAGGTCTCTCGCTGCTCGAATCCATCTCTCGATGAGGTGGGTGGGCCCAATCCTAACTCCTCGTATCGTCGCAAGGGTATACGCTGTAGCCCAAAGCCGCTGAAATATCGGCCGCTCTGAGTACTCCGCGGCGATCATCAATACTGAACTAAAGCCCACGCACGATCCGCTCCCGAGATGTCATAGAATGATAGAACCGCAAAGACCACCGTGGTAATAATGCCGCCTGAGTCATGAAGGGCGTGAGGAATAATCCGATCAATCTCATGGACTTCAACCGGGATAAGCCCTCACGGACATCGTAGGAATGACTCCCGATGAAAGTCCTCGAATGAAAAGATTCCCTGAATGGGGTGTCCCACGAACAATCCGGGCTCGATCCCGGGAGGTGTGACAACTCGAGGCGATGATACCCTCCGGCAGCCCGATGTGGGATCAGGATGGCCAAGGCCGAGGAAGATGACTCACGGGGTCTGATGTGGGCAGTCATTGAGGGCCGGCCCTCCTAACTCTCCTCTCGAGGTATGTGTGATGTGGGGCCCGAGGTCCCATCCGTGTCCGATAACGACGAAATCCTCGCGCCCCTCGTACCGCTCGTGGACCGTGATGGTACCGAGCCGGACCTGAAATGGGCCTCTCTCTCGTAATCGAATCTAACCCATCTACCGAAGACTCCGACCCACCCCCGAAAGACAAACCATATCTAAAATCTGAATAAAATAATCGGGAAGAGGGCCTCGACCACCGAAAATGCAGCCGAGGCTCAGATTCGAACCGAGGCCCACCGAGGATCAATCAATTAAACAAGCAAATGAGCCAGGCTCACCGGTCGCAGAGAAACCGGCCTAAATAGCCAAATAAGGCCTAAGAGAGGACCAAATGCCGAAGGTGGAAAAAATAGCCGAATCCACTGCAAGTGTGGGTCTGAACTCGGCAAGAGAGGCTCACCGAAGGCTCTAGAGGTGGCTCAGCCGGGCCAAGAATCCACAGAATAAGCTCAGGCGCGCGTGGCTGATGCTAGCTAGAGTGGAGGCTCAACGTGGATCGGTCGAGCTCTCGTCGCCGAGATCGGGCGCAGTAAGGGCAAAGGATGCTAGGCTACGGTGGCAAATGACCGCGGCCAATGAACAGTGGCGCAACTCCAGCGGGCGTTGACGGCGGCAAGAGGCTGAGACTCAGTGGCTTCACTGAGGAGAATGTGAAGTGGCAAAATGGACAAACACCCCCCGTGTTTAAATAATATCGGTGGCAAACAAGGGTTTCAAGATTCATTTTTCGCTATTTTTAGCTTAATTTGGCTCACGCACTTCTCGAAATTCAAAATTGCTATATTAATTATGACTAATATATGAAATAAAATTATTATTATAATAAAATCTCATTATATATAAACTCGTAATTAAATTAATTAAAGTACTATAGTATAAAACAAAGTACTAAAACGTGAAAACCGATAAATTAAAAATTTTCTAAAAATAACTAAAATGTTAAAATTGACCGAATTAAAACAAAAGCAAAAATTATGAACCGCACTGTTTTTGAAAACACCGAACCCGCCCATTCTCGTACCATCAGGGGGTCAAGGAGAATGATCTCCTCGCCCCGAAGAAATGTCACCATTGTTTCAGGTGCCCATTTGTCAACACTGCTCCCTGATGGTCGCTGAACAGTAATCGGGCTCGCAGCGGGGTGCTGATGGCAAGACCAATATCTCTTCATCTCCTTGGCCGACATTCCCACCCCCGGACACTGCTTCCCCCGCATACCAACATCAGAAACAACTTCACGGGCGACACTTCAAGTGCTCTAAAGAACTTTCGCTGCTGCTCAAGAAAGATGTTCAACTCCATAGCCACGCACAGCTGTTGCATGACCCATTCCTGCAATTTATTATTGCATTGGTCGTAATGAATGGTCTTCCTAAGATGATTGGAAAACATGATCAGTTCACTTGTAAT
This sequence comes from Tetrastigma voinierianum, assembly GCA_016808115.1. Classification (NCBI taxonomy): domain Eukaryota; kingdom Viridiplantae; phylum Streptophyta; class Magnoliopsida; order Vitales; family Vitaceae; genus Tetrastigma; species Tetrastigma voinierianum. The sequence goes on along the minus strand of JAEQBH010001742.1, from coordinate 241,921 downwards.
CGCCTGCCAAGTCAAGTACTACAAAAATTCTACTGGTAAGAGAATTTGTCTATTTTCACCAAGACATCCTCAACTAACTTCTTTAGGGATTTTACTCGATCTACCTACCAATGAAAGTATGTTATTCCGCGAAGTTCACCCAAACCTAACTCGCTTGTACAATGCAGAATACTATAGGTTCACACTGCTCCTAGGATCAAGTAATGACTTGTTCATGCAATTCCCACCAATATTGACCGAAATTGTGGGAGATCCCTGATCCTCAGATGGATCGGATTCTTACTTTGATTATATGACCGACTGCTTCGCAAGAAATGCCTTTTCTCTGCTAATGCCTAATCCCTTCTTGATTGTGCAAAGATTCTTTCAAAAATTTTGCATAGACTTGTCGATTATGTCCAATAAGAGGTATGTTAACTCACTACTTTAAGACCTCTAAAATGCCCGCTTGGCCGAGATGCCTTTCTTACCTCTAAGTGCTTGTGGAAATGGAGGTGGTATGTATTTCATCAATCTTCTTTAGAGAATATATGCTCATACCGTACCTCCTCCCGATTGGATTCTTTCTTCAATAGCCTTAACCTCCTATCCATTCCCCGAATCAGTTGATGATCCTACCTCATGGATTCCCTTCGGGGTTTGGCACCGCTTGGGAAGGGAACCTTCCTTTCCCCACTTGTGCAACTTGGTTGATCTTGGCATGGAATACTGTAGGTTATCAATTTTGTTTAGATTGCTCTCAAGCCCATCTATTTCGCTTATTCGTACTTTCTACAAGATTAACTTTTCAGGCTACAGACATTGATTCCTTTTTGCTCTTCCACAAAGTTGCTCTACCACCTTACTCAAATTTAAAATGGCTTGTTCCACAGGAGATGAGGATGGTGGTGGTTGTGGTTGAAATTGGGAACCAAACTGTGGTTCGGGCACTGGGGTACATACAGTAGGAGTGGGCTTCCAGAAAGGTTAGGTGATTCCTCCAATCGAATCAGAGGTATTTCCATATGCTGAGGCATTGGGTTGTGGTGGCTTATATTGTCCTACAGTATTTGCACATTCTGACATCAAATCCTTCAATTAGGGGGCCAGGACACTCGTTTCACTGATGTACAGGATTTGAAATTAGTGCAAGGATCGTGTGCAGAATTTTCTACCACGCATGTACATCATGGAGCCTTTTCCCCTTCAAGCTCCTCCACCTTCCTAGCTAAGGTTGCAATCCTAGCTTTACTCTATATCCTCCGGTGTATAACCCCTCCCTGTAGTTGGCCATGGGCCCCATTGTTTCCATTTCCTAGTGGTTTGGCTCATCCCAACCCTTAGAAGTTTCAAATGACATAATTTAAAAAATCCATGGCTTCGTCAGATGCTTATCGAGAAATTCTCCTCCACACATGGTTTCCAAAAGGCTCCATGGCAGAGACATTTTCACCATAGAAATGGTTTACCTCAAAGATCCATGTATCAAACCCATGGTGCGGATACATGCACCGATGGTCTCCGTGAATCTTCCTAACACTGTAAAACCTCTCACCATTCTCGGGAGTCGCAAAGGTTTAAATTTTGTCTTTCAAATTATCGGGTCTTATGAGCACTAAAGAACTTCTTCGTGAATTCCCGCCCCGCAAATTCTCCGCCCCAATTTCTAATGGTTCTAGGCCTTGAGCGAGTTTAGCCAAATCTCAAGGCCTTGTCCTTTAGGGTCAAGTGGAAATGCTTTTAGCTTACAAATCCACGCCCATCATTCCTTCCTTAAAGGTAGTGTGTACTTCCTCAAAACCCTATCATGGGTGTGTATGGATTTTCATTTTCCATACCATGATATGTGGGGAGTAGGGGTACTAAATATGGCCTCACCGCTACATCTTCAAAGCAGGAGGAATGATGGCAGATGGGCACTCAACTCTGTGAGGTGAATATGGTCCTCATGGTTCTATAGCAAATGATTCATCAGTTCGATTAATGCCCAAAAAGTGCAATTTTGAACCCTATATTAGATAGGTTTTGAATGCTTTTTGCGCATTAATCATGTCATTTATACCAATTGAAGTGTTCTAGTCATCTTAGTAACACTTATGCCATTTGGGAGAGTATTGGCCGCTTAAGCAGCTTTACACTTTCGAGTTCAATGTCGAGATGAATGATGAATCATGAAGTTTGAACTCAAGTCTCAGCCATCAACCAGCCCAAGAATCAATGAGAAAACCAAGGCAAATGAAGAAATGTGATGCAACCAAGACGTGATTTAAGATCAACAATGCAGAATTCGCTTAAGTTGCTTAAAATTTTCACTAAGGTCATGGGGTAAATTCTCGCAAGAACCTTAGCGAAAAATTAACCTAGTTTAAAAATGCCAAATTTCGCTAGACCACTCCAAATTTCGCTAGCACTGTTCCTTAGCTAAAATAATTGATTTGCCTCACAAAAATCTTGTTGTTAGCGAATTCATTAGCCAGCTAAATTGCCCACCCTTAGCTTAAATTTGTTTTCATGAAATTGATTTCGCTAGTTAGCGAAATTCCTCAGCCTAGTGAAATTTGATGCCTCTAGCCATGTTTTGTAATTAATGCCAAACCGCCTTAAACTGGTATTACTTAATTATCCTATAACTTAGCCAATTTCATAGGTTTTGGTATTTTCATACTGAGGAGGTTTATATAAGCCCCTCCTGCGCTTTGTAACCAAAAAAGGAGGGGAGCAAATAACTTTGTAAACATTTGCAACAGTCTTATTTAGCTCATTTATCTTCCTCCTTCCTTTCCCTCATCATTGTCAAACCTGAGGACACAACCAGAGACAGCCAGCTAGCCCTCTTACATAGTCTGGCTCAATCCCAAGCACAACACAACATCTCTGAACTAGTGTCATGTGGTACTAATGTCCTCATCCAAACATTGTCGCAGCAATATTTAAATGTCATCATTAATTGGCCAATACTTCCACGCTTTGAACCACAGAATCAATAGAGAAAACGGGATCCTTTGCATACCTACATCGAAAATGGATATTATGGCGCTAAAATTCTCAAAATGTATCGGCGCATTCAACGTCATTATCACAACATCTCCACAGCTCAGATCTTGATTCTTCACAAACCTTTAATGTCTGAGAGGATGATATTAAATGTTAGGCCTTAAACAAAGAAAGGCCATAACCGCATGCCAATTCAGATGGACTCAAATAGCACTATAAGAAATTCGTGGGCCACTGTCAAACCATGTCTGATTAAATTTCCTCATGGTAATTACCGAATGAATATCGACTTAACAAAGCATATTATTTTTTCCAAAATTTTTGCTACCATTTACCGACAGACAGCAACACGCCACATGGCAAAATAAAGGAATAAGACTAAGTGTTCCAGAGGTAATTTTCGCACATAGATGAGCGCCAACTTTTAGGTACCTATTTATCGATTAGACATTTCATTAACCAATCATCATATCCCATGGTAATTCTCTGTATGTAGGCGCCCAACTTTTAGGTACCATTTACGTATTTAGAATACCTAATGGAAAATTATCGACGAAAGTGTCTCAGAGGTAATTCCTCTTTCCATTTACCAACAAAATACCTACCGAACATCTAACAATGTTCCGTAGTACTTCCATTTACTCAACTTAAATACGAAATACACCGACGTAAAGTGTCTCGAGGTAAATTTATCTTGATACTTTTTGAAATATTTATCGTTAAGGCTCGATATTATTAAATATAAGTGTGTAATTATTTTTAATTTTATAAAATGAAATAATTTTAATGTTTAAAACCTAATATATCCAAAAGAATTAAAATTAATTATTTTATCAATCATTTATATATATATTCATTAAATAATGATATAATGATATATATAATATTTCACTATTCATAGAATTATTATCATCCCAGTTTGATCCAGCTTTTCCTAAATTGTCTGGAGTTCAAAACCCATTAATGTCTTTTTCTTGATTTTAGTAAACCCACAACTATCATCCCAACATCCCACTGAACTGGTTTAAAATAACCACCCATCATGATCCTCGGGTCTCATTCTACTACTTTTTCTGTATCCACCACGAATTTGATAATGAGTCTACTTCAACACATCGATTCTCAGTTTGCATTTAGTTTACACCTACGCCACAACAACCTACGAAATTAGTTATCACACATTCCGTAGGTAATGACCACCGACGAATTCTTTTTACATATCGGCATACACAAATTTTCGTAGGTAAATTGCCCACTTTGTCCTGAGTTTAGATATTGTCTTAGTGGTTATGAGGCTTGCTAGTTAAACATAGATCCCAAGTATGCCAGGACTATAGGTCGCTTGTCATAACGCCGATGACAAACCCGGGAGGATGAGTTAGTCTCTCCAGACCAGTTAGTAACCTAATTCTTCAAAGTTAACTTTTCAATTCTTTTAACTTTCAGCTTTTGCAATTACGCTTCAAACCATTCTCATCATGAAACTCATCCAAGAGTCCAAATAGAAAGCCTCGCCTTCAAAGACCATGCAAACCATTTCTGTGATGAAACTCATCTCAGTTCACCCTAGGGATCAATTATGCACAGATCATCCCCGCAGTAGAACCTAGTGCATAAATCTTTGTTGATTTTAGCTCACCACTGTGGCACGACCAAATGGCGCCGCTGTCGGATGCAGCCAAACCACATCACGTTAGCGGTATCATTATCCAACATCACAAGTGAAGGTAACCTTTTTACCTCTTTTGTAACCTAGCTAAAAGAATCGCGAAGTTTTCATAACTTGACAAAGAACTTCACTGCTTTTGTTTTCACATCATTTTTTCTTTTGTTTTATTTCATCATTGATAATAACATATATCATATATATTACATAAATCCATGCGCGCAAGATCGCTTTCAGAAAATGGTCTTAGGTGTCCATCAACCTAGGATTAACATTTTTCCAAGGATTTGAATTGAGAGAAAATGGCATCCTCATATACACCCACAATGTGAGGGTAACCCTAGAGCTACATGACAATGAGGACTATAGAACCTTCCATATACATATGTTAACCCATATAAAACCAAACCCGTCATGTCTACAGGGAATATTATCATTCTGATGAGTGCACTCGTTTGTTTATAACAGTCCTCATCTGATCTGTCTTCACATCACCTCAATCTCTCAAAGAATAAATCACTCACTCGTCCTGAACACAATCAATCCACCTGGAAAGCAACATGGATAATTTCTATAGAGGAGCAAAGTGACACTATCCGTCTACAATCAAGAACCGAGATGCTTGAGAGCTCCTTGAACAAGGAATTAGATGGGTTCCAAAGTGAAATTGATCAAAAATTGACATCCAAGAGAATCCATCCTTGTCTAATCGCTTTGTTCATCAAGAGGAGTGCAGAATCTCTGGAGGAAGAGTAAGCTGACCATCATCCCCATTTACTAATGCCCACTGTTCCAATGAGGAATTGAAAGAGGAACCAAATAGAAGATCCTCCTTCGAGGAACTACAGGGTGCTCCACAACCCATCGTAGAACATGGTTGTTATGAAATGATAAGAAGAAACCTCCTCACGTCGATCGGGACTGATGGTAATGGAGAGGAAGGAATCGAAGAGGTCCCATCAGTTCACCCCAAAGCCACCCGCCCCAACCCAAACATCCATCCAGCCCCTCAGACCAAGTGTACATAATCGCCCAATAATCGCAAAGAACTCAAAACTTGAAGCTCCCAAAGCCAAGTCCAACCCATCACCTAGATGCTACACTCAGACTAGTATGCCTCCAGCATATGCTGCCACCAGATCAGCATGGCTAAACGCCAATGATCACGATAGTGGTTTGTCTGGGTGCCGGTCCGGATTTGGAGCATCCGAACCTCGACATTTCTGGGTTCACAGTCCGGTTGAACATAGTACAAGAATATCACTCACCACCACCACCATAGCAATGAGGTGGTTAGGTTTCTTTTTTGATCATCATATCACCTCAATCAACCGCCACCGATCTTGATTAGATTTATGTAATAGCCATAGTAAGACATATTTTGTTTAGCTTATTCATAAATACACACTCGGCTATATCAAAAGCTATTCGCCTTATATATATACATTTTTGTACATATCATGTTTTTCAGGCTCCACTATGTTTAAATGTGTTTTTCTTTTCAATTACACATCCATCCAGCATAATTTGACACTTGAATTGCTTCATGTTGAGTCCATCCCATCCCATGTTAGACAACTTCCATGTCTGAATTAAATTTTAACAGTTCCTAAGACGCCTCAACTTGAAATCTCCCCCGTATGCTGATCCCACATCCATCCATCTGTCTAATAAACAACAGGCTCAAACTTCTTCTCGTTTATAAATGCCTAGGTATGTTTGCAACCTAGGATAGGTTTGTGTTACCCCACAAATAATATTCCACTATCCTCCAAAAGGAAAAGAAAAGAACAAAGCAAAAAGAAAAAAAGAAAACACTTAAAAAGAAAAATAAAACCGCCATGTTTCATTGAGTCCAGCATCTCATACAATATCAATGTCAGAAACCTGATGCCCTAAGCCTTAATTGGTCGAGTCATCGACTATTGCCCATGCGGATAGTGTCTAATGACTTGTGAGTGCTTAATTTTCGGTTATTCAAAGCCCAGAAGCCTTAGATAGTTGTCACTATCCTTGCCTTCATCTAACCCAATTAACGAGTCATCGCGATCCTCATATATCAGATCTTTAAACCAGATTAATATCCAGACCTACAACAGATGAACAAAGAAAGAAAAGTACATCATCCAACATATTGCTCAACAACTTAAGGCTGCTAGGGTCGGGGGAGGTGGTGTCACACCCACTGGGCTGACCGTTAAGCACAAAGAATCATTAGACTTTGGTGGAAATTCTTACACTGAGAATTTTGGATCCAATATCACCCGAATCGTTTTGTATGGTTTTGATTCTTTCATATCGGCTACAACTTTGATTTCAATTTCTCGCCATGTGTATTGCTTATATGTATTATATGTCCTAATCATAACCCAAATCACCACATGCATCTCCTTTCTTTTTTCTTTTTACTTTGTATTCTTTGTCCAATTGTTAGTAAGGATTAATGCCCAAAAGTGCAATTTCAACCCTATATTAGAGTAGGTTTTGAGTGCTTTTTTACATTAATCAGTGTTATTTATAAACTAATCAACTAGTCATCTTAGTAACACTTATGCCATTTAGAGTATTTTTGGGCTGTTTTGGCTTCTTGCACTTTGGAGTTCAATAATAGATGAATGATGAATCATGAAGTTTGCATCACAGTCAACTGTCCCGCAAGAATCAATGAGAAAACCAAGTAAAATGAAGAAAATGTGATGCAATAAGACATGACGTGAAGATTCACGATGTCGCGATTTTTCTTCCTCCTCCCCATATGGTATTTTTCGCAATCACCATGTATGTCCAACTCATTTAATCTATATAACCATAAATGCCAAATTTCGCTGTGACCAATTCAAATTTCGCTAGCACTGCCTTTAGCTTAAAAATAATTGATTTCGCTTCTCACAAAATTACTTAGTCAGTCCTCACATTAGCAAAATGTCCCACCCTTATTTAAATTTCTGTTTTCGCAGGGGCCTGTGATTTCGCTATAGTTAGCAAAATTCCTCACCAAATAAATTGATGCCTCACATGTTTTAACATCCCTAATCAGGTCTCATATCCATCTGCACTTACTAATTTTATAGTTTGGTATTTTCTGTTCTTGAGGAGGTTTATATAAACCCAGCCGAAACACCAAAAAAGGAGGAGCAAATAATTCACAGACACTTAGTGTTTATTTCTCAAACATGCTCTTTATTTTAGGTTTTGCTTTTATTTCTTTTCTTCTCTTTCTCTCTTTCTTTTTCTTTCCTTCTATATCACAACACACTCTCGAGGATGACAACTCAAGTAGATCTAGCTGCTCTTCTTGAAGAGGAAGAAGCTAACTAATGGCAAACATCACATCTTCAAAATTAAACAGTTAACATACATCTGAGAATCAAAACATAACATACTGAAATACTATCATCACATTTATGCTTTAGAATCCAAGGTATTCAAGTGAGATAGGTACTGTGATTCTTAGATGGTCTTTACGGTTTCAAAATGATATTTATATACCAGTTTCAAATGACCCATAGCATTTAATGTTATTGATTTGGCCAATACTTCCATGCTTTAGGACTTGATTCTTAGATGGTCTTTACGAGCCTCACGAGATGATATATCAACAACAAAGAAGGGGGCTATAATCGCATAAGCACCGTATTGACTCAAATAGAGTTGTTTCATGGGTGAGGTTTGCTAGTTAAACATAAGATCCGGTTATGCAGGGGACTATAGGTTGCTTGTCATAGCAGCGAGGATAAAACTTAGGACACTTGTTTGCCACCCCCAACTTGCCAAGTTAGTAACCTAATTCTTCAAAAGTTAACTTTTTCATACAACTTTCAGTTTTGCAATTATCAGTTTCAAACCATTCCACTGTTTTTTGAAACCCGATTCCAAAAGAGTCGAATAGAAGCCTTGCCTTCGAGCCTTTGATGCAAACCATTTCTAGGATGGCTTGCATCCAGTGTTCGACCCTGGGCCACTATCTTTGCGGTAAGCTTGGCTACGCGGTAGTATGAACAGGTGTGTATAAATTTTGTTGATTTTAGCTCGGCTGCGTAGCCTGAATCAGGTTCCGGGTTGACTCTGTTGTTCTTGTTAGTGGATCCATGGTATCGGTGTGGCCTGCCGACTTCAGCCCCAGGTCGGGTTGTGTCTTGATTCTATGGAGTCTTCTGAGAAGTTCCTCGCATTAAAGCCTTTGCATACTATTGTTACACAAGTGAGACACAACAAAGATTACAAACAAACTTACCAAAAAGGTTAAAAGAGTTAACTAAAATAAAAACTAAAACTGAATAAAAGTAAAAACGGTGCGATCCTTTGAAGTGATGGCAGCGGTTCTACTGTGGGTTACAATAGTTAAAGGTTACCTTCACTTGTGATGTTGATCACAAGTACCTTCCAACTTATCAAATGTAGTTTGGCACCATCCCGACAACGGCGCCATTTTGATTCGTGCCACATTTATGGCTGAGCTAAAATCAACAAAATTTATATACACCTAAGTTCCCTCTTCTTTGCGTGGTCAACTCTTTACTTGATGCTATAGTGAATCTGAATTCGAACACGGGGATGGGTTTTCATCCTAAAAATGATTTGCATAAGTGCACGAAGGTAAGACTTTCTATTTGGACTTTTTGGATTTTTGTTTCAAAAACAGTGTGATGAGTTTGAGCCGGTCTTGTAAAGCGAAAATGAAGTGTGAAAAGTTAACTTTGAAAGATTTAGGTCACTAACTTGACTGGCAAGGCGAGAGCAAAGTGTCACGGGTTTTATCCTCTCGCGTTATGACAAGCAACCTATAGTCAAGCCACAACCGGATCTATATTTAACTAGCAAACCTCACTTAAAATCGACTCTATTTGAGTTAACGAGATAACATGCATCTGTGCACCACTTTCGATTTGAAACTCACAACATTCAAACTATCATCTCGGAGGCTCGTAAAGACCATCTAATGAACCCACAGTGCATCTAGCAATAAGTATACCTTTGTATCTGAAGCATGGTAAGTATTGGCCAAATTAATAACATTCAATGTATTGACCATATTTTGAAGATAGGGCCATAAACACGGTACGTAGCTTTTAATACAAGAGGAACTGACACACGTATGCCCATGCAAGCTAGCTTCCTTTCTCTTCAAAGAAAGAGCACAGCCAAGCATCTCTTGAGTTGTCATCCTCAAGAGGGGTGTTTAGCATCCAAGAAAATAAGAAGAGGAGAGAGAGAAAAGCAAAACCCTAACTAAACTACGAGACAAAAATATAAAAACTTACCAAAAATTGCTTCCTCAATTAGTTGCTTTCTTCCTTTTTTTTTTTTTACCAAAAATTGCTTCCTCAATTTGTTGCTTTCTTCTTTTTTTTTTTTTTTTTTTGTTACAAAATGGGAGGGGGCTTATATAGGCCACCCAATGTATGAAAATACCACAAAGCCTAACAATTTGGCTAATTTTAGGAATGAGGAAGTAATACACCAAAATTGAAGTCGGTTGCATATTGGCGTGCTACGACAAGGCGTGCTGGACTTCATTAAGGCTCAAAAAATTCCCGCTTAGGTGCAACTAAAAATTTATATATTAGCGAAAATTCCTCATAATTAGCAATGAAAATTTCACTAGCTAGCTAAATCACCAAGAGATAGCTTAAAATGCAAATTTAGCTAGGGCAGTTGGTGATTTCAAGAAGCAATAAATTTCTAGCTTAGCTTAAATTTATGTGAGTAGCGAAATGCAAATTTCGCTTAGGAATGCTGCCTAGCGAAATTCTCATGTTCATGAATTGGTATCATTAAGATTGCGAAATTTTCGCTTATGTTATGAATTCTCGTAATCCTTAAATAAATTTTCAATTTAGCGAAATTCCCCGATTTGGCTGATTCATCGCATTGCTTCCTCGCCTCTTCATCAGATCGATTTCCATCACTTTGCCTTCATTCTTTTCTTGATTTTTGGTCTGCTTTGATGAGTCACGACAATTGAGTTCAATCTTCATGATTCATCATATGTCTCGACATTGAACTCCCAGCACGCAAACCTCGCAAAACAACCAAAAATAACCTCTAAACGGCATAAGTGGGATACTAAGAAGACTTGAACACTTCACTGGCATAAATGACATGATTAGTGCGCAAAAAGCACTCCAAAACCCATCTAATAGAAGCCCCAAAATAGCACTTTGGGTACTAATCACTTCATCAAGAGTCAACATCAGATTTCATTGCTAATCCTTTGTGGAAAAATGCTATGGAAGCGAATATCAAGCTTCCTTAAGATATATATAATACATGGAAATAGTTCCCTCCTAATGATGCTTCTCATGTTATACAAAATAAATGGGTGTTTTGAACAAAGCTATACTGACGGTCTTGACAAATACAAAGCCCCGTACCAAGGGCTTTCAACAAACTCCCCGGTCTCGATTCGAGACATTTAGTCCGGGCTATTAAAGCATCAACCATTAGAATCATCTTCCCTTAGCAGATCAAGAGGTTGGGACATTCAACAAATTGATGTGAATAATGCATTCTTTGAATGGAGATCTTCGAGGATGTTTTTATGACTCAACCATAGGGCTTGTGGATCCTACCAAGCCTAACCGTGTGTAAACTTTAAGGTATTATATGGTCTCAAACAAGCTCCAAGAGCTTGGTTTGAGAAATTGAAAGTGCTCTCACTGCCTGGGGTTTTCAAAACTCTGTTTTTGATACATCACTTTTCTTCACTCATAAAGGTGGTCGAATGATGCTTCTCTTAGTGTATGTAGATGATATCCTAATTACAGAGAAAGCTATGCCACATTCAATGTGTTATTTGAGACTTTAAATAATTCGGGCTTTGCTTTTGAAAACCTCGGTTCTCGTAAGCTTATTTCCTCTGTCTTGAAGCCGTTGAGACTCTTCAGATTACATCTCAATAATTCAAATATGTTGTTGATCTCCTTCTACAAACTAATCCGCTCAATGCTGCTTCCCTCTCCAGCCACCTATGTGTATCAATCTAAACTATCTCTACATGATAGTGCACCTTTCGAGCATTCGTCAGATAGGAGCACAAGGGGGCACTTCAATATCTTATACTTTAACAAAACCCGATATCGCTTTCTCGCCAATGTTTAGCCACTTGCAAGCTCCAACTCTAGCTCACTAGAAAGCCCTCGTAAGAGAGTTCTATGTGCATAAAAGGAACTATTTCATATGGTCTCAAGTTTAAACCAACACAATTGTCTAAGCTTGAAGTGGTATTCAGATGCCAATTAGGCAAGCAATATTGATGATAGAAAGTCTATAAGTGGCATCCGTACTTTCTTAGAGGAAATCTTATCACTGAGTTCTAGGAAGCAAACAAATGTGGCTGCTAGGTCAAATAATCGAAGGGTATAGAGCTTTAACAAGTACGCTTATTGGACGATTATGTGATACAACATTTGTTAACTCGAAATTGAATAAATCTTCAAATTTCACACCACCTATTCTTTGGTGTGACAAACTAAGGGGCTCAAGCTTTCTTGGCAAGAATCTTGTGTATCATGCTAGAACTAAGCACATAGAACATGTTCATTTTGTTCAGGATCTTACAACAAAGAAACAAACTGGAAGTCGTGTATATCCCTAATGTAGTTCCAACCTCGCGATCTTCTTACCAAGGTTTGTCGAGGATCGTTCAACACTGATGCAAGCTAACCATGGAAGGTTCCATGTCCAACTTGGAGGGGGCTACTTGACAGCCGAAACGCTTGTATAAATGAAACGCGTAAGTGCTCAAGTGCACGCGTAGCCCCAAGTAATATAGTGTACTTAACGCATTTGACATCGATCCACAGGAAAGGTAAATTGAATACAAAGGTTCTCGCTGACAATATCTAAATAAAGGATTTTAGGATAAATAAATAAGGAAACTATAATCAAGTAATTGATTCTGAAGTGGAACTATCAATGGTGTTGGCGCCTAGGTTAAATCGCCTCTATCACGCGCTCAATGGATTACTTCCTAAAGATAGTGTTTACTCAATATATTTGTAATATGTCAATCAAGCGAGGTGATCTTGTTTACTTGTGATATCCTCTCTCATATATCCGCCTATCTCGTGAATAGAATCGAGTATATCTCTGTCTCTCACTCTAGATTCGAAATGCTTTAAACGCTCTAACCCATACCACCTTCGTGTTCTGAATATCTCTATTAACCGAATCGACTAAAGACTACTCTACCCAGATCCCTGAATACCCTCATCTCTCGAATCTCGGATCTCCAGTGTGCTTATGCTAACATTGGCTAGATGTTATCATATAATTGAAATACAGGTATAGAGTAGATATGACAAATTGACAATAAATCTAATAACATGAAATATCAAACTTTAATCCATTGTTCGTGACAGGGTTTGATGTAACCCTAGAAAGAGATCTAGAACATAATGAAGGAAAATATAAAACTGTTTAATAACGAAAACATTGTTCTAAGATCCGGAAATATACGAAAAAATCAAAAGTGTTACAATCCCGGACACTTCCTCGAAGTCAGTGTCACTCTGCTCTCGAGGCAGGTGCCCGCAAAATTCGTGCGCTTCGATCCCCCATTTGAACCTAATTTGCTTTAATGATGAGGGCAGATTTTCCGGCGGCGTCGTGGCGTGTGACGTCGCGGCGATGCCAGTATGGTGGCTTGTCGCGGCGGTAATTGTGTCAGCGGCGTGATAGTCTCCCTTGTTTGCTCCTCCTTGTTCCAAAGCTGCTTCCAAAAGTTACTCTTTATGCTCCACCGAACCTGTAATCACACCAAACACGAAATCAGGGATCTAGCCACAAAAACTATACCATTATTATAAAATAAATGTGAAAATGACGAACTGACGCGAGTGTAAGATGAGTGTTTTAGGCACTCATCACACCCCCAAACTTAGTTTCTTGCTTGTCCTCAAGCAAGAACCGACTCTAGGCAGGACACACACCCGACACCATGCAACTAACACTACGACGGTGGTGCACATGCTGAAAAGTAGGGGATCAAAATTGGTGGCGTCATATACCTTGTTTGCTCGATGTTCATTAGAGGCATCTGGGATCGCTGACTTTAATTAAATTCGATTGAGATAAAATTGAAGCCCGACTAGTGCATCAAATCCATGGTGTTCAATAGCCTTTCCCAAAAAATCCTATGTGCTTATAATGGTGATTTTCGGTGTATGCCCTGGGTTCCGATACCCCCGAGCTTAAGCTCGACCCACTGACAGGAAAGACGAGACTAGACAAGGATAAGGCAGCACCCATTTATTTATGTCCTTATACTTAGAAATTTCCTCGTGCCTAAACAAAATGGAAGAAGACCTAGTGCCAAAGTTTTAGCGAGGTGTTCTTGTAGGCGGGAATCCATTGGTGACTCACCACCCGGTTAGTTTAAGGGCACCGGGCGATTGATTCCTTCAAACTTCACCTAGAGACACTCAACCAAACTCAAACGGCTGGTTTGCGTGAATGATCCATCTTCTGTCCCATATAGCGGGCAGTGAAGTCAATGACTCGGCCCGGTTGGCGCTCTCGGACATTAGGCTTTGATAGGCCCCTCGGAATGTGCGGGATTTAGATGGATGATCCATTTTATTCTTATCACATATACCTATTTTGTCATATTTCTTTTTCTTTTCTCTTTTTCTATTGTTTTTGTATTTTCTCTTTTTGGATTTGGGGCTCAATGGCAATCCTCTTTTGATTAGGTGTCCCATCCTCAAATGGATTCCCGAATCTCCTAGGTTGGTCGAGACTTTAGTAGTAGTTCGGCACTTATGCATACTACGAAAGTCACTATTGTGTAGGTCTCGATAGAGTTTGCACAGGCTGGTTTCTTGACTACCCGGGATTGATTCACTAACCCTTTTCAACTATTCAATCTAATTACCGAGCATCAAGCAAATGTATGCATTTGAACAAGTTTTAGTGAACTCAATCCAAATTGATCCTCAATTTTCAACATAGCACAAATGTATGCAATTACTATACAAAGAATATTCTAAAATATAATCAAACAACTTCTAACATGACTCATGAACATGAAAGTGCGATGTAAATGACTAAAAACAAACACACGGATATCTGAAACACAATAAAAATCACGACACTACTAAAAGCCAAAGGAACTTAATAAACTGAACACAAAATATAATGCCCCGATCATCACACCCTCCCACGAACAAAATATCCGATTGTCACATTTGGCAGATATTTTTAATGAGGTAGGAACTCCACGAATATCGCTGCGGTGTGGTGGTGGTGGATGGTGAAAAGCCAAAGTACAGGCGGAGCTAGGCTGCATGGCTGTAGCTGTAGAATGATGGCACGATTGGCGAGCGGTCCGCATATTCGGCCACGCGCGCGCCTCCATTGTCTGTGTAACGAGGACCAGTTATCTAGGTCTCATCCCATAAGGCGTCAAGCGCTCGGTGGCGCGAAACACGGATCCTCAAGATCTGGTGAAGGACTAGGAGGAGTGGCGCATCATGAAACTCTTTGGGTAGGTGGTGGAGGCGGAATTTGGGATCACGAGATCAGAGGAGTGCATTTGGGACGGAGTGGTGGAGGTGTTTGAGACGAGGGCGGCCAAGGTCTCCACTGAGGATCGCCCATGGATCCATAACGAGCAGATACTCATAAAGCTCGTCTCGTCAGGGCTGCGACCTGAATCATAGGTCCCCTCGGGTTCACGGGACCACCAGTGTGTCACCAACTGAATCTCGGCTTTATTGGGTGGGCCAGTGTCGGTGTCGTCAAGGCACCCGGCTTGTTGCAAGCCGATATATCGAGAAAGGGTGCCCCGGAGTTCATTTTTCGCATCTCGGTTGTGGAGATCGCATCCTCTATAACTTGCCTACATCCGAATGGTATGTCACGGATAATGGCGAGGGTCGCGAGGGGCTTATTTGGCGGTCACCTCACACACATTCGTCGTCGGGATAAGACGCGAAGTGATGAAATGGTGCCAAACCTTGGGAATGTAGGCCAATGTAGCCTTGAAATTGACATGGCCCGCCTTTATTGATCCTCCACTCGCCCCAGTCGCTGGTCATGCGAATGACCTCATGGTAGTCGGGATGCTTTCATGGGAGCTGATCAAGAGGGTCCGGTGGGACATGCTCTAGGCCATAGAAACTATTGATGGGCTCGCGGCGGAAGTCGACCCGATACACCTCGCACCACACGACCTTTTGAGGACATGGGAAGCGGAGTTGGCGTAAATTCTCGAGACTACGCTCATCGGCGCGGACGAGGGGTTGGCATAAAACACGCCACCCCTTAGCGCGGTGTCTTCCAGAAAGAAATCGTCGGGGTGATGAAACCCCTTCTCTTTAATGAATGAGCGGTTTTGGTGGCCTTAAGCGGCTCGGCGGCTCACATTTACAAACCGCGGCGTGAATGTGGGGTCGAGTCCTGGACCGACGGCTCAGCAGCTGACGACACGCCTCTTGCCCGACATATTAACCTAGATAAAGAAACAAAATATCAAACACCTAATGTATCACAACCAATCAACTAATAACTACCTAAGGACTCAAAAACACCTAAATGAGACTCAAAACCTAATGGAACCTAGCTAACCCAAAATGAGGGCCTACTAGTCCCAAAACTAGAATCCTAGTCTACCTTGGCCTGGCTGAACCTGATCTGGCGCGACTAGAATCGGATTTACCGAGTGGTAGGGATGCCACTATGACTGAAAACTGGCCCGATGAGGGTGACTTACGGTGGTCGGCCAGTGGTGGTCTCCGGCCCCGTGTGATGAGAGCTCAACGAGGTCGGTGAAGGCGGGATCACGCGGGGATCCTAAGGGTTTTGAGTAAAGTCGATGCGGTGAATAATGCCAGAAGTGAACCATTCTTGGGCTAAGCGAGAGTCACGTGTCAGCGGCGTGCGAGGTGGCGTCGGCGGCGTGACGGAGAGTATAACCAAGCGGCGATGGCGCGGCGTGGTGTGCGTCATGACGTGTGGTATAATTTATCCCGCGTCGCGCTTGGCGTGACGGTTTACAATTGGCGTCGCGGCGTGAGAATACGCGTCAGCGGCGTGGCGAAGTGTTAAAATGATGTCGGCGTAGAAATCCCGCGTCGCTGACGTGTGAAGATGAAATTTTGGCGTCGCGGCGTGTAAATCCCGCGTCGCTGACGTGACGAGGGAGCTTGAAAAGCCGGCGTGCGACGTGAAATCTCCGCGTGTCGGCGTGGCGAAAGGTCTCCCAGGGGTTACATATAGGAACACCCCAATTTTTAAGGGAACTCTCACTTGTAAACTTCCCACGGACTTTGAACGCACCATGAAGCCTCATTACCTACTCTTAGATGCAAATTAACCAACAAACGAAACAGCGATCATGGATACGGCTAGAAATCCAAGAATTGCTGAAATGACAATAGAGCGAAAACTTAAAAACAAAATTTTGAACATTTAGGTTTGCCTCCCGGCGCTATATTTAATGTCGATTGCTTCGGCGACCACACGAATCTCAATGTTACCTTTGCGATACCCCGAGACAAGCCGGGAAGCGCGCCATCCTTATAGTGCTCACCCGATGCTCAGGTGGATGAAATACTCTTACGTACGTAATACCGCGCCGCTACCGGTGTCTTTACGTGCGATAGCGGTTTTATCCCTTAAATTTTCTCATCGCACGATCTCTACGCATCTTGGAAGTTAAAGGATATCTTCTTCATTTGGATCGTCATTAAGTTAGCCGTGGGGTGGAAAACATGGAAGTGATCTCGTCTCCTTGGACTCTTAGTTTTGAGTTGCCTTCTTGCACATTAATTTGAGCTTTTCCTGTGGCTAGGAAAGGTCTACCAAGTATGATGGGGACCAAATTGTCTTCTTCCATGTCCAGAATGACAAAGTCTGCTGGAAGGACGAATTTACCAACTTTGACGAGCACATTTTCGACTATACCTCGGGTGTTGGTATGACCTATCATGATTATGGACGATTGTTGGTGATTTCGGTTCTCCCAGCTTTAGCCTTTTAAACATCGAGTGGCATCAAGTTGATGCTGGCTCCCAAGTCACATAGGGCTTTCACACAGATACCCAGATTCCCTATAGAGAGCAGTACAGCAATTTACCGGGATCTTGAAGTTTCGGATAGCACTGGGATAACCTTCCGCATTCCTCAGGGTTAAGGCAATGGTCCCATACTCTTCCCGATTTCTTCTTACTTGCGAATCTTTTCATGAATTTCTGCCTTGGCATATTCTGCAAATAATACCAAAAATGATATATTAATATAGTTTTCTTGAAGATGTCAAGAAACTTTCTGATGCTCATTTTACCTTTCTTCAACTGCTTTAGGGTACGGGATTGAGTATGACGGGTTCTTGTTTTTTATGCATTTCGGTTTCTTCCACCTTTTATTATCCTTGAGCGCCCTCACATCTCGTGGTTGCTCATTTTCTGTGCTCCCTGGTCGGTGGGGTGCCTTTGGTCTTACTCATGGTTTTCCAATTCTCTTACCATTTGGTTGTGGCTAAGGTTCTCAATTCTTTTCCACTCCTTAGAGTGATGGCCTTGCGATCTCTTTCCCTTACTCTAGGGTTTTACCTCGAATTGCTTAGCGATGTCGGTACGCTTACGCCCAGCAGTTAGCGATTTGACTGTTGTTTCCAAACTCATAATTGTCTTTGTGATTGTTCGCGGGTTGTTTTCGCATGTTCGCCTTAGTCTACCATTCGCCTTGGGCGAAATTTAACATCATCTGCCGACGCTCTAATCCGCTTCTTTCGAGGTGGTTCATTAGCTCGGTTCGGTGCGTATTATTCACGATTGTTCCGCCATCCATACCACTGGTTGTTTGATTATTACGGATTCGATTGTTACGCCATCCTTGTCACGATTCTGATTACATTGGCTATTGCCCACATCCCGGTCCTTGCTGCTGTGATTGGTCCCATTAAAACCTCGATACATACTTTGGGCTTGCTCCATTGTAGGGTTTCTTAAGCGACATTCTACACTACTTATGCTCCTCCCTCAAAGTGCACAGCTCCCATGGAGTGAATTCACGTATAGCATGTGTTTAATTTCCTATGGCGCCTATTTAAACATTTTGATGTCAATTTGAGCCACATGATTGGATTGTTGAGGACTTCATTGTGCAATGCCACCCACCGTGTTCTTGGTGTAACCTTCCTCTCTCAGGCCCTTGATTGGTGTTAGTTTGTAGCATCTTCCAATATCTCATACGCACAGTGCATGGTTTTCTTCATCAATGATCCTCGGTACAGAGGGCGTATCATTGTTCGGGTTGTATTTCTCGAGACCATTGTAAAAAGGTATGGACTTGCATCCATACGGTTGAGTCGGTGGTGAGGACACTTAGTAATAATTCATGGAACTGTCCCATGCTTACGCCGGAGTTCTCCCCCTCTAATTGACGAGCGTGGTGATCTTGCCGAGTTGTGCAATCTTCGAGAAGGTGGAAAGAACTTGGTCGGCTTTTGTACCAATTCGTTCCGGCGCAGCAATGTGGAATCCCGGTGGGCGGTAGTTGTGATGTTTGGCTCATCGGTGAGTGGAACGCAATCTTAGGGCTTAGCTTCCGTGCCAGTTGTATTTGATGGTATCGCAAACCGGGGAAGTTAGTCAAATGCATGTTCGGATTCTCATGGGGTAGTCCATGGAACAAGATGTTACGGAGCATCTTGTGCGTAGTGACTTCAATTGAAATTGTTTGCTTAATTAGCTTGGCCGTCCCGATCGCTGTACGAGACAAGCGGTGGTGGTAAAAAACAAACTCATCTAATAGCATAGGTGATGCAGTTTGTATAAATGGCACAGGCGGCAGTTCCTATTTACGCTTCTACGTAGTTCGGTTGTTCCGCGCCAAAATCTTGTTCTTGAGTGTCTAACAAAACCCAATTACATACTTGTAAAAAAATAACAAAAGTAAAAGAAAAAAATTCAGAATATTATCTATGTGCTCACTTCTCTATAACAATTTAAACCTTTACGACAGCGGCAAAAGCGACGGGCGGCGCGGTGTATAAAATGAATACCTAAGTGGCAAGTACGCGCGTAGCCCCAGTAATATAGTGTACTTAGCGTCTTTGGATATCAGTCACGGGAAGGTAAATTGAATACAAAGGATACGCTTTTGGACAATATCTAAATAAAGTTTTAGAGGATAAAATCAAATAAAGGAAACATAACTAATAATTGATTAATTGAATTAATGGTATTTGGCGCCTAGGGTTAAATCGCCCCCCTATCCCACGTTCAATGGATTGTCCTAAAGATAGTGTTACTCAATATATTTGTAATATGTCAATTGGCGAGGTGATCTTGTTTACGAGATATCCTCTCTCAAGGTATATCCGCCTATCTCGTGAATAGAATCGGTATATCTCTATCTCAGGCTTCGGTATTAGAAATGCTTAAATGTTCTAACCCCGGATACCACCTTGGAGTTCGGAATATATCTACATTAACCGAGATCGGCCTAGAAATTTACTCTACGAGATCCACTGAATACCCTCATCTCTCGAGATCTCGGATGTAGGTGTGCTTATGCTAACATTGGCGGATGTTATCATATAATTGAAATCAGGTATAGAGTAGATATGACAAATTAATAACAATTGAATAACATGAAATATCAAACTTTAATCCATTATTCGTGACAGGGTTTGATGTAACCCTAGAAAGAGATCTAGAACATAATGAAGGAAAATATAAAACTGTTTAATAACGAAAACATTGTTCCACAAGAATCAGGAAATATCTGAAAAAATCAAAAAGTGTACAATCCAGGACACTTCATAAGTGAGGTCCACTCTGTATATATAAAAGCCGTGCCTCGGGATTCATCGCTTCCCAGTCCCCCATTTGAACCCCTAGTTGCTTTTAATGATGAGGCGGTTTTCAGTGGCGTCGGCGTGGTGGCGTCGCGGCGTGCTTCTTGACTGCTGTGGCGTGCGACGTGGTGGCGTCGCGGCGTGTGATCACTTCCTTGTTTAGCTCTCCTTGTTCCAAAGCGCTTCCAAGCTTCTCTTTATGCTCCACGGTTTGTCATCACCAAACACGAAATCAGGGATCTAGCCACAAAAACTATACACATTGTCTCAAGTAGTAACAGAAGAATGAGCTGTGCGAGTGTGGATGAGTGTTTAGGCACTCATCACTATTGAAAGAAGAAGGTTCTGGAGTCCTCATGTGGAAGAAGGTTCTGGAAGTCATATTGAAGAGAAAGTTCTGGAATTCATTAGTAACAGAAATTAGTTATTCAGTTGTACCTCTGTTTTCCGCTGGACCATTTTCTCTTTTCTCTTTGGCATTTTTATCGACAGAAAGTTTTGCTATTTTTATCATTCATCTTCAACAATATATAACATACATATGAAACAAAGCATAAGGCAGTAGCAAAGCTAATACAGTGATTACTCTTTACTGGCTTTTATTATATTAATTCATACTGTGGTCTTACAGACCAGTCACAGAGTAAGAGCTGTAATAATGGGGATGGCGCGGCCCATGAGTCTCTTCTGGCACGAATTTTCATGAAGGCTCCTTCAACCATTGTTGGAGGAAAGGAAGGACTATAAATTGAAAGTCCCAGATGACGACTCTATTTTAGACGGGAATATATTAGAACTTCTTCACCACCACATATTTGACCTGGTGGTGGTGAGTGATATTATGGCTTATGTTGACGTGCTTCGACGGCATTGCGCTGCTTTATCTTCTTCCACCCCCACCACCTCTTCCACCTCCACCTATTACATGAGTTTTTATATATTTGTTGGCCTTCTTTTTTATTTTTTCACAATCCAGTACTTTGTTATAACTTATAAGGTAATAAATTGTTTTTTATTAGGACTCCAACTTGAGACTTTTCCTTGGATGTCGTACTTTTTTTTTTTAAAGACATGTCCTACCTTTTTAAAACTCTAAACCCTTTATCAATTGAGTTAGGACATATATTTTGCAGACATTTGTTGTCTTGTGTTTTCTGTCTTTGAAAAATTATATTTGTGATGGGAGGCAATCACGTCAAATACAACTGACAAAGACTTGATCAAGGAAACGGATAGTTGATGATTGAAGACGTGGAGGCCATAGAACCACTTTCATATTTTTTGGCTGTCTCATACTAATTGTTTCCATGTAATGATAATTATTATAACATATTTAGGAAACCACTTTAATACCATTTTGAAACATGATGCGTTCCGAACCTTTTATTATATTAACACATGTTTAAAACCTTACAATTACATTAATGAAGATATAAATTTTCCTTGCATGTCTCTCTTAAAAACTTTTTGTAAGGGACAACCCACTAGGATTTTATCATGTTCGCCCTCAGTGATGTCCTTTTTATGTGCGCTAGATATAGTCAGAACTCAATCTCAATATCTCTATTTGGAAAAATAGTCATTGAAACAAAATAGGTTTTGATAAAGATTGGTGATTTTATTGGAAAAAGTTATTATAACCAAGGTATAGTTATGTTAAATATTATATAAATTAGTAATAATAATATGTACATCTTCCTTTTGTTTACTTGTTTGACCTCTGTGATGTTTGGAATGATGAACTTGGATATGCGAATTTTTCTTATATGAAGAAAATGATGAATTAAAGTTAATTCCCTCACTAGCTTTAGAAACCCACTAAAAAAAATGTGAAGCATATCTTGGAATCCAAAAAGCACAAAACAATCTTGTAAATTGATAAAAGAATCGTTACAAAGAAACTGATTTACAATGACGAGATGTTGTTCAATGTTGCTTACAAAACCTTCATAGATACTACCGAAGATATACAAAGGGTGTGTTTTTAAGAAACAAAAAGATAAAGCAAAGATGTTTCTCCAAATATAAAAATGAAGAAAATCAATTAAAATAAAAGAAAATAAAGACTTAAGACTGACAAGGATGGCTGAGTATGAATCTAACCCCTTTATTACATTTTAGTGAGGATCATGGGATCAGTTGTTGTTCTAGAAGCGAAGGAGACACTAGCGTTCTTCTAAATCTTATGGAGGTAGCTGAAAGGAAAAAATGGGACAGTAGCGACATGACCAAAATGTGTGTTGGTTATTTCAAAGAGCACATTAAACTTGGGGAAAGTTATCGCTCTACTTATCATATTTAAAATAAACCATATAAAAGTGACAAGACTAGATATGGTATGGAAAGGATTAGGCACTAACATTTCATATTTTAAAGTGTAAGGACCTTAGCGACTCACTTTTCTAGAACCAAATTAGTTCTAAAGCCTTTGATGCAGTAATTGTGGATATACTAGAATGTGAGTGCAAACACGCTTCTTGTAATTAAATCAAAAAACAATAGTAAGGTAAACACAATAATGAAACTAAAAAATATTGAGATTTTCTAAAAAAAAAATTTCTTTTAAATCAAATGGAGAACAGTTAAATCTTAGAATGATTATCATATTTTTACTTGAACTATGAATTAGAGGTAAAGGGAAGGAAAGAAATATAATTTTAGATAAATTCCTACACATTCTTAGTTGATGAGGATTTAAAATCCTACAAAGATGCTATAACCTTTCCTGATGCATCTTTTTGTAAGGAAAGGCATAAATAATTGAAAATCAACACAATAATGGTAGCAAGCATGGAAGATGGTCAGCCTCTATTATAAGTATAGGTTGTAAATGAATCTTTAAAACGATATTA
Organism: Tetrastigma voinierianum; assembly: GCA_016808115.1. NCBI lineage: Eukaryota > Viridiplantae > Streptophyta > Magnoliopsida > Vitales > Vitaceae > Tetrastigma > Tetrastigma voinierianum. The sequence goes on along the minus strand of JAEQBH010001742.1, from coordinate 218,622 downwards.
AAACCAAATGCGTTTGTACAGAAGTATAAAGCACATTTACTTACTAAAGGAAAACAACAAAACAATTAGGAAGGTGTGATAGTTCTTGTGACAATAATTTCGTAATTAGGGTATTAATTGCTCTATCTTCCATTTCATAACATTCTAATACCAAATAGGTGTTAAAACTATATTCTTGAATGAACTTCAGAGAATGTGATTCCGCTAAAGGATTTTGCATGGTTCAATAGATGAGTAAAATACCTCTAAGCTAGTTAAATCATTTCAAACATTGCAATAATGATATAGTAAATTTGATCATATGTTGTTATCTATGATAATTTCATTAATGATGCTGATAATCAATTCTCATTACAAGATTGAAAAATACATATTTATCATTTTACTTATATAGTGGTGAAGTAAGACTATCTTTGGACTGAATAGAGAGTTGCGTAGGGGCGGGATTCTCGAATCTCATTTGATCTGAAGAAGACCTAGTTGAGGTGGAGATGTGATTTTCTGGAATTAGGATCTTAGATCACTCTAAAAATTAGTCCAACTGTGAAACAAGCTTTCTTAGAAACACTATGTTAAAAAAATTCATAAGGTAATTTAAACACTTTGATTGTAAACCAGTGCCTACTTCTTATGATCTGATCAACTCATAATTCAAGCAAAATAGAAAACATTGTACTGTCTAGATTGAGTATCTCAAATCATAGGGAGCCTAATGTACTTGGCAAATTATAATAGACTTAACATTGCTTATGCAATTAGAAAATTGAGTTGGCATATTTGGAGTAGTATCAGGGTTTTCCAAGGGCTCCAACAATTACAACCTATCCACTTATCTCAATTTTAACCATTAATTAACTAATAGCTTTGATTTGTTATCATCAAAACCTCAATTAGCTAGAGGTACCCTTGGGCCAACAAAATAGAATTTATCATTGCAACTTTGTGTGTATTCTAGGAAGTATGGTTACAAAGGTTGTTGGGAAATCTAGGTTTGAATCAATCAAGGCAAGCCAACCATTATTCACAATTATAATAGCTCTACAATTGAACTTCCAAGAACCCAATAATTCATGCATGGTCGTAGTAAGCATATAGATTTGCGTTTCCATTTCCTTAAATAGCTCACAAAGATCTCTATTGTAGAGTTGGTGCATTGCGGCATATGGGAACAGTTAGCTAAAATGATGATTAAACCACTGAAATTGGATTTTTTTTAAGACTGCAAAAGTTATTGGGAGTTTGTTGCGAGATGGATATAAATTGAGTGCTTATAGCATTCAATTTAAGGATGGAACCGTTAAATTTTATTATTATTTATGTAAGGAGCATGATTTGGTAATATGCCAATTTGTCTATTATTAGTAAATAAGTCCTCATTGTTTTTTTTTTTTTTAGAGAGAATGGAACCGTTAAATTTTATTATTTTTGATGTAAGGGGCATGATTTGGTAATATGCCAATTTGTCTATTATTAGTAAATAAGTCCTTATTTATTTATTTTTTTAAGAGAATAAGTCCTTTTTGTTAAGAGATGTTTGTTTTGTTGATTTAGTCATACAATGTTAGGATCTATAAAACATGGGTTGTTATTTCTTGTTTCAGCTTATTCTATAAGGCTATATAATACCAAGTTTATTCTTCAACAAAAGTGTGTAATTTCTCCCAATTTCCTTATATTTTCATAAGTTTTTCTGTTTGTTAATTATATATATATCTTATGATATGATACAATAGGGATTACAAAGGAATTCACCCGGTTCCATTCCCCTCTTTATTTATATCTATTTCTATTTCTATGAAAACTATAAAATAAAAAATAAATAAGGAGAGCTGAGGGTCTTTTATTTATATTATTCTCATCCCTACTGATAGGGTTTGAAATATGGCGCGGGGCCCAAAGGCCCTTAGCGACGTCAGGATTAAAAGTGGGCCCAGTACCAGCAATAGCCCTTAATGGTATCCCCTAAATGCAAGTCACGAAATGAGGGATGACTACGCCCCTTTAAAAAACCCGATAGCCGAGAATCATATTAGAGTAAAACACCCAATCTCCACCAATAAGGAAAGTAGGATATTTCCTAATTATTGTCTACCAATTGTCCCTTATTAAGCGGTTTACGATAAAGAAAAAAAATCTCTCACCCAATGGGAGAAATATCGTATCATCCTCCAACAAGGAAGGATACTATTCTGTGTCATCATCCAACTAGGAAAATTATGTGATCATCCATTATAAATACTAGGCCACCCCATGGTGAAGGTACCTTGAGACTATACGCACAAAACTTCATTCCTAAGCGTTGATCTTCTCTTCCACGGAAAGACGGCTTAAGCATCGGAGAGAGGAAAGCGGTAGGCCGCGATCCTTTTGTTTCTTGTTTTTGCAGAGAAGCCCAACATCCAGAGACAACGGACCGACCCAGCAATTCCAGCAGACTCCAACCCAGTTTCGGTTGAAAAAGCATCATCAGTTTGGTGCTGTTTGTGGGAACGACAGTTCCTTCACAAATAAAACTGATCTATCAATGACTGATGGTATCGACTCGGAACATAAGCAGGAGCCACGCCAATCCTCCAAGGATGCAAGACCCGTAGTGGCGTAGACAGAGCCTCCCGAGGCACTCTCGAAGCTACGCCAATACCGACGAGATGTAGGCGCTTCGTCTCACCAACTAACGTTTTCTAAGATAGTTGGAGCAGCTCACCGACAAGTGCAACGCCCCCAGGAGGCGCGACAAGCCCAAGGAGGCCAAAACCCCATTACCCCAGAGGTACAACAACACCTCGACCCTCCTCAAGAAGCAGATGGAGAAACTAGCCACGCCAGGGAGCATGACCCATACAAACCCCCTGGAGAGGATCACAATGAGGAAAGGCATGGCAGGAATAATAAGGGCGATGGATCCATCCTTTATCAGCAGGAGACAGAGGGGCGGTCTTGGGAGTAGAGGTTCAGGGACATCCAGTGAGCTTCGACCATATGAAGACGGTAAAGGGTCGAGCTCCGGTCTCTATGGGCATACAGTTGCAACAAGCCGAATCCCCATTCACAGGCCCGAGTCTTTGCACTTCCCTCTTCCGGCTGAGTCGAATGCCGCGGATCAAAACGTTCGGCCGAGCGAAAGACCCCACGTAGACCTTTCAGTACATGCAAGTCAGATGTTTGCGCCAGTCATTGGGCACTATAGTGCCGGAATAGCTATCCGCATCAGGGCAGCGTTGACGCTGGTTCAGCAGGCTCTAACATTAATCTCATCATTCACGAACTTTCCATCATTAAATGCTCCCACTTTGTCAGATGAGGACATTAGTGAAGCCAAGTTATCACCTCTTAACCATAAAGCAGAACTCGCAGGAAAACCTGAGGTCATATGTTCAGAGGTTCAATGCGGAGTCGCTGAAGGTAGATATTCCCGAAGAGAAATTCGCCATCACGACCTTGCTGTGGGCAGGTGCGGAGTTAAAGTCGTGTTCTCATTCTCTCAAAACCTCGCGAGGCATGGTAGAATTGCTTTCCAAAGCAGAGAGTATATCGATAAGCGAAGAAGCCCTCTTATCCCGCGGGGCTCGCTATGAAAGGGAAAGAGTAGGGCGACAGAAACGGGAATGAAGCCTACGGGAGGCGGATGGGGTAGATTTCGGGAGGAGCGGGGGAAAGCGACGAGTCCCCGAGAGGCAAGAGATGTCGACGACCTAGGACCACCTCGGCCCGAGCTACAGCGGTGGTATGCACCTGCGACAATTTACCCCACGGCGAGTTTCGGTATCCGCGAGGTCCCTACGCGAAGTGCAACCGAAGATTTACGAGATGGCCAGCCCGGATGAAGTCAAACCTAACATGACGACACGAATCTTACTTTGAGGTTCCATAGGGTTCATGGGCTCCAAAATGGCGGTACGTCCATTAAAGAAAGAAGTGAGTATCTGATTCGATGTGGGCATCTCCGCCGTTATGTTACCTCAGAAGGACAGGACCAGGCACAGCCGCCGCCACCTCATCAACCGGCTCCAGCTCAACATCAATTGCCCTTTAGGGGATCCATGTAATCTCAGGAGGATTCGTAGGGGGAGGAGAGTCCAGCTCAACCAGAAATGCCCACCTGCGCGGCATCAAATCAGGGGGAACCTTAGAGGTACAAACCATATCCAAGCTCCCTCGGCTGGATACTACCATTACTTTTTCGGACTCCGACATGGAGGGCATCCAGCATCCCCATGACGATCCACCCAATAAAAGTTACTGGTGGCGATAAAACAATCCCACAGGGGTCCTCGCCGACCGGTGGGCTCGGCCAGGCATCATCTACCCATCAGCTTTCGAAAAATGGTGTGGAAGGGGAGGAAGCTGGAGAGCCGATCCTTGCTGCCTACGTGGATTCTCTGGAGAAAGGGTGCTACCTCTGGGGTTGACACAACTGGTGCTCACTTTGGGAGACCCCCCATGTCAGGCTACAACAACAATAAGATTTCTCATAGTAGATGCTCACGTATTCTGGCATATTAACAGAGGCCCTCTCTCAATTCCATAAGAGCCACCCCCTCCGCCTATCACATGGTCATCAAATTCCCAATTGCAAACGGTGTGGGCATAGTTCAGGGGAACCAGCTCGTAGCTAGGGAGTGTTACTCAGCGTCGATGAAGCAAAAAGTGGTCGACAACATCTACATGGTCGACGAGAAGAAAACGTTATACGAGGCAGTAAGCACCCGACTGTTCGCCGGAAGAAGCGCTTGATGCGGGTTTGACGACCAACCCGAACACCTCGTCTACATAGGGTGTTTGTTTGAGGCCCTCAAGCCTACTCATCCGTTTTCTAAAGAACATGGGGTATTCACGCGGAAGACATGGGTGGAATCGACCCAACAGTGATCACCCACAGACTAAACGTCAGTCCATCCTTTAAGCCAGTCAAGCAAAAGAGAAGGAGTTTTGCCTAGAAAGATAGAAGACGATCAATGAAGAGGTTGGAAAGCTCTTCGAAAAATCTGTCGAGGAGGTAGAATATACAGTGGTCCAGCAAGCGTGGTATTCTGGTCAAAAAAATAAACGGAAAGTGGCGACTGCATCGCTTCCACGGTCCTCGATAGGGCATGCCCAAAAGGATAGCTTCCCTACACCTCATATTGACCTCATAGTAGGCCTGTAGCTGCCCAGGCTCCTTAGGTTTCATGGATGCCTTCTCGGGCTACAACCCCGGATCGATTATGGATCCCAACGACCAAGAAGACCTGTAGTCTAGAGACGGAACCCTCTTTTGCTATCGGTGATGCCACTTTTAAATTTGAAAAGAAGGGCCACTACAAGATTGGTGAACAAGATGTTCCAAAAGCAAATTGGAGCATTGTTTGCCTTTTTCTATATAGACTAAAACCCCTCAAATGTGCATAGTTACAAGAACCTTACACTTCTCTTGCACCCATGTCACTTTGGATAAATTTTCTTAATTAAATAAATCGGTCTTGATGTTCAGGAATTTAAAATTGGGTTTAGTCTATGACACAGCAAGTGCACATGTCATACGAGTAGTAAAATCTGAATGTAAGTCCAGGTATCATCCCCACAGAGATTGACATGAATTAGAGATCAAGTACCCCAACTACTAAATTTCTATGCTATTTGGTCTAAAGAATTTGATAATGAAATTCTATCTACTAGATAATAAATCCTGAATATTAACTAAAACTAGAAATTAATGGGAATATGAAATAACTACAAAAATTTAAGAACTAAATACGGATCTAATGCATCACATTAGAAAGCAGAAAACCATCGAGTGAATTATAATGAAACAGAAATTGAGAATTTCACATGAAAGTACATCGCTCTATTGTATTGATGGATCTGATTTGTCCAAGATTTGCCTAACTATTAACGATTGGATTCTCACTGCTGGTTGAAACTCTTGTTTCTCTCGAAATCAAGTTCTACCCAGTTACTTGTATTTCTGCTTTTCTTGCAAGATTTGGGTATTTTTCTTTCTCAATACTTCACACCCATTTCTTGATGACTACAGATCTTTTGCTTTCCTTCTCAGGATTTTAGCAAAAGTTCTACAACTTACATGGTGGCTCATCCTTCAAATCTATTGGTTCGTCCTTTCCCTTGATTAGATCTAAGCTAACACGAGGTTGGGAACTTCCCTTTAGATTAAGGTGAACTCTCTGATTATTTATATTGTTAAATACTCCCCTCCAACTTCAATTATGAGCAAATGGAGGATTTATCAAAATTAACTTCGAGCTCGACGGTTCGTCAATGATAGTCTAACATACCGGAGAAAATAATGCTCTCGGCTCGGGAATCTCGAGTCTACGTATCCTGCAGAGGGCATCTGGAAATCGAGCAAGATACATTCCCTTAAAATGGTATTAGTGCTACCATTGGGAACTTATCAAATTAAACCAACACCCGAGCAAGTAAATCACTACCTAATACGCGTTCTCAGTTTTTGCGAGAAAGAGGCGTAACTAACTATAATTCAAATCAAGCAGAACTGTATTCCAAATTACTGCATTGTGATTAAAGAAATGGAGTACCGATCACGTACAACCACTATAATCGCAATGAAACTAAGAAAAATGAACTCAGATTTGTCAGACTATATGTTCAGGTGACATTTTGAATAACATAATAGAGTGAAGAACTAAATGTTTCTTCTTAGATTAACATGAAACTGATCAAAGAAGAATTAAAATAAGAAATTGAAAATAAGAAATTATCTAGCTGTATATGGTTCATATCTTGTTTTTAGACACGGTGAAGGCGGAGCTTCTTTATATTCTCACACGATATCATTATCTTTATCAAAGGGATTAAGTTTGAATAAAACCTCTGAGATGGATTCTAAAGACACCTGATTAATCTCAGTGTAAACCTCTCAAGGATGGATAATAAAATATGGACTCTCTGTTTCCTCTGTTAGATTGACAATACGCCTGTTAGACAGTTCATATTCTTATACCGGTTGACTGTGGCATACGTTCTGATAACGTATTTGTGTTCTCAGATGTTTCGAGTGATCATAATATAGTTTCTCATGATGGTGTATTTCTTAAATTCCAAATCTGTCCGGTTGGATGGGTTCTCTTAATATAAATGTTGATTTCGAGTTGATGTTATGTTATGACGACTGTTGTGTTGTCGTGATGTTTCTTTGAAGTCTTGTTAATTCGAGTGTATGACGCGATCATTCATTCTCTTCATGGTCTCAACCTCCATTCTGTTGCAACCAATTTCTCATTGACACTCTGTTGGATGGCGGTATCATCGGGCTGTATTCATCATTCCACGGTTGCCAATGTCTGGTAATAGAAGTGGTTGTTTGGTTTTCTCTTTAACCAGTTCATTCTTGATTGACGCTGGAATGAATGATCGACATCTGGTTGTGGTCTTTGATTGATAAACCAGTTTTAGCTTAGTTTCTTAGGACTTCGTTTGGCCAACAACTAGCCTCTGTCTTACGTTCTTCAACTCTTAATTTGGTTGCAACTTCAATCTTCCTGTTGAGACTCCAGTTCCAGTTTTTATGTCACTACCTCAACAGCACGTCGTTACCTCAAATGGAGCCCTTCATTTAAATACTAGTTGCAACCTCTTTTTCTTGCAGAGATTTCCCTTGTGGCTTCATTGACGGATCCACGTAGCGACCTTAGATTGACGTCGCGACCTCAGTTATATTCAATTGGCGTCGCGAAATCAGAGTGGTGTCGTGGCCGGGTCTACTGAACAACTGTCTCCACTCACATTATGATTTTCATATGTTGTAATTCGTTGAGCTTTCAAAAATTCTGTTTAGTTGAACCAACCTTTACCATGTTGGATCTATGTTAATAAATATTAAAATTAACAGGACAAGCGATCTTTGATCGATGACCTCCGTTTTCGATTATGGTTTATTTTCACTACATCTTCGATTTTCTTATCTTGGTTGTTGATTTGTATCTGTTGGTTTTTCTGCAAAATTAAAATTTCGGGTAAAATATCACATTACGACCGTGAATTAACAATTATCTTGTCAATATCTCAAATCAGTGGATTAATCGAATGGGATTTTAGGCTCATGAAACCTAAACTTAAAATTTGCTGCCCTGAGAACATGTGTACATTATTATTCAGACCTTTCAGCCTGATCACCTTCCACTAACAGTGAGATCAGCGACATCATTTTAAATCCTCGAGTTTCGATTCAAAGGAAAAGAATGGTCTCTACTTCTTGTCACAAATTTCTTGATGAAATAATGTATTTAAGCAGTTTATTCAACAAGTCTTATTACGGTAATGTTCGGGTCTTGATCCTTTTCATCTTCATGTTGTTGAAGTGGTTAATCTTAAGGAGTCTCATGGATTGTTAATTGGCGAAGTCCATAGGCTTATTTTCATATTAAGTCTCCGCTAATGTAGGTAAATTCAACCTTCAAGATCAATGAGGTCTTTCAGGCTTGTAATGTTGGGCTTAGGTAGTGGGTAGATAAATGCAGAGGAGAATTTAAGTTGCAAATCCACCGAGTTTCCATCATTTTCTTTGTACTTGACCCTTTTGACTTTCACCATTTTCTTCTTTGTATTTGTTGATTTTCCTCAATCTTGGCCTGATTCATCTTTTTGAATTCTTTTCATGGAATTTTGATTTCCACTTGCCCTTTACTCAGGCCAGTTCCCTTGTTCTAGAACTCTTTTGCTTCTGTTTTTCTAAGGTTGGGAATAGTGTAATGTTTTGTCTTCTTAAGCTTTCTATCACCCTTAGAGAACTTTGGGCTAGCAACTCCATACAGGTTGGCATTGGGTACTAGGTGTTAAAACACCCCCTCTGACTTAATTGCTCAAAGGAAATAGGCCAAGACAAAACTTATTCCCTTTTCATTAATTTCTGCTTCTTTACTTCTTCTCTCTACCTTGTAATATTTGGAAATATTTTTCCCCAGTTGTTCTTCCTTCTGATAGACCTTTCTATCTTTGGAAATTGGATAATTTGGGCTCTTTGTTGTAGAATTATTGCAAGGAAGGAAATTCCGGTTCTCAATTGTTGTTTATTGAAGAAATAAGGCTTGTTTGGTTCAAGTCATGGAACTAGAGGGTATGCTTTAGCATATATTGAGGGTAGGCTTGGAAAAGCTCCAAGCTGCGAGGATGGCCTCTATCACTTCTTGTTGGTTGTTTTTTACCTAAGATTTAAGCCAGTCAATGTCCCAACAAGTTCTAGGACCATGGACTCTTAATCATGAATTTCCCCGGAAGATGTTCCTAATTCCTCTCAAAGTTTCATGAGTTTTGTTGACCAAGTATTATTTCTTCAAGACTTATACTATTGTACATTTTATTTACACAAATTCATTCATTTTATTTGTTCTATCAGTATTATCCCATTTCCTAATTATGCAATCTAAACTGTATTTAAACATTAAGGCTGCAACTCCTAATTCCGGTTTACTAGTTTATGCCCTTATTTTTCCTGCATTGTTGTTCTGGAAAAATTTGTCATTTGGTCAGTATTCAGGCAATGTTCTAATAATTGGCAATTCAACAGGAAATGACACAAACACACAATTTCTCCAGTCATATTTATCCATTAACCAACACAAAATTATTCACAATCAAAATTTTCATTCAACATTTCAAAAACAATCCAACAGGCAAAGATATTAACTATCAGTAGTTTCTATGATATGCTTTAAAGAAACGAGGACAAATTCAAATGAAGCACAATGTATTTCTATTAAAGTGGGAAGAATGCAGTTAGAACTATTAATTTTCAATTCATTTTCTTCTTTTATAAGCTTTTGGAGGTATAATATTAGGAGGGTCTACATCAAAACTGGCCATATTGGGATCAAACTTAGGAAATTTCATCTCAGATCTTTGTCTCTCGAATGCGGGGGGAATTTCTTTGCCTTTCACATATATCTCATTGGTTAACTGCACTGCACTAATAAGTGTGTCTTGCTTGTTCCCCACCTGATTCACTGTCCCTTCTAATTCAGAGATACACTCTAACAATTTGGACAGGTTCTGATTTATTAAATCCAAGCTCTCCAACCAGATTTTTCTTCGATATGCATCATTGTCCTCCAGTTGTTGGTCCCTCTTTTTCATTAACCTCTCAAACTCCTTGAACAATTCCTTGTATAGATGTTTGAAACCCTCAATCTTCCTTAGCATGTTATTCTCCATTTCTGCCTCTTTCTTCTTCAGTATGTTCAACAAGTCAGCATCCCTTTTGAATTGATTATTATAAAATGCCTGAATGCTTGTCTTTATTCTTTCCATCATCTTTTCTTCTTGTCTCTTCAGTTCTTCTTTGTGTTCTTCTTCTCTGATCCTCCAGTTTTCCTCCCATATCTGCTCCTTTCTCGGCGCCCTGACTTCCATAGAATTCTTCTTTTGATACGTGCTGTCTTTCCCATTTCAGTTCTCTCTCTTCCATCTCCCTCTTCATTGATCGAAGCATTTCCATAATTTCTATGTTGTCTTCTCTGCTCCTTGATCCTTCTGCTTGCGAGGGCAGTTGCTCTTGTACCTCAAGATAGGAATGGCTCAAAGATACATCTGAAGCGTGCTTCCTGCGCTGCTGGCTGGATGGATATCTTAAAGTATTCCTCCATCTCTCTTGTCTCATTTTTCCTCGATTGGCATTGTTACGCTTCGGTATCCACCTCCATCATTTCTTTCTACCTTTTCCTTTGGGTCCCCTTGTCCTCCGATTAATGTCGGAGGGGAGACGAGGACATTCTCTTCTTCCTCCACATTCCCTTCACCTGCCAAAAGGAAGAGTCGGTGATAGTGGTAGGGTGAGGATCAACCCTCTCTTATTCTTTGTGTGGTGGTAGCCTACGATGGACTCTTCAGGATTCTATGTTCATTTTAGAGTATCCTTTCAAAGGCATATAAATGATGGCTTCTCGTTCCCCGACCGAGCAGCATGTTTTGTAGAACTATCACGAATGTATTTAAGCAAAACCTAAACCTGCTTCAGAGGGCCCTTTGACGGGCGTATGGGCTTCTTCTTCTTGCACTCCCATTTTCCTTCTTCTCTAGTCAACAAGTTCAAAGATTCATAGTTCGGGATTTTCCACCAACTTCTATACTTACCCATGCTGTAATCTCAATTTAAATAAAGCTTCATTTATCCTTCTATCTCCAAAAGGCACCCAAACACCTCTCACATAAATCAGGTCTCCTTCATTCCCACCATATTTATAAAACTCCCCTGGCAAGAGCCGGTAATCACGCTTGTGCTCTGCATAAATCCCAACCTCTTTTCTCTATTACCTCCGAAAACAGGGAAATCAGTTTCCCAAAACCCCTTTCGCCTCACAAATTCCTTGTCAAAACAAAGACCTTGTTCCATAATTCTTGAGCTTCTTGGAAATGAAGTCTTTGTCTTCTTTTGGTTTTCATCGCTCATCTTCTTCCTCGATGGGTTAATGTTCCGACATTGATTTCTTTCCCCTGCTGAGGTTCCAATCGAACTCTTCCATCGCCGGACATTTTCACGCATGATTCCGCTGATCACGAGCGCAGATCAAGCATGTCACTTCTGATTTTCTCTCGCCATGGTCAAGATTGGTGATTTCGCTTGGTTGCTTTGTGGTTTTAGGGTTTTAAGACTCAAAACGATGGATGCATGGTGTTGGGATGAATTGAAGATGACTGGAATTTGAACGGAAAGGCCCAATGTCATGATCGCGATATGGGAGTCGCGACATTAAATTTTGAGCCTCTAATAAATGATTTAGCCGAATTATATTTTTTACGCTGAACGCCAAAATGAAAGGTTTAAAAACCTATTTTTATTGAGTTTGACAATTCTGGTCGCAACCTAAAGATTTTTGTTGCGACCCAACTGGTCACTTACAGAAACTTCATGTCACGACTACTCTTTCTCTTTCCTTTAGTTATTTAATACGACCTCGATTTCATCGCTTCAATTTCTTTCATTTTATCGCTTTCACTTCCAAAGATTCTGGTTGCAACTATGGATTGTTGTTGCAAACTTAAAATTTCAGTCTCCCCTAACAATCACTCAAGAATTTCAATTATTCAACTAATCAAAGCAAATACACCAACTGGCTCTTCATCATCAAATATTCAACAAATCCATTCACTATGCACGACAGTGATTTAAACACAAAATAAACTAAAAATGCCCCCAAACTTTAATATACATATCGTGAGACAAAATTTAAATAACCAAGAAAATTATATCGTTTCCTTTTGTCTCTTTTATAGATTGAAGTTTGATTTTGTAGATGTTCTTTTGTACATTTTTGTTGTCCACAAAATCCAAAAAATATATACCTACTTCAATCAATAATGAATAAAATTACACAAAGCTATTAGAATTTAAACACAAAAATAAAACAGAAAAACTTAAACAAACTGATGTGATAGCTTCACAAAGAAGTGTATAAGTCTCTTGTCGCCCTCATGAACTAAGATTTGTTCTTCAAATGGTCACAGTCCTCCTATGACCCCGATAGTCATTTCGCTTCACCTCCCTCGATGTCGCCTGGGAATCCTCGTGGCCGTTGATATCCCTATCGAGGATTTTGGCCCATGCCTCGCCTTGTAATGCCCCTCCACCATATGAGAAATTCTCATGATTCCTCGTCGGGTCAGACGTGGGTAGGTTAGGATTCGCCTGACATTGTAGTTTCTTGGTTCATTCACATACTTAGCCTCCTCAACCTCATAAGCGTCCTCTTCTTTTGGTATTTCAACACTTCTTCTCATTGCTTCTCTTTCCACTACTCCTATTTCAAGAGCAGTGTGCATTTTTCTCTCCTGTTTATCCATCCTGTGCATGATGGTATCTAACTTTGCCTCCATGAATGTCATTTTACTCATCTCCATGACCCCTTTTCCTCTGCTATTACCCTTTGAAAACTCAGATGGAGCTTCCATATTGCACTTAGCTAGGTCTTCTATCGATCCCCAAATTTCTTCAAAGACTTTTTCAATGCTCCACAAATGATGAAGCATCGTATAATGCCTTTGTATGTATCATTTAAGGCATGATACACTCTATCCATCCGGTTTTTAAACACCCATGCATAGGCACCTCTTCAACAACCTCTTGAATCTCCTAGGCTATATATAGGCTCTCATCTTCCCCTTTGTTGGAACACTATTATCTCTCTTCTTCTCCGAGGTGAGAGACGGGGAAAGAACTCCCGCCTAAGCATGCTTCTACCAGCCTTCCTAAGTATCAACCGAACCATATGGTAATGATTCATACCATGTGGCCGCGCGAGCATTCTTGCTGAAAATGGAAGAGATGCAGCCTTTATCACCTCCGTCTCACACATTCATCTTCATTGTATTTGCCATCCTCGAGAAATCTACCCAAAAAGCTCGGTCTTCTGGGTGGCTGAACCGATGTCGCACCATCATAGTCGCTTAGTCTGGCTATTTGAATCCACAATAGGTCAGTCTGACAGTGCATCATCTTTCCCGGGTCGGCCAGCCTTAAATCCTATCAGGTCGCACAGGAGGCCTTCTATCGCTAATTCCGCTCCTCTCTGGTCTAGTCATATCTCCATCCGCCATAGTCAAGGCTTCTCTCGCTTCTTTAGTCTTTCTTAAACTTCGAGTGTTCTTTCCACCAGTTGTCTACAGAACAAGTCCGAATCCTGCTTTCCTATGCATTAAAGGATTCCCCAAATCGAACACACCGATTAATAGATTAGTCAAACTATAAAAAGATTTTCAACATGGTTACTAAAGATCGCGGGTCATATAGCCACCGCTAAGAAAAGCTGCTTTTGTTCTTTTTTTTTTATGTGTCCAAATTAGCATTTTTCCTTTGTTAGAATATTGATCTATTTAATCCTTTCAATCCTCAAAGAACGGCGCCATAAAACTTGTTTGCCTTTTTTCTATACAATGATGCTGCATAGTTACAAGAACCTTACACTTCTCTTGCACCCATGTCACTTTGGATAAATTTGTTTAATTAAATAAATCGGTCTTGATGTTCAAGAATTTTAAATTGGGTTTAGTCTATGACACTGCAAGTGCATAGGTCATACAAGTAGTAAAATCTGAATGTAAGTCTAGGTATCATCCCCACAGAGATTGACATGAATTAGAGATCAAGTACCCCAACTACTAAAGTTCTACGCTATTTGGTCTAAAAGAATTTGATAATGAAATTCTATCTACTAGATAATAAATCCTAGACTATTAACTAAAACTAGAAATTGACAGAATATGAAATAACTACAAAAATTAAGAACTAAATACTGGATCTAATATGTTCCCTGTTAGAAACGAAAACCATCAGTGAATTATAATGAAATAGTTAATTCCTGCATGAAAGTACATCGCTCTATTGTATTGGTGGATTTGATTTGTCCAAGATTTGCCTAACTATTGTTGTTGGATTTCTCCGCTTTCACTAGCTAGAAACTCTTGTTTCTCTCGAAATCAAGTTCTACCTAGTTACTTGTATTTATGCTTTTCTTGCAAGATTTGAGTATTTTTCTTTCTCAATACTTCACACCCATTGCTTGATGACTACAGATCTTTTGCTTTCCTTCTCAGGATTTTAGAAAAAGTTCTACAACTTTACTGGTGGCTCATCCTTCAGATCTTTTGGTTCGTCCTTTCCCTTGATTAGATTCAAGCTTAACACTAGGTTGAGAACTTCCCTTTAGATTAAGGTGAACTCTTTAATTATTTATATTGTTAAATACTCCCCTCCAACTTCAATTATGAGCGAATGGGGGATTTATCAAAATTAACTTTCAAAGCTCAGTCATCAATGGTAGTCTAACATATTCGTAAAGAATGCTCTTTCGCCAAGAATCCGTCTTCAGGTCACGCAGAGGGCATCCCCGAAATCAGAAAGTAAGATATATCTCTCAAAATGGTATTCTGACTACCATTGGGAACTTATCGAATTAAACCAACACCAAGCAAGTAACCACCACCCTAATAATCGCCTCCGATTTTTAAAAGACTGTGAAATTAACTATAATCCAACCAAAGAAACTCAGATTCCAAATTATCGTATTGCAATTAAAGAAATGGAGTACCGATCACGTACAACCACTATCATCGCAATAAAACTAAGAAAAAATGAACTCCAGAAATTTGTCTAGATTTCATAAATTTTTAGGCAACAATTTTAAGAAGAAAATGTAAATAAAAATTTTAGTTTAATCGCTTTACACAAGATTATAAGTAGATTCAAAGAATTAAAATAAAAATGAAAATAAAGTAAAATTCGCTTCAACCTATACACTAAGTTCCTCTCGCTTCCTTTTCTCTCGGGTAGTGAAGACAAAAGCTTCTTTACTATTCTCACACTATCTATTTATACTGTCAAAAGAAATTAGGCCGAATCCCAAAAAAAACTCTAGGTGGAATTCCCAAAAGAAAGCCTACTTAATGTCCAGGTCGCAACCTCTGCCGATGTCGCGAATTAATGATTTCCCTTTGTTCGTTTGTTCGCCGCAACCTTGTCGCTCGCTCAATTCAGATTACTGCTATCGCTTGATTAATGGTCACGACATCAGCCAGGAGTCGCGACTCATGGCTCGGTGTTTTTCAAGAGTTGATTTCGCGACCATGGTTTCTCGTTGCGACATCGTTGTCTTTCTCTTCTTTCTCTCGGCTTCGAGTCACGACTCGCTTCGAATCGCATTTCTTTGTTGTGACCGCACGTCGCGATTCTTTAGTTTGAAGTCATGACCACATTTCTGTTTGTAGTCGACTTCAGTCGCGGACTTTCTTTTTCTCGTCACGACCTGCTGGTGTCTTCGCCTGTGTTTCAATTTCTGCAAGCGACCAAGGTGATGTCGCCAATTCCTTTTGATGTCTATTTCTTTCTTCCGTTGCAACCTCACCCTTTGCAACCAATTTCCTAATTTAACTCTCTATTCCGTGTCGCGACCTCATGTTGCTCTTTTTTCCGATGCATGTAGATCTCAATTGCTCAAAAGTAGTTACGCACTGGATTTCTCTCGCAATAATTCTTCTTCGTGTCGCTACCAATGAGTGATTGCGACATCGTTTGTGGTCTTTGATTAATAAATGGTTGCAACTTCAGCTTCTTGGCAAGGACTTCGTTTGGCTTCACTTCAGGTTACGACCTCCCTTTTTATTCTTCAACTCTTAATTTGGTTGCAACTTCAATCTTCCCAAGAACTCCGCCCGCTTATGTCACTACCAACAAAGACGTCATGACCTCAAACGGAGCCCATTTAAATACTAGTTGCAACCTCTTTTTCGCCATGCAGAGATTTCCCTCAGGGCTTCATTGACTCGGATTCATCGCCGTGACCTTCTCGACGTTTCAACCTCAAGTATATTCAATTGGCATCGCGACATCAGAGTAGTGTCGCGAGCGAAGATTCTACTTTAAATATTTCCTTTAGTCTCAACCACACTTCCTTTGTCGCAACCTCTTCACTTGCTTCTGCACTCGATTGCAAGCTTAACTCGTTACGACTTCGTTTGAATAAGCCTTCTATTTCTTCCTCAAGGTTGGTCCTGCTGATGTCGTAACCCTGAATTAATTGAACAAACAGCTTCTTGTCGCAACTCCGACTTTCAGTTGTGACTTTATTTCTGCTTATATGCTGATCTCTTCTGGTTTTTGCTGGGATTTTCGCTTCTACTGTATTTTTCTATAAAATTAAATTTGAGTAAAATATCCACATTTCTGCATATGAATTAATAATTATCTTGTAATATGCTCATAAAAATGGATTAAAAATCAGATGAGTTTTTGGACTCATCAAGCATCTATGGAGGTATATATGCATCATGCTGAGTTCCGTGAAGGCCGAGCCCATAATTCCACTTACCGAGGCATTCCAGATCCTGAAGAACTTCAATATGAAGTTGAAACCAGCCAAATGTGCCTTTGGAGTCTCCGCCGGGAAGTTCCTGGGTTTTATAGTCAATAGCCGAGGAATAGAAGCAAGCTTAGACAAGATCCAAGTTGTACTCGACATGCTACCACCTTCAAACATCAAGGAAGTTTAGCGTCTAACCGGACGAGTAGCCGCATTGAGCCACTTCATGTCCAAGGCCAGTTACAAATGCCAGCCTTTCTTTCAGGTCCTGAAAAGAGCCTTCCAATAGGACGCGTATTGTGAGGAGGCTTTCACGACACTCAAAACCTATCTAAATTCTCCGCCCGTCCTAGTAAGCCCCTCCGAGGGAGAACTCCTCACCCTTTACTTGGTCGTTTCAGATTTCTCAAATAGTGCTGCCTTGGTTAGAGAACGTGACAAGAGTCAACGACCTGTCTACTACTACAACCGAGCTCTAAGAAGGGCTGAGGAGAGATATTCAAAGATGGAGAAGTTGATCTTAGCATTGGTAACTACCTCCAGAAAACTCCGACCTTACTTCCAAGCTCATACCATCGAAGTCCCAACTGAGTATCGAATGAAGCAAGTACTACACAAACTAGAAACCTCGGGAAGGCTAATGAAGTGGGATATAGAGCTAAGTGAGTTCGACATCAGATACAAACCAAGGACAAAGAAGAAAAGGGCGATTCGTAGATTTCATCATGAATTTTAATTCCTAGCAGAGCTCGGCTACACAACTGAAGCCTGACCTCCCCATTTGGAAGTTTTCCATGAACGAGGCCGCCAATGCCCATGGAAGATGAAAGTGTGTCCGATCCCGACCTCCCAGACATGCACAGACGGAATGACGCCTGTATTCTGTGGCCCAAGCCTCCGATAACGAGGCCGAAGGCGAGGCGATCATACCGGCTTAACCTCGCCCACTCCACGGACCCGCATCACCGGAAATAAGCAAATGACTCCCAATTGGTGGTAAAACAGATAGAAGACTCCTATGAAGCCCGAGGCGAGAAGATGATCCTATATCTCAAGAAGGTGAGAGGGTTGCTTAAAAAATTCATACGAGTTCAGGTCAAGCATGTGCTAAGAACCGAGAACTCCCGAGCTGACGTCTTGGCCAAGCTGGCCACCGCCTCATAAGAAGATATGGGCGGACTGATAGCTTTTGAATACCTACGAGAACCCTCAATAAGCATCAACAACGAAGAAGTCTCCCTGCGGATGTCCAACCGAAATGACGGGACCCTATACGGGATTACTGTGAAGGAATACACGGTTGCATCCAAAGGAGGCATCCAAACTCAGGGCAAGGTAAGTAAGGTTCACCATTTATCGGGGTACCCTTTATAAACGAGGCTTCTCTACACCCATTCTTAAGTGTTTAGGGAAGGAAGACGCCAACTACATACTCAGGGAGGTACATGAAGGCGTCTGCAAACCACATCTAACCTCTGACCCTAGCAGAAAACCTCGAGGTGGGTACCACCGCCCACAATGCTCAAAGACGTGACCGAACTGGTCAGAAAGTGTAAAACCTGCTAGGAGAATGCTCAGATCTCTCTTCTCCCATCCGAGCCGTTGACTTCAGTCACAAGCCCCTGACCTTTTCAGCAATGGGGACTAGACATATTGGGGCCCTTACCCATCGGAAGAGGCCAATGTAAATTTATCATTGTGGTCGTGGATTATTTCACCAAATGGGTCGAGGCCAAACCCTTAGCAACAATCACAAAACAGAAGGTACGCAACTTCGTCTGGCGTTCCATAATATGCAGGTTCGGGATCCCGAGGTCCCTCGTGATCGAGCAATGGGAAACAGCTCACAACTTAAGTTCGTGGATTTCGCCGAAATTAATCAAGAACTACTACTGGCCCCCGTACCACCCACAAATTCCAACGGGCAAAGTAGTCACCATACGAACTCAGTAGCCTCAAGACTAAGTTGAAGATCTCAAAGGAAAATGGGCAGCAGTACTCGAGGTGTTATGGGCAATACAGAACTACGCGCAAAATAAAGAACTCGTGAAACCCCATTCGCCCGGCCTCGGGCATCGGCGTGAGCCTTGGCCGGTACCTGATTTAAAGTCACCAAGGATCACCTGCGAAGCACCAAGCACAACGATGAGGCTCTTCGCCTAAACCTGGATATCCTAGAAGAGAACGTTGCTGCGTCCTAGAGCTGCATTAAGGACTACTGGGCTGTAAAATAACAGATATTACGACTAAAGGGTCGTAATCTAGAGTTACATGTCCGGCACTGGTTCTAAAAAGCCTTCCAAGAAGGTGTGAGACCCCACGACGTGGGAAATCAAATCAGATTGGGAAGAACTCCCTACATCATATCTTCAGGAGAAGTCCACCCGTAACTACGAACCTAAATAGAAGAAGGAAAGACTCCTAAAATACCCATGGAACGAACACCTCAAACTGTTTCACTATCAAGATCTTGAATGAAGTCCTTACAAAAGTATTCAATGTTATGATTTTAAGTGCCAGTCTCTATGTTTATTTTTAGGCTGCTTGAAATTGTGACGGGTAAGAAAGTAAGATTATAATAATAGCTCGGCCAGAAGTGCATGTTTAGTTAAAATTTGTTCTTTATGTCGAAGGAATTACAGTTGAATACAAAATTTCACTACATGGAGTTACAGCCACCTCAGAGAGTTGCAAAATCTCCCTTCGTATCTCAAAATTACGCTGTTTAAAACTGCTCTTAAGACGGCCTACACCTCGTCAAGGAAAAAGACCACAAGAAAGGGAAAAGAAAAGAAGAAGAAGAGGAGAGAGAAAGAGAAGGGAGAGAGAGAGAGAAGAGTAAGGAAAAGGGGAGAAAAGAGAGTAAGAGAAGAAAGAAGAAAGAAAAAATGGAGAAAGCGGTACTTAAAAGTTTTTCAAGCACACCGCCCCCTCTGGACACGTTCCCTAGCATAGTTCTGTCATTGGGCATAGCTAGGGAACAACACAACTCCCACAAGGGAGGAACTAGGGAAAAACACAACTCCTACAAGTGGTAGACCATCGTCACCAAACGTTGGCTCATGATCACCAGATAGACCCCATGTAGTGATGACCAAGCCTTGACTCTTCATCACGCGCGGACTTCGAATCTGCCAAAGAAAGGATGAAGGTTGGAAACATAAAGACCACTCAACAGGATCACTATTTATATGAGAGCTGTGGCGCTGGGAAGTCACTCAATCCGTTCCAATTCTCCATAAATCCACATTAAAGCCACACGAGCTTTTCCAAGGGAAGGAAGACGAAAGGGTCTTAGCGCCCAGGAGCTCAGTAGCTTAGTTCGCACAGGAGGGTCTTAGTGCCTAGGAGCCCAGGAGTTTAGCCCGCAGTTTAACAAATTAGAGGGTCTTAGCGCCCAAGAGCCCGCAAATCTCACTCACATAGGATCTTAGCTCCCGCAGCTCTAGTAGTTTCACCTCAGAGCTTTTAACAAATGTGAGGGTCTTAGCCATTCAGAGCCAAGTAGCTTAGTCCACTCGCAGAGGATCTTATAGGCACCTAGAGCCCAAGAGGGGCTCACCAGAAGCTTAACACCAGAGGGTCTCACGCCAAGAGCCGAAAGTAGCCACTACAGTAGATCTGGGCTTAAGACTCAGATATAGCTCACTTACGTAGCTTAACAAATAAGGAGGGTCTTAATGCCCAGAGCCCAAAAGAGGCTCATCTCATGTGAGAGGGTCTTAGTGCCCAGAGCCCAAAGAGCTTCAAATCCCCGTAGGTCTGGTCAACAGAGGGTCTTGGGCCAAAGAGCCCAACAGCTCCGCCTCGCGGTGCAGGAGGTCTTAGCCCATGAGCCCAATACCCACCCCGTGAGCCTAACAACGTTAGGAGGGTCTTGGCAGCGCCCAGGAGCCTAAGAGCGCTCCGCCCGCTGCAGGGGAGGGTCTTAGCCTGTGAGCCCAGACCCAAGAGCTCGGGCCACAGAGCTAACAACGCAGAGGGTCTTAGTGTGGCCCAAGAGCCTGGGTGAGTTTCACCGCAGAGTATAATCAAGCCAAGAAGGGTCTGAGTCAGAGCCCAATGTACTAATTCTTCAGATGAACTGAGCCTGAGTCAGGAGCTCCAATGCCAGCTTCGCCCAAAGTACGCTTATCAGTGGCTTAAATGAAGAAAGGAGGCAGATAGCCTGTTCGTGGTCAAGCAAATGACAAAACAAAAACTTAAGCAAATTAAATCGAAAGGCAATAAAAAGATCGGAGCAAAAATAATAAAGAATCTTATATGTCAACGAAGAAATCGATTTTAGAGGCAATACAAAAACCCCAGGCTCCACACCTAGATACGACAGATTGAGAGCGCCTAGTGCCCGAGGATCGCCCGGGTCCCACGTGACCAAAGGGGGTAGAGGAGTCAGCTCTGGAGGAACCCGGTTGTCATCGACAAAGGGAGCACGACCGTGGGCCCCGCAGCACCTCGACACTAGCATCAGCCTCCGCCTTGGAAGCGGATTCTTCCACCTCCTCATCGGAAAGCTGGATATTGAAATCTAGGCCGAGGAGTTCTGCAGTTTCAGGCTAGGAATGCCGCCCACCCAGGCCCATCGGGTACAAGCCTTGGCTTCCGAAGTTCCACTATTACTTCACCCCTCCGGCTAACCAAAGCCTCTTGCCTCTCAAGGTCCATCCGAAGCCTGCCGAAAGCCCCCCGCTGCCGCTCCACCTGAGTCGAATTTCAGCCTCATGAGCCCATTCCAGCCGCCGCTACCTCGCCCACAAGTCACCGCTGATGGCCGCAACCCTCTCTCGCCTCTCGCCATAGTCTCATCACGACCTTCGTCCTTTCAGCCTCATTTTCTTTATCTCAACCCACGCCCGTCGTCGGGCGGTGCTTTAGGTCGAATTGCTTCAACTTCCCGCCGTCCCCTTATCCGGGGCCTCTGAGGTCACCCTCTTAGAGGTCACGCCAGTTTAATTCCAAATTTCTCAGATTTCGCCGCCATGGGAAAGCCCCCTGCAAGGCTATCCTCCTCGCTGCCAAATTTCAGGCAGCCAACTACCGTAAAACAAGAAAGAATCACCCAACGTAACCAAAGCACAGAGAAAAGGATCAACAAAGGTGCTGAATGCACAGAAGCCAAGCCCCTAAAGGTAAGAGCTGTGAGCCTCCGACGGCTAGGGCATCCACCTTCCTGAGGTCAGAGTCGCGAAGGATGGAGGAAACAGCCCCAGCAGCGAGCTCCGCGTGGGAAAGCAGAGAGTCCTCACTCCCTGCAACGTCAAAGCGATTGCGATCCCTCCTCACCTCATTCGGCGCTGCAGGAGGGGGCGAGGCACCCCGCGATGTGGGACTCCAAACCGACAGAGGAAGAACCTCTAAGGGGGACTCGGCCGCCCTCCCTGAAGAGTCTCCATCCCCAGCAGTGGATGAAGGTGGGGAAGAGGCTCCAATCTAAGATCACCTTGAGCAGGGGTAACCCTTGAGAGGATGAGGTTTTCCGCTGCGTCTCTTCTTCGCTAACACCCCAGCGGGTCCAAGCCTCTCGTGTAGGCCTCGCGATAAGGGGCTCTGAAACAGAAGGTGAAGAGGACTTCGAAGCAAGAGGCTTCATGACGGGAAAGAGGGAAGATTTTTAGGAAGGAGGACCCGAAGGCTCTCGCAGACCGTCGTGAGATCCACCATGAGCCTCGTGACAGGCACGCTGTGCACTTTAATCGATCCGCTTCACTTCTTCATCTTCAGAATTGAGACCGAGATGAACACCTGAAGGCCACGCAACCAAGGTAGTGTTAGAAATATCTTATAGCCTTTGAAAACCAGGCTAAGCCAAAGTAAAAGGGAGCTCACGTAGGTTCTCGGGAGTAGTCCAGATGGCCGGAACGCCAAGTGTATCCTCTCGGTCAAAGGGATTGTACTCCTAATGACGCCCGCTAACAAAAAAATAAAGCTCCTTCCAATACTTGTGGGAGGACGGGAGGTCCGAAATGATCAACTTGGCATTGAAGTGCTTGTAGATGTAAAGGAACCCTCGCATTCCTTCACACCGGGGTTAAGTCCAAGAGCCAGGCTATGCTAGGAATACCTGTGCCTCTCGTCCCTTAAAACGACTAACAACTTGACCGTAACACCCCAAAAGTCGGGAAATGGTAGCGGCATACATTAAAATGCACAGGACCCTTTTTATAAAAAGGATGAAAAGGAAGCGGAGGCCATTCTCGAGCAGCCACCTGAAAGCACGCCATCTTGTAGGTGGTCGGCACGTCGGGCGCGAGCACGGATTCGAAGCGGGGGCTATCTGGGCGCAAGATCTCAGGTACAAGGTTCGACTCAGCGGTCCCACGGCTGACATTATGTATGGCAACCCTCAGAACTAATTTAGAGTATGGATACCCAAATTCAAGGGTGCTAATTTTCCTTGCCCTTATGGGGGAAAGGAGGCTCCCAGGGCGGCTCGATGAACCACTGCAATGACTGCATCGTTTACAGAGTCGGTTCGCCACTGAACTGGAACGCCTCGGTAGGATTACTTCTGCATCTCGTGACGGAGGGGCGACTAGGACACCCATGGAGTGCAACGGGGTTCAAGCAGAAGGGAAAAGGGGGAAATGAAAATCTGAGAACCCTGGGCGGCGCCACATAAACTCACAAGACTTGAAACAAAAAGATAGGAGAGAAAAGACGTGCCAAGGCAAAATAAGCCGGACACCAGCCCCAAGCAGAGATATCAAGGACCACCAAAGCTGTCCCCGAACACAGTCGGGTGAGATTTAGAAAAAGGAAGCCACCACCGAACTTGCGGGAGCGAAAAGAAGCCGAAACGGGGGAACAAGTGCAAGCAGGAGAGTAGGGGCGTTTTCAGGAAGCTAAGAGCCACGGCCCGAAATAAGCGAAAATCAAGAAGCCATCATTATCACAAGATATGGGCGCGACAAAGCCACAATCAAACCCTCACGGTAGCCACGTGAGTACATCACTTTGGGCAGAAAGCGCAGTATCACGCCTCACGGCTCGGCTTAAGTCAAAGTGAGGCTTTGACGACAGGGACACGAGAAATCTGGCTCCTGGGTGGAGCTGAGGGTGCAGGGCTTTGACGTCGGGATTAAGCGGAGCCGGTGTCAGCAATAGACATAATGGAATCCCCCAGTCACGGGGCTGAGAAAGCAGGAGACCCTGACTGTGCTAAAATTGTGTGAATAGTAAAGGAAAACACCCAATCTCCACCAATCGGAAAGTAGGATATTTCCTAATTATTGCCTACAATCATCGCTATTAAGCGGTTTTCACGATAAGGAAAGAAAATCTCTCACTGATGGGAGAAATATCATATCATCCTCAACGGAAAGATACTATTCATGTCATCATCAGCTAGGAAAATTATCATGATCATCACATTATAAATACCAAGCCACCATATTGGTGAAAGATGCATGAACATACGAAGAGACAATGCATTCCCTAAACGCGGTTGATCTTCTACCGGAAAGAGTGACTTAAACATCGGAGAAGAAGCGAGCAGAGCGAGCCCTCGTAGATCCTTTACGTTTCTTGTTTTGAGCCAAGCAATGAAGGCAATGGTGGCAGCTGTTTGACACGCTCCGGCCCGGTTCGGTTGAAAACACATCATCACCTACTAGCCAAAAACAAAAACCTGAGTGAGGAATGGGAGGGATACACATGAAAAAGCGTATCATTGGGCGCATCTCTTGCGGAGTCATTGCGACTCAACCCAGTCCAAAGTTATTTATACGCTCCAAGCCATTCCTATTCTGGAGTATGCTTTTGACCGAGGTTTGAAAATAAGGGCGCCTTGACCGAATCTGGCAGCCGCGGGGGTAAAAATGGGCCCGATCGCAGCATGGGCTGTGAGGTATCCCATAAAGCGGAGCCCAAAATGAGGGTCCAACTTAAAAATTTGTGACCTAAGGAATTCGTATCGAGGGGAAAACACTGATCTCCACCAATCGGGAAAGTAAGATATTCCCCGATTGTGCTACCTTGGTATCCTTATTATTTGGTTTACGATAAGGAAAGAAAATCTCCTACAGAGTGAGAAAATATTGTATCATCCTTCAACTAGGAAACATACTATTCAATGTCATCATCCAACTAGGAAACATACTATTCAGTATCATAATCCAATTAGGAAAGTTGTCATGATCATCCATTATAAATACTAGGCCACCCCATAAGTGAAAGGTGCCTAGACATACACATAAAAACTCATTCTCTAAGCAGTTGATCTTCTCTTCCACCGGAAAGAACCGACTTAGGCATCGGAGAGGAAACAGGCGAGCCCTCGCCGATCCTTTACGTTGCGTACGCGAAAAGCTTGGCGTCGAAAGTCGGCGGATGGCCCGAGCTAATCCAGCGCGGCTGGCAAAGTTCGGTTGAAAAGCATAATCGAGTTTGGGTGGTCACGTAGAGCGACGCGGTTGCTTTAAAAATAAGTACGACCTCTCAGCGATGATATCAACTCGAACACAAATAGAACGCCCGATCCTCGAAAGGATGTAAAGGCCCAGCCGGCGACCTCCTGGGAGGCACGGTTAGAGATTGTGCGGGCCAACATGGATGGTGGAGGGCCATCTTAACAACATGGCGAGAGTTAGAACAACTCACGGGGAAAATACGGCGGCTCAGAACCACGACAGGCCCGGCAAGCCCAAAACCCTGTTACCGGAGGAGAACGACACCTCGACCCTCGCCCGAGGTGGTAGAGGAAACTAGCTATTTAGGGACCATAGTCCTCCTGAGCCCAGGAGAGGATTGCGAGGAGGTCGTGGGAGCGAGGTTAGGACATCCCGACAGAAATCAACCACATGAGTAGCGGTAAGGCAACTCCGGTCTCCATGGACGCAGCAGTGCAATGAGCCGAATCCTTGGATTCAGCCAGGGGTGCTGCACTTCTCCTTTTCGTGAGTTCAGTGTAAGCGGTCGATCATTCAGCCGGGACAGACCCCATAAACCACCTCAATATCTTTTCGTCGGATGGAACTACATGGGTATTAGGACCCCGTACGATGCAGAGCCTTCGCTATCCTGCCCAAGGGCTGGCTTTGTGGCAGTTTAGCAGACCTGCATTGTATCAGTCTCATCATTCACAAAACTCTCCATCGCATTCGTCTCCACTTTATCGAGCAGGACATACGAAACCGAGGTTATCATCTCCTAACCATAAAGCAGGCTCGAAAGCCTGAGGTCATATGTTAAGGTTTAACAGTCAGAAGGTGGATATCCTCGACGAGTTCGTGAGTTCACTTGCGCTTCATTACGGGTGGGAGTGCGGTCGAAGATCTAATGTTCTCCGTCTTATTTGCAAAGACCCTTAGGCCCGGCATGGCGGGGGTCTGCCAAAATAAGAAGTATAATGGCGAAGAAGCCCTCATCTCCCGACATAGGCTCTTACACCTGGAAAAGTAGGGGCGACAAAGAGAGCAAAAGCCGAGGCGCGAGATGAGGGGCCAGTCCCGAGGAGGAGTAGAAAGCGGAGAGCGGTCCCCCGGTAAAGAGGAGCGTCGGGGATAACATGCTGGGACCACCTCAGCCTGAGCTATAGCAATGGTATTCACCTCATCAATACACCCCTCTAACGGACTCAGTCTCGCCGGGTCTGCCTTGAGAAGTCTTGACATGAGTTCTGAGGTGGCCATCCCAGATGAAGTCAAACCCCGAGAGAAGGGACGACACCAAATACTATGAGTTCCATAAGGACCAGGGACACTAAACATATGACTGAATCTAGCTAAAAAAGAAGATTGAATGTCATTGATCAGGCGTGGACACCTCGGCCGTGGGGTGTACTGAGAGTGGCGGGGCGGTGTGGCCACCACCTCGTCGTGACGATTCGACGTGTAGCCCTTAGGAGAAATCCATGTAATCTTCGGGTTTCTGGAGGCGGAGAGTCCAAACTAAGCCAGAAGAGCCCAGCTTGCACAACATCGGATCGAGAAACAATAGGAAGTATAAATAGTATCAAGCTTCATGGTTGGATACCACCATATCACTAGGACTTCGACATGAAGGGTTGTCAACATCCCGCCAGCGACCACGCTTGTCGATAAAAGCGCGGTAGCTATTAAAGCGATCCACGCGGGGGTCTCGTCGACAACGGAAGCTCAGCAGATATCATCTTGCCGCATCGCTTTGGCCAAAATAGGCATTGGAAAAGGAGAAGCAAACTGATCAGCGCTTTCACTCTTGTGATTTCGAGAAGAAGTGCGCACTTGGGATCGGTACAATTAGTGGTCACCACAGGAACCCCGTACCGAGCCCTGACAACGGTGAGATTCCTCATAGTAGGCTAAGTAGGTCCACGAACTCCTCGGCTTCATGGAGCCTTGCCATTTCCTGACCATATCGTTATGGACCTGACCAAGAGAATACCTCATTTGTCAGGTGAGAACATCTTGTTATCGAGTAATGCCGCGGACTGAAATCACGAGCCCGATGCTTCCCGATGGCCATGTAGCGTGGAGCGGTAGCTCAGGAGCTGTGTCAGCTAAGTTGCGGTGTAACCTTCAAGCAGGCCATGTAGCCATGGAGCCGTGCTTCGGGATCCTAGTAGCTCGATTCGCGGCGTAACGTCAAACAAGCCCATACGTAGTCACGGGCAGTAGCTTCGGGAGCCAGTGCTTTCGGTTGCAGGCGTAACGACTCAGGCTTATGCCGTGTGCGCCGGGCCGTAGCTCGGGCCAATGACTCAATAAGGCGAGTAGCCGCGGCGGGCAGTACCTCGGTAAGGCGGTAACCATGGAGCAGTAGCTCGGGGAGTCGGTAGCTCGGTTAGTAGGCGTAACAGCTAAAAATGCAGTAGCCGGGCAGTAGCTCGGGAGCCCGGTGCTTTCAGTTAGGAGCGTAATAGCTCAAACAAGCCATGTAGCCCACGAGCCCAGTAGCTAAGGGCCCGATGGCTCGGTTGCGGGCGTGGCACAACTCAGGCCATGTAGCCATGTGGGCCAGTAGCTCAGGGGCGATGGCTCAGTGGGCCGAAGCCCGCGAGCAGTAGCTCGGGAACTGTTGGCTCCGAGTTCACAAAGCGTAACCGCTCAAATAAGCCATGTAGCCACGGGCCAATGCTCAGGCCAGGTGAGATAAACGGCGTGAGGTTTTGCCGAAGCCCCGTGGATTCGGCTGTGGGGCTGACATCGCATGAGGTCTTGAGTGTACGGGAGCCCGATGTCGGTGTGGGAAGTGTGCGCCCCAATGAAGCTGATAGATCGGTTCTGAGCTTAAAAACGGCTCGGGAAGGCCTCGGTGCCCGGGACCCGATAGCTCGGTTTGTAGGCTTAAAAGCTCGAGGCCTCGGCATCTAGGAGCCCAGCCTTAGTTTGCGAGCTTAACAGCTGGAAAGCCTTGGTGCTTGGGGCTGGTAGCTCGATTTGCTAAGCAAAGCTTCGAAGGCCTCAGCGCTGAGGCATCTGGCAGCTCAGCCAGGCGGCTTAAGAGCCTCGGCGCCGGGAGCCCGGCTCGGTTTGTGGGAAGCAATATCTTAGGAAGGCCTCGGCGCCCGGGGCTTTGTGCTTTCCGGTTGTAGAGCTTAATGGCTCGAGGCCTCGGGCGCCCGGTGGCTCAGTTTTGGGGCATAATTGCTCGAGAGGCCCAGTAGCCGAGGCCATGTGGCTCGAGCCATGCTTCCGGTTCAAGGTGCCATGTAGCTTAGGTTCGAGGAGGCCATGCGACTTAGTTGCGGGAGAGCTTATACTGACTCGGTTTCAAGGAATCATGGCTGGATTTGGGAAGGGGACGGAGAGATAATATGACTCATGTGATCGACTCATGTAGCTGATTCCAAACCTTGCGGCTCGATTTCAAGGGCGAATAGCTTAGTGAGCATGGCTTCGGGAGCCCGAATAGCCAGGCAAAATGTGATTCAAGCGCCTGACAACCAGGGGAGACAAACGGCTCAGTTTTGAGCTCGGCCACCCCAGGTAGAATAGCCCGGGGCCAAGTAGCTTAGTTCGGAAAAGCGCAGCGGCGGAAACCAACCTTCAATTGGCAAGACAATAAAAAGAAGCGATAAAACTAATCAAACCCTTCCTAAGTAGCCCACGTGGATATCACGCACGTCAGAAGCCGTCTGACTGCAGAGTGCCTCATCTCAAGCAGTCGAAAATTTGGGGGCCAATGATAGGGTTTGAAATAAGAGTAGCGTAGGCCCCGAGATCTGAAAACAACGTCAGATTAAAAATGGGTCAAGCTCTTATCAATGGAGTACTTAATGGTATCCCTAGAAAGCGATTTGAGAAACAAGGGCTGACTTGCCTTTAAAGGCTATGACTAAGGAGTGCGTATCGGGAAAACACCCGATCTCCACCCATTCGGGAAAGTAAGATATTCCCTGCAATTATCAGCATACCAGTTATCCCTTATTATGATGGTTTAAGATAAGGAAAGAAAATCTACCCGGTGAGAGAAATATTGTATCATCCTCTCAGTATGAAACATACTTGATCGAGTGTCATCATCCGACTAGGAAACATCTTGTCGATGCATCATGTCCGATTAGGAAAGTTGTCGCGATCGCCAAGTATAAATACCGAGCACCCGTAAGTGAAGGTATGTAGACATCGCATAAAAACTCATTCTCTAGCGGTTGATCTTCTCTTCCACGAGAAATGGCAGGCGCCGAGGCTCGAGCCGGTCGATCCCGCTACATTTCTTGTTTTTGCGAAGGCGGCGTCGAGTCGGCGGGCCAGACTGACTAATCTAGCACGCTCAAGCCCAATTCCGGTTGAAAAAGCATCATCACCTTTAATTTCTGTTTATTCTGTTTGAAGCTTCCTCTGATGAACTAATTTCACTTAGGTGATCAATATTCCAACAGCTGACGATTGACGAGTTTCCATTAACATATAGGATTTCCATTGTTTTCCTCGAAGTTTCCTCTCATGAATTTTCATTTTTGGGATCGATATGATTTATATATAAGCACAACACCAATAAGTTTTTCAACTTCTCAGGTTGCAATGGCGCAATTTTACCCTCTTGGCTTTAGCATTATTAATCTATGGCGATGTTTAAGAGAGCCAGTTGCCATGGCGGCATCGTCCCCAAGTACGTTAATCGCAGCTCACGATACGCTTCCATTGATTTCTATAGTTAGTGATTCCCGACGGAGGCGATTACTACCTCCCACCTCTACGACTTGATAGGTCTCAACCATTTGGAAAGAATACTCGGCTGACGCCACGCGTCATCGCAGAGACGACCTTAGCACCATTCCGCCACCACACCACTGTAATTACCAGCGGGGTTAACCTAATGGAAAGGTTCATCGGTTTAAAGATGGTTGAATACGAGAAGATTAGCGAACACTTTTCAGCATGCATAATTTGTGGTAGAAAACCACATTATATCATGTTTTATTTCTCGATGTAGATCCATTGTATTTTTTCATTTTTGTCAATATCTTTATTATGTCGTCCTTATAAAAGCTCGGGATGATTATGGTTTCTATAGAGAATCTTGTTCATCTAAACAAGATTAATGTTTGAAATTTGTCATGGTCTTTTACAGGCTTATTATATATATATATATAAGATCTATTTATTTCATAAAAAGGATTCCCAAACTACCTACGAATCAAAGAATGATCCTCGGCTAGAAAAATTTTCCCATGATGGCTTGTTTGTAGAAATTAAGGGATTTTTATTTTATTTTTTTGAAAATTAATCCTAAAAATTTAAAGAATTACTTGAAGTAATTCTGATCAACTCATCTAGAAATTGGTTCTTCCAAAAAATAATTACTATCATTTATTGGATGGATTACAAAAATTATTATCATGATTTTTATACCTATCAAATTACTAAACGAGTCATGTTAATTACAAACATTTACAATGAGAATATTACTAATAAAAATATATAAAATGATGTTTTTGTTTTTTTTACTTAATTTGAAATAAAACTTAAAAATTAAATGGTGCTGAAGTAATAGTTTTTTTTTACATATATTTCCTTGGAATTACAACTGTAGTATTCCGTTCTCATGAGAACTCAAACACAGTCGTTTACTTGTTTTTTGTTTTTGATTTTTATTAGTATATTCTCAAAGAAAGATATATTTCTTTATCATTCAAATTTTTTTTAATATTTTTTATTCAATAAAAACATTTTAAAAATAAATATCAAAATAAAAAAACATGAAACAAAATTAAAGTCTAAAAAACAAGTTGCTCTTAGTAAAAAGTTACAAGAAAAAAATACCATCCAAAATCATACTTAAATATATTCTTAGATAGTCTTTGAAACAAACTCTGGTCTCATTTTCTTTCAACTTTTTCTTTGCTAGGTTCTACTTAAACGGAGAATTAATTTTTTGTGTCATTCTTAGTGGAAATCACCCCTCTACACCTCTTTCAATTATTTTTCTTTCTCGATAAAGTGATTTATTCCATACAAATCTAGCTAGGTTTTGATTTGTTTTTCGTGATTTAGTTGTCTTGGTGCAACGTGTGGTTGTCATCTAAGTGCCTGACATTTTGTTTTTTTTAATGCGTCCTTGTGTGATGGTTAGTGTGTGGGTCAGTTCAGACAAGCAAATTATATTTGATGGACAAATCAAATCAACGATCATTCATATCTTTGCGAGAATTAGAGTTATAGGTAATCTGAGTCAAAATAGTAATATGAATGTGTAGGCTTTGTATTCACTATGCTATTAACTTTGGATGTTATTTGATCTTCCATGATTTTAGCAATTTTGATTATATGTTTATATAGATATATTGCTACAGCTTAGTCGATAAAATTATTTGTCTCGAAAAGAAAAAATATCTTAAGTGACTTTTCAGAATCAAAACTTGTATTTAAGTTCCTATCTTTAAATGATTCCTTTACCTATCTTTAAAATTTTAATATTTTTATTTTGGCTGTTATGAAATTAAAAAGGATTCATTACGATACAGTAGGAATTTGAAAGGCATGCATGTGTGAAACGAGATATTTTCTATGGAATGACTTTGCGGTGGCTTATGCTTATTTCGTCCACCTCCGGTGAGTTACACTTTGTCGAGTCATGACTCTTAAATTGGTAGGTGGTTGAAAAGTCCCACCTATCTAAATTGAAGATTTAATTTCATTGTTCTTGTTAGTTGGAAAATTAAAATTTATATTTGAACGAAGAATTTTTTTCCGGTACTAATGATGCTTTTACAGACACGGGGTGGATCATCTTGGAGTCGTTAGGTCGGTCTGTTGGGTAGAATCGTTGTACAACCTGCAACCTGCATTGCAAGGATGGTCCGGCGGGGGTGCGCCTGTCGGCTCTCCGATGCCTAAGTCAGCTTATTTCTTATTAAAAAGGAAGAATTCAATTATCGATAGCATTATGATTTGCCTTTTGCTTTTTGTGGTAGAATGAATTTCGGTGTTATAAGGAGAAAATTGTGGTTACTTTCAGCGTTAGACGGTGATGCGGTATCTCTCCCACTGGTGAGGGTTTCCTTTCATATCATGGACCGACTGTTAAGGGATAATGGAGGAGGCGTGATCATGTAAGATTCTTCTAACTCTCTGTCAATTGGGGCGCGGATCATGGGCGGGCAGCATTTTCCCTTTGTAATTCCAGGCGCCTATGTTGCTTGATTACCTTGTAGGGTGGTTTCAACTCTGGGCCTAGGCATATGTACTTTGGCATGGGTAGGATCTCACTGTGGGCCGAGCTTCTTGGTTTGGTTAGTGCCCTAACTCCCTACATAAGGTGGAGGTCTGGGCTTGCGCCAGGGGCTTGCGCCCGGGGCTTGTGCTCGGGGCTTGCGCCCGGGGCTTGCGCCCGGGGCTTGCGTTATGGGCTTGTGCTCTAGGCCTGTGCACATATTGTTTTCTACCCCATCAGTGGCCCCCCCAGCCCTTGGGTGACAGGCTGGGCGGCGACGGCTTGTTTCTCTTGGATCGGTTGCGGCTTCCACGTGGCTAGACAGGGATGGTTTGATCTGGGCTTTGTCCCGTCAAACGTCATGTGATAATGATGGCACTCTTTCGGTTTTAGAGCCCGTTTTGACTGTTGCTTCTCATATCTTTGGAAACATTCCTTGTATCACCTTTTTCCACTTCTTCTGAAGGTTTGGAAGTGTCTTTGATCAGCGCTTAGATCTGCTTGTGGTGCTTTCTGTCGTCTTGTCTCCCAATGGGCTGTTTTCCCCATTTTCCTTCTTAGTTTGGTGCGCCTTTCTTCTTCTTTGCTCGTTTTTCTTTCCTTGTTTTGAATTTAGGGCATGTTGGGTTGGGATCCCGCCTTTCGTGGATTATTGATTCTTTCTACGCCGCTTAATCATGTGTTTGGCTTCTTACGGTCCTTTGTGTGGTTTTGTAGGCTGCTCATAGGAAGTAGGTGAGGATTCTCAGTCGGCGCGACCTGGCGGCGTCTTTCTGTGTCCTGCTGTTGTGGTTTAGGGTCCTTGAGTGGGTTGGTTCCTCCCGCCCGGGGAAAGACGGAGAAGGTGGCGAGATGGGTATCCTTGTGGCTCAGATACGAGGGCATGCGCGGGAGTACAGTTACCGTGGAGCCTAGTCGGGTTGAGACTTCGTTTGCTAAAACTTTCGCTACCTGTTATGGACCTCCTTCTGGTGTCCGAATCTGGTGTCCTGATCTTCTTACGTCTTATGTTGTTCCTGTTCCCAAGATGGTTTGCTTCTTTGAGGCGGCCTTTGAAAACGGCCTCTGCTTCCCCTTACACCCTTTCATCAAAAACGTCCTACAACATTTCAATGTATGCCCGTCCCAGCTCTCTCTTAATTTTTGGGGCGTCTTGGTCGACCTTCTAGTTTTTTTCAGGGATAAGGGCCTCAGGGTCCCTAGTATAGCTCTTCTTTAGTTTCTTACAGGTGTGAAGAGGGCTCGAAGGCTTCTTGTATATTTAAGTGGGCAAGTTACCAGAGACCTATCATTTGACCTCCCCTCTTTCCATAACTGAAAGAGCGTTATTTTTGTCTGGGGCTCCACATTGGGAATACAACCCTTACTGATCAAGACGACCAAATGATTCCACGCATGTACGCCCGAGAACTCCTGTAAGTTTTGTCTATGCTAGTAGGGGTTAACTTTTTTAGAGGGCATGTCATGTTTTTTACTTTGATTCGTCAGGTTACTTCTGCATCCACCGCCTTACTCGAGGATGCAGCAAAGTATCGGGCTTGGGTAATTGTCGCCGGCGCATTCCGATTTGATCGTGCCGAACATTCCCGGCTCTTCAGGTGTGAGCCCTTCTTGTTCCCCTTGTTCGACATCTTCTCCGCCCCCTGCTATGGAAACTTCTCCTAGGGGGCCTCTTGTTATGAAGCCAACTCGGGGAAAACTTCGGGCCCATGTCGAGTTGCTGGCGAAGAAGAGGAGGAGCGTAAAGCGCAAGGCTCAGGATCCTTTTGAGAGCAACCTCCTCTCTTGGGGTAAGGTCCCGAAGCTTGGAGTATCTGATCCCCTCTCGTATGGCTGTTCGTGGAGGAGGATGTACTGCCCCTTCGCCGAGGTGTCCGAGGTGGCGAGTGTGCGCTGCTGTTTCTGTCCTCCGCCGCAGGAGTCATGTCTCGAGAGAAAGATTGTCGAGCCTCCTTTGAAAGTCTTTCCTATCTCTATCTAAAGCCCTTCGGTGCAAAATGCCTTGCCTTCCCCTTCGACACGGGGAGATGTGGGAGATGACTACTTTGAAGCTGAGGGGGGTGAGGACTCACTACTCACTAATGCAGTTTACACACGGGCTGCTTCGCTTTATCCTTTCGGGGACTCGCCCGTGCAGAGGAGGCTTCCGCCCCTGGTCCCTCCAAGGGACCGTCTCCATATGTTTGAGCGCCTTATTTTATTCGTCTTGTCGTTGTGTTAATGTTATCTATTAACTCCATCTTGTTCCTCGCGGCATCTAATTACTTACATAAAGACCAAGCAGGAGCTAGTTCAACCCGAGAGCTCGCTTAAAACGGCGAGCATGGCAACCCAAGGTCACCTCCTTGACTTTCGAGAGGGCCGAGCTGTGAGCTTGGATACAAAGCCTGACTGATGATGTTTTGGAGTATAAATCTGATCTGAAGCAAACCTCGTCCGTAAAGGTGAGAGCTGAAGACAGAGAAACGAAGGCCATAGAGGGCCTAAGGTTTGTCGAGGATGAGCTACGGGTGGTTAAGGAAGAGTTCCAGGCATCCAGGGAAGAACTATGTACCAAAGCAGCGGCATTGGATCGGGCCCGCCGAGAGGCTTCTGAAGCTGAGAGCTCTGTGGAGCACTTGGGCGAGGAGTGCAACGCGCTACGCGGGGACCTCCAGAGGCGGGAGGCCAAGTACCGCCCAAAGCGATGGAGTAATGAAGTGAGCTAAGGACAAGGTCCGTGACCTTATGGTCCCCTCCGGCAACGAGGCCCGCACCTTATAGGCCTCCGGATTGCTCGCTTTTTGACGTAGAGCTGCCAAGGCTTTTTCGGGTTTGGACTTCAATCTTCAAGTTCCTAATGAAGAGGAGGCAGAAGAATCCGTTTCTGAGGATGAGGCAGATCCCGAGGTGTTCTCTGATACTCCCAGCTCAGTTCCTCTCCCTGGTGAAGCTGAGATTCTTGCCGAGGTTGGCTCTTCCCTCATCCCCGCAGTGGCTCTTCCTTCCTCGACACCCACTCCACTGGAGGCCTGTGCATCATCGAGGCTGCTCACTCTACCCCTAACATCTAGCCCTCTTTGCTTAATCTTTGCTCATTCTAGCTAATCCTGGAGTTCTAAAAACCTCGAACATCTTATAACGCTGACATCGCTTTGTTATTCCATGGGTATCCGCTCTTCTACCTTCTTGGTTTTCTCTTTTTTTTACCTACGTTGAGAGGTTTCGGGGTTACCCACCTTTAAATGGTCGGGCTCTATCGAGCTATGCGCCCTTTGATCGGGCCGGTAATCCATCGGGTGGCTTCCATTAAACTGAAGCATTGGCTCCTTGGCTGCTAGGCCTTCTAGGCTGTTAGGTTCTTAAGAAATGAGTTGCATGGCCCCTTTGAAACTGAAAGCATGCGGGCCCTTTGAAACTGAGCCATGGTTCTCGCTACTGGGCCTCGGGTCATTTTGCTCGAGAACCGAGCTGTATGACCCCTTTGGAACTAAGCTACAAGGCTCTTTGAAACCGGAAGCCACATGGCTCCTTACTATTTACCTTTCTCCGGGCTGTCAGGTTCTTTAAGAACTGAGCTGCAGGGCCCCTTTGAAATTGAGCTACAAGGCTCTTTGGAACTGAGTCGCAAGGCCTGCTTGAAACCCGAGCTACGTGCTCCTTCAAACTACAAACTACAAGGCTCTTTGGGACAGAGCCGCAAGGCTCGCTTTGAAATTGAGCCATGTGGATCCTTCCGGGTTACAAGGCTCTTTAGGACCGAAATGAAGGCTCGCTTGAAACTCGGTGCCACGTGGGTTCCTTTGAACCGAGCCAAGAAGGCTCTTCAAACTCCGAGCTATATGGCTAT
Source organism: Tetrastigma voinierianum (assembly GCA_016808115.1). NCBI lineage: Eukaryota > Viridiplantae > Streptophyta > Magnoliopsida > Vitales > Vitaceae > Tetrastigma > Tetrastigma voinierianum. The sequence goes on along the minus strand of JAEQBH010001742.1, from coordinate 182,415 downwards.
TTTATCCGAAAGCTCTACTTCTGACGGAGCTACACGGTTTCTTCGTCTTCCTCCTAGGGAAGGGCGCTGGCTTAATGCAGATCTATGGAGCGTGCGCGATTTTAATGCAGATCTATGGAGAATCGGAACAGACTGCGTGGCTTTCCAAGCGTCCAGGTTTCTTTATAAATAATCGCCTTCTCAACTCGTCTATGTCATACCCGCTTCCTAACCTTTCTACCTCTCTTTGATGTCAGTTCGTATACGTGATGAAGCTTCGTGGTTTGATCGTCATTGCATGAGTCCGTCTTGTGATCTCAAAGCCGATGTTTTGTTTCACTTTTCACGCTTTTGCATGAAGTTGTGTTTTTCCCTAGTTCCTCCCTTGTGGGAGTTGTATTGTTCCTTAGTCCTGCCCATTGATGGAACTGGACCGGGGAACATATTCGGAGGGGGCGGTACGCTCAGAGGGAATATTTTTAAGTTCCGCTTCCTCCATTATACCTTTCCTCCCCTCTTTTCTCCTTCTTATTCCTTTCTCTTTCTCCTTCTCCTTTCTTTTCTCTTTCCCTTTCTTGTGGTTTTTGTCTTGGCTGGGGTTGGCCGATCGTGATCTTTTGAGATGTAAAGAAAGGCTTTGCTGATTGTAATTTTCTGAGATGTAGAGAACGACTTTGTTGATTGTAATTTTATGATATATTTGAAATAAAAGTACAGTCTTTTGGAAGTGTGTGTACTTGTCTGATGTTTGTCTTTTTTTTTTTTTTTTTTGACGATTTGCTAGAATTTTACTCAGGCTGAAACTGAACACAAAGAATGTTATTATAGTAAAACTGTGAATTTCTTATTAAAAGCTACAATCCGAGGTCTATTGGTAGACTCCGCTTGCTGTGCTACATTCCAAGAATGCGGCAGGTTTTTCCTTTCCGTCTGTTCGAGTTACTGTGTCGTACTACATTTGATATATCACATAGGGTCCTTCCTGCCTTGGTCCTAGCTTCCCATGTGTGGGTCTTTCCTTATTAAGTGTGGAGCTTTAGAGTCGTCATTGGCTTAAAACTCGGGCTCGACCCTTCGATCGTAATATTTTGTTGTCTTCTACGATAGTCCCTAAGGCGTTTTAGAACCTCGCTCTTCTCACGCTTCTAGGAGGTCAAGGTTTAGGGGCGAAGAGTCTCCTCATTGTAAGCTCCGCATTTGCGAACTCAACTTCGTGACTTTAGCCTAACCTCGACATAGAGCTACCGCTAGCTGCTGGAATGCTGTGAGAGCAACCCGGCTTCTCGAGTTGCTAATTTGCGATAGTTCTCAGACATGCCCATAATACTCCTGGGAGGCATTCTAAATTGATTTTCCTTTAGAGTTTCCAGCTTAGTCTTCAACACCGCCTCGACACCTTATAGTGACTTCGCTTGCTCGTTGGACTCATGATGAGCTAGTGGATGAGTAGTAATTTCGACACCGAGCTCTACTTAAATCTTGAACTTATGATTATTGAACTGTTTCCCATTATCAGATACTAGGGCTCTAGGATTCGAACTTGCAAATTATGGAACGCCAAACAAAGTTACGTAACTTCTGCTCGGTGATCGTCACTAATGGCTCGGCCTCGGCCCACTTGGTGAAGTAATCCACTCCTACAACAATAAACTTGCATTGACCCTTCCCAATGGGTAGGGGCCCTAGTATGTCAAGTCCCAACTGTTGAAAAGGCCAAGGGCTTGTGATTGAGGTCATCGGCTTGGAAGGGAGGTGAGAAATCTGGGCATGCTCTTGACAGGTCTTACATTTTTTAACCAAATTCATGGGCGCCTTTTGAGCATTGTAGACCAATACCCCCTCGTCTTCGTATCTTTGGTCGCCAAGGTCCCGGCTCCAATATGGCTGCTACTGCATGCCTTCATGCACCTCTATGAGCACATAGTTGGCGTCTTCCTTTCCTACGCATTTAAGGATGGGTGTAGAGAAGCCTTGTTTATAAAGGGTCCCCCGATGAATGATGAGCCTAGCTAACCTCATCTTGAGCTTGAAGACCTCCTTTGGATCGCTTGGCAATGTTCCATCCACCAAGTAGTCCCATATGGAGTCCATCCAACTTGGCTCGGACATTACAGGGGACACTTTTTCATCGTTGACGTTCACTGAGGGTTCTGGGAGGTGCTCGACCTGTATCAGTCTGTCTAGATCCTCCTATGGTGTTGTTGCTAGCTTTGCCAGGGCATCTGCCCGCGTATTCTCTGCCCTTGGGACATTCCTCACTTGAACCCGTATAAACTTTTATGGGCTTCTCGTGACTCGAGGTAATGTGATCATTTTTTTCTGCCCCCGCTTCTCGTAGGAGTCTTCTATATGTTTCACCACCAATTGGGAATCACTGCATATCTCCAGTTGATCAACTTCCATAGAGTGGGCAAGATTAAGCCCGACTATGATAGCTTCGAACTCGACCTCATTATTAGAGGCTTGAAAACCGACCTGAAAAGGTGATTCTAGGTCAACTTGGCCCAAGGAGGTTAGAACGACCGCACCGCCTCGGGAATTGGTGGTCCCATCTACTGACAACCTCCTCGATGGTAGGTCGAAAGGCCAATTGAGTAGTTTCCGTAGGTCAGGCCGGGTATTTGAGGGGGTGAATTCCATGATGAAATTTTCCAAAACTCGCCCCTTGTCTTCGTTATCCCCTACTTTGTATCTCGGCGTTGAACTCACCGAGCCTCTATGGCCCATTTTATCGCCTTTCCCAGGTTTCGGCCAATATCTCGTTTCATTGGGTGTTCTATTAGGATTTCCCAATGTGAGCCTCGGAAATAGTATTGGTCGAAGCCTTCGTTTAGTAGTTACCAATGCTAGGATTAATTCTCCATCTTTGATACCTTCCTCCGCTCTCGCAGCTCGGCTACAAAGAATAGACCGACCGTTGTATTCCCATCCCGCCTCTCGACCAGCAGCGACGCTAGCTGAGAACCGAAACCCACAACAAAGGGTAGGGAGTTCTCCCAAGGGCACACCAGACGGAGGGAGCCTGTGTAAGTCTTTAGTGCCGAGAACGCCACTTCGCATTGGGCATCCTAGTGGAAACCCTTTTTCAGAACCTGAAAGAATGGCCGACACTTGTCGCTGGATCTAGATACAAAGCAGCTCATAGCAGCTATTCTCCTAGTTAAACGTTGAATTTATTTGGTGTTCGAAGGCGGTTGCATGTTCAGCAACAGATTTATCTTATCCGATATGCCTATATTCCTGGGTTGTTGATCATGAAACCCAAGAATTTTCCTACTGAGACTCCAAAGGCGCATTTGCTGATTTAGCTCATGTTATAGTTCTTCAGACTGAATGACTCCGCCTAGGTGGGCTACGCTGAGCTTGGCCTTAACCGACTTCACCAACATACCATCTTATATATATCTCCATAGATCAATCTACTAAACATTTTGTCTACTAGCCTCTGTTGCGCTCCCACTCTTTAACCCGAAGGCAACACCTCGGTAACAAAGAAGTACCATACCCCGCCATAAATGAGGTATTCTCTTGATCACGAAATCACAGATATGGTTATATCCCCGAGAAAGTGTCCATGAGAAGCTCGTGGGCCAACTATGGTCGCATTATACAAGGTCGATTCGAGGGTAAAGTTGTTCTAGTGATGTGCCTGCTTGACATCGGTGAAGTCAATGTAGAGTCTCATTTATGTTTCTTCTCTTTGACGAGACTACATTAGCCAACCAATCCGTATTCTACTTTATAGCTTTCTGGCCCGAGGAGTTTGTTGTCCTCATTGATCGCCTTCTCGCCTTCGCAACTCCTTCGCTTTCTGATAGGTTTGAAGGAGGGGCTAATGTTCAGCTTGTGTGTGATTACTGCAGGGTCAATTCCTCCCATATTCTCTTGCTTTCAGGTGAATACTTCTATATTCTATTTTGGGCAGGTCGCATAAGGAGGTCCTTTGACGCCTTCAGCCAATCCGATTCGATGTAGACTGATGTTCCTACCGGGTCGCCGAGTTATATCGCCTAGTTCTTCTAAGGGCGAGGTCGATGCCTACCTCATCTCTTATGTTGAGCCTGCCCATGGTGATGCTGCCTTATCGCTTTTGCTTCATTGATGCCGAGTAGCACTCCTTGGATATGCACCGATTTCGAATCCATTCCTTTACCCCATTTGTGTTTTAATTTTGATAAAGCACTGGGCCAGGGAACCTGTGGTAAAACAGGGGTTCTCATGTTTTCAACGTAGGTATTTACTTTCATTGATGTTCTTTCCTCCAACTCTAGGTTTCGATTCCTTTGAGTCACCTTGAATGGTTAGTATTTGGTAAGCTTTCAGGGCTCATTGAATGCTTATTGCTAGATCTAGTGATGTTCATTAGTTATCATTTATTAGCCATTAGAAGGTGAGTCAAGGAGATAGGTTTTTAACTGACTAAGACCATTAATGGACAATGAATGCCATTTTCAAAGGATAGTTATTGAGGGTTAAGTTTTATAGCTAAACCAAGATCCAATTCGGGAAGTAACTATATTTTACTATCCCTAATGCGAGGAAAAGACCCTAAGAACCCCTCATTTACCTAAGGAACCCAAGTCCAGTGACCTGATGCTTCAAGGGAATTCTTTCTATACTTTTACTTCATTTTGCTTACGATTTCCACCATCAACACCAACTCTTTTTATCCAACCCCAATATCCAAACTACAATCACCAATGTAAACCTCAGTATGAGTCATTCCTATGAAGAAAACCCATCCATGTGGACGATTTTAGAGCTGCTATACTATAGTAGCAATGCTACGGTAGTATAATGTATTAGGTTATAAATTTTGTTGATTTATAATACCCTACGGGCTGTGAATCAGTCGTGACATAAAACTATTCTTTCACGACATACTCTTGTTTCCTTGCAATGCTGACTCTTAACTTTATGTCGCGACATATTTTGAAAATGTTGCGGCATATTTCCTTCCTTGATCTTTGTCATTCGCTGAACTGTTTATCGCAAAATAAAAAACCTTTGTTGCGATTAACTTGTCTTGACTTGTCTCATTGCTCTCTGCCATTTTATATCGCGACATAGTTTTCTTTAGTCGTGACATTCTTTCTTCCCTTTTCAGCTCTTTATGTAACGACATAGGTTTGATTTTCGTGACAAAACTCTATTGCCATTTGCTTGATCTTTGTCTTGACAGAGCAAAATAATATCACAACATTCTTCTTTCAAATATTTCTCAATCAATGCCGCGACATAAAAATCCATTGTTACGACAAAGTTCTGTCTTCTGATTACCATTATGTCGCAACATTCACTTCTTTTTTTCAACATTTATCATTCAATCCCTCTCATTTTGTGTCGCGACAAAGTTGTGAAATGTCGCGACATTCTTCACTTCTAACTTAAGTTCAACTTTATCTTTGTTGCGAAATAGTATCTACTGGTTCCCTTGAAATTATGTCGCGACATTTATGCCTTAACCAATTTTTCTACTTTTCTTACTGGAATTGTTGCTTTTTCATTCAAATCCTACAAAACACAAAGTTGGTCATTATTCCATAATTTTGCATTAAAATGAGTAAAAAATCTATAAAAATTGTAAGAAAAATGGACTAAAAAATATATGAGTTTAGGACTCATCAGATCTCTATATTTTGTAACTTTTATAAATGATCATTCAAGAAAGATTTGGGTTTATACCTTGAAAATAAAAGACCAGCTGTTAGATGTGTTTAAACAGTTTCATGCTCATGTTAAGAGACAATTTGGTGAAAAATTGAAATGCATCCGAACTGATAATGGGGGTGGGTATTCTAGTCCTTTTGATGAGTATTGTAGACAACATGGTATTTGACATCAGAAGTCACCTCCCAAGACTCCTCAATTGAATGGGTTGGCTAAGAGAATGAATAGAACACTGGTAAAAAGGGTAAAATGTTTACTTACACAGTCACAGTTGCAAAGATCCTTTTAGGTTGAGGCTTTGAATACTATTGTACATGTTCTCAATCTTACATCATATGCTCCTTTATAATTTGATGTTCCGGATATAATTTGATCAGATCTGCGTGTCTTTGGATGTAAGGCTTTTGTGCATATTCCCAAAGATGAGAGGTCTAAGCTTAAAACTAAGACAAGACCTTGTGTATTTATTGGCTATGGTCAGGATGAGCATGGTTACAAGTTTTATGATCTGGTGCAAAAAAAACTTGTAAGAAGCCGAGATGCTGTGTTTATGGAAGATCATACCATACAAGAAATTGAGAAGACTAATGCAACAGGGTATTAGTATAGTGATGATTTGATTGACTTGGATCCAATTCATTTGATAGATCTTCCTACACAGGTTGAAGATGAAGCACATAATGACCAACATGACATAGGTGATGTTGAAACTCCCACATTGGTCGAGATGGATGATGAAGTTCAGGAGCAGTCACCAATAGCTGGTGCTCCACCGGGTATTCCACTTAGGAGGTTTATTAGAGACCAACATCCTTCCACACGGTATTTTGTTGATGATTATGTATTACTAACTGATTGGGGAGAACCTGAAAGTTATGAGGAAGCCATGGAAGATGAAAATAAGATAAAGTGAGTTGATGTTATGTAAGATGAGATGAAGTCATTGCATGAGAATCATTCTTTTGAACTTGTCAAGTTGCCAAAGAGAAAAAAAGCTTTGAAGAACAGGTGGGTTTATAGAGGGAAGCAAGAGGAACACACTTCACAGCCATGTTACAAAGCTAGATTGATTGTCAAAGGGTTCATTAAAAAAAAAAGGTATTGACTTTGATGAGATTTTTTCTCCTGTTGTTAAGATGTCGTCTATTCATGTAGTTTCGAGCTTGGCAGAAAGTCTTGATTTGGAGATTGAGCAGATGGATGTTAAGACTGCATTTCTCCATGGTGATTTAGACAAATAAATCTATATGGAATAACTAGAGGGTTTCATAGTAAAAGGAAAAGAGGATTATGTGTGTAAGCTGAAGAAAAGTCTTTATGGCTTGAAACGAGCACCGATGTAGTGGTATAAGAAGTTTGAGTCAGTTATGGGGGAGCAAAGCTATCGAAAAACTACTTCTGTCCATTGTGTATTTGTGCAGAAATTCTCTGATAATGATTTTGTTATAGTGTTGCTCTATTTTAATGATATCTTGATTGTTGGCAGAAATGTTTCAAGAATTGATAGGCTGAAGAAGCAGTTAAGCAAATCTTTTACCATGAAGGATTTAGGCCAGCAAAGAAAATTCTTGGCATTAGAATTGAGCGAGATAGAAATACTACGTGTATTTGTCTTAGGATCAATATATTAAAGGTCTTTAGAAAGATTTAGATCCCGAGCTAAGGTGGTTAGTTCTCAACTAGCTAGTCACTTTAAGCTAAGCAGCAGACATAGCCCTTCTACAAATAAGGAGAAGGAAGATATGAGAAGAGTTCAGAATAGTAGTGTTTTGTGTACATGAACATTGATTTCAATTGGTGAGATCTCTTCATTTGTTTTATTAAAGTTTGTTGCATTTGCAAAGATTAATTGTCTTGAGATATGATTGATGTATGCTTATAGTTTTATCTAGAGAATTGTGTAACCCATTAATTATATTAGTGGAGGTGTTAAGTGGCCTAAGGGTTCCTTCATTTTTACTTCTCACGTTGAGAAGGTTTTCCACGCTAAAATTGTTGGTGTTCATATACTTGTTGATTTGGGTAAATTGTCGTTTCCCATTTGATTGGTTCCTATTAGGTTCTCACAAGAGGGGATAAAATTCTGGTTGTGCATTTTTTGTGTTTATCCCATCACCTCAGTGAGACAATCAAAGCTGAACACGCTTAGAACCAAATATGATAATTTGCATTTGTTTTATTTTGAAACTACTACAAAATTTAATTCTTAACTTTATGATATTGTGAATGAATCATTTGCTAGTGATGAGAAAAAACCTAAGGGAAAGTTGGTTAGCAAAGTTCTGAGGCCTCTTCCAAAAGGCTTTTGAGATTAATTTTGAGGTTAACAAAAGAGGAAAAAACCTAGCCTTTCAAGCCGAGATGTTAAGCGAAGATGTGTGTTGATGATATGGAAGTCGGTCATGAGGCTGCGTCATGGGCTTCACGTGATAATAATTTTGTGTGGTTTTTATAAGAGGCAAAGAGAGATCTAGTTTCAATCAATACAAGCCATAGACAAAATTTTAGGAAGGTAAGGCAAGCCTTGTCAAGTCAAATTCAAGAGTGAAGAGAAAGGGGATTTATAGTAGAGAGAGTGAGGGATTTAGGCATATTTAGGCGAAGTGTGCTAATAGCCTCAAGAAGAACATTCAAACAACTAAGTTTCCTTTAATTTCTATAAGGAGATAGCTACTAGTTATGTTACACCTGGTGATGATTGTAGAGTTGTAACATGAAAAGGTACCGTGTCAAAAGAATCTATAGGATAGAATTCTCGATCACTTGAATTCGAATATTGGAAGTGATTATGAGACAACTTCTGAAGAGAATCTACAGGAGGTTTGTGACTACATACTTAGAAAGTGGATGTAAATTGTAAAATATTGGGCATTGGAAAAAAAAGTATTGAGTTAAGTAAGAGAGATGTTACGAGGAAAGATAGTTCAGAAAGTGTGCAGCGGAGCCCGAGGCCGTGGAAGTACAGAGCAAAATGAAGGAGGCTAGAATGGAACTTGAATAGACTCAAAACTTTTAAAATGTTGAATTCTTGTACAACTAAGTTAGAAAAGATTTTGTCTATGGGAAGGCCTTATGTAAATCTTCAAGGACTCGAGTATGAAGGGAAATGTTCAACATCCAAGACAATTTTCATGAAGGAATTTAAGGCTCAAGAACTACAACCCACTATTAGTAAGAATTTATGTGAGTCTCAACTTTGTCATGAGAGGTTTGTTCTTCTTGTTTTTCCCTATTTCAACTATTCGGGACATAAAGGACCTTATTTCTACAAGTACTTGAATAATTCAAGGAAAAGTCTATTGCAAAATCCTAGAGGAGTTTCAAAGTTGGGAGAGAAATTTGTTGGTGTTTGTGCTATGCGTCTGAACAATGAACAATAGAGGGTGGCACATAAAGGGTTGAAACATATCTCAACGACATGAGTTCAAACACAACATGGACCTCATTGAGTCATTGTATGTGTTGGACTTTTCCTCATGTGGAAGGCCTAACTTAAGAGCTCAATGTTTAAAGCCTCTTAGGCCTTTATATCAAAGGGAAGAAGAAAACCCTCTTCTTTTTAGAGAGAGTAGCCACCAAGAGTGAGAGAAAGAGAGAGTAGCCACCAAAAGAGAGAGAAGGAGAATGAAGCCACCAAGTGGAGAGTGCAGCCACCAAGAGAGTGAGAGAAGGGGAGAGAGCCACCGGATTTTGAGAGAGAAAGAGAAGAAAAGAGAAAATATGTGTTTTTCTCTTCATTGCCTATATTTCATTAAAGATCTTATCCTGGTTCGTCTATGGTCTGATTGACCTGAAATTTGGAGGATAGCTTCGTGACTCATTGGTTTTCAATCTAAACGGTGAATATCGGATTTCGAGTTCTGGACAGTCGTCCTTCAGTCCGAGAACAGTTCCTCTATTTCGGCGAGTTTTTCTACTTGGAATGTTTTTTTTATCATCAACTCCAATCGAAGTCATTCCGTGGTTTCATTGAGTTTTTTTTTTTTTGGGTAAGCATGTTCTTAACTCATTGATCTTCAGTCTGAATGGTGGAGATTGGATTTGGAGTTCAGAATAGTAGTGTTTTTTGTTCGGGAAAAATGATTCCGATTGGTGAGATCTCTTCATTTGTTTTATGAAAGTTTGTTGCATTTTCAAAGATTAATTGTCTTGAGATGTGATTGATGTATGCCTCTAGTTGTATCTAGAGAATTATGTAACCCATTAATTATATTAGTGGAGGTGTTAAGTGGCCTAAGGGTCCCGTGGTTTTTACTTCTCACATTGAGAAGGTTTTCCACGCTAAAATTGTTGGTGTTCATATACTTATTGATTTGGGTAAATTGTCGTTGCCCATTTTATTGGTTCCTATTAGGTTCTCACAAGAGGGGATAAAATTCTGGTTGTTCATTGTTTGTGTTTATCCCATCAAAGTGGTATTAGAGCGTTGGTTTGAGATAATTTGTGCTTTGTGTAGAACAATGGAAAGTAATACAAGTAGAATGATCACTTTGAATGGTTCCAATTATCATGTTTGGAAAGGAAAGATGGAAGACTTATTGTATGTGAAGGATTATTATTTGCATATGTTTGCTTCTGAAAAGCCAGAAAATAAAACTAATGGAAAATGGAATTTGCTGCATCAGCAGGTTTGTGGCTGTATTATACAATGGTAGATGATAATGTTCTCAATCATGTTAGTGAAGAAACATGCAAGGACTCTATGAAACAAGCTCTAACAATTTTTTGCTAGAAAGACTGGTAACAATAAATTGTTTCTGATCACGAAGAGGATTAGTTTTAAGTATCAAGATGGAACTCCTATGAAAGATCACTAGAATACATTCTAAGGTATTATAGTTGGCTGGAATAAATATCAAGTTTGAGGAAGAAGTGCAAGGGTTGTGGCTTCTTTGTACCTTGTCGGGCTCATGGGAAACGTTTAGAACTTATTTGTCTAACTTAGTCCCAAATGGTTCTATAACTATGGATTTTGTTAGGAGTTGTGTTCTGAATGAAGAAATGAGAATAAAATAGGGTTCTTCTTCATAATCAGATGTCCTAGTTACCAAAAGGAGGGGGAGGAGTAAGAGTAGAGGTCCGAAGATCAGAGATAGAAGCAAAAGCAAGACTAACAAGTTTTCCAATGTTGAGTGTCACTAATGCCATTTGAAATGATATATTAGGAAGTATTGTTGCCAATTGAAGATATGAAACAAGGGAAAGTGAAGGAAAGAAGAATAATGGTGGTGAAGAGATGATCGGTTGCCACTACCATACAATTTCCTTATTTTTTTATGATAGTATTGTTGTTAACTTTGCTTGCTAGGAGACCAGTTGGGTGATTGACAGCAGTGCCTCAATCCATGCTACACCTCGTAAAGATTTCCTTACATCCTACACATCCGGTGATTTTGGAATTGTTAGGATAGGTAATGATGGCTCAACTAAAGCCATTGGTATGGGAGAAGCGCGTTTGGTGACTGTTGACCATTTTCTTTATATAGATCAAATTAATGACACTAATACCAAATGACTATTATCTAATCCCCTATAAAGGCATCAAAAACTTGTTGACCAAAATAGAACATGTATGCTCATAATAAAAAATAATTTGTCATTGAATTCATTGAAGATTTGGTTTGGTCAAAATCTTTGTGAGTCTGCCGGGTTGTCCCTGGAAATAATAAAGTGGACCTATAAGTGCGGATATCATTCCCATAAAAGATCAAATAAAAATTTAAAGTTCAACTTCTTGAAACTACTTAAGTTCCCACCTTTATTTGAACTCCCAAATTGATATAATTTTTCGATGACGACAGAATTCTACTATTTAAATTTCTACATTTAAATAAAAGGGAAATTTAAAATCCTAGACTTAACTGGACTGAACCAGATTATTGCTAGAAGTAGACATTCGGATTTCACTGCTGTGAAATTATCAATTCCTACAACATACTCTAATACTTTTCTTTCATGAATTTGGAATCTGAAAATGTCAAGAGGCAAGGTAGTATAGTTTGGATTTCTCCCTTAACCATACATTTCCCTGATTAGAGAGTCATGTTCATTTCTGAAACATGTATCTAACCAATTACTTGTAATCTGATTTTCTCTGTAAGATCTGGGTATTTTTCTTTTCCAATACTTCATACCCATTTCTTATGATTGCAGATTTCTTGCTTCCCAAGACAAGGCCATTTGCCAGATCTCTACAAGACATTGGGAGTTCTCTCTTTCCTTGATTAGATATAAGCTAACACGGAATCAAGATCATTCCTCAAGACCAAGGAGAAATCTCTAATTGATTAAACGATATAGCCAACCGAGCTAATTCCGAAACCATGATTAAATTGTTTATCTAAGTAATCTTTAGAGCTCATTAGTTTTTCAATAATAGTCCTTCCTAGTAATGCATCCATGCCTCGGGAATCTCAACTCTGTGTCACTTAGAGACTCTGAATCGAGCTAGATATATGATCCTTAATTGTGTATAGGATTACTATTGTTGGGAGCAATTCACTTCATGAGCAACACCCGTTCAAATAAAATCAAAAATTCTCAATCGAGGAAATCTCATACCTAATTATGCAAGAAAGACCATAACTAACATTATATCTTTCCAGTGATTGGGTTTCCTGAAAAAGCTGAATCCACGATCGCCAATGAACTCGCGATAAGGAAATTTCCAATGCAGCTGTAATTAGCAAAGAAATAAATTCGACTTTTCTGCGGTTTTCATTGAATTCAAGCGGTAATCGGAGGTGATCTTCAGCAAAATAGCTTCAAACTTGAAACTTAGACAATTCCAACATTTCAAGTCCGGTAAACAAGAAATTAAATCATACGCTAATTCCTAAGCGACCGAAGAAAAGAAAAAAAAAGAAAAAAAAAGAAAAAATATAATACAAAAAAGTCCTCAGCTCCCAAGATGCTTTGGTTTTTGAGCCAACTGACTGCCTCGCTTTCCTCAAATATTTATATTTATAGAGCCATAGAAGTTTGGGCCCTAAAATCGGGGCTATATTTATGAATCCCCAAAATCTTGCCCAGACTGCATTCTTGGTCGCAACCTGAAAGTGTTGTTGAGACAGAGTTTTAATTCTTTGTTGCAGTTCTCTGTTGCGACATCTGACATTACCATGCAACCTAACATTCCGGAGGTTTTGTGCATCGCGACCAGATCTTTCTTTGGCTCTTTAACACTGTTCTACAAGGTGCAATAGTTTTATTATTTCTATATCACGGCTTTACTCTCGGGTGTAGTTTGCTAGAACATTTATGTTGCGACACTGATAATTTTGTTGCAACATTGTTTCTACATAGCTTCTTCAAATTGTGTCGCGACCTAGTTTTTTATGTCACGACAACATTTTTGTTGGTTCTTGTTGTAATAATGTTTCTTGTATTGTCTGCATTCCTGTCGCGACCAGGAAAGTTTGTCGCGACAGAATCTTGTCTCCACTCGACCCGATTTCTTATTGCAGCTTCATTTGTATGTTCCGACATAGTCTATTGGTGTTGCATATGTTTTCTGTCACTACCTACTTTTCATGTCATGACAAGACTTTTTGCCTTCAGCCAATCTTTGTGTCGTGACCCAGTTCCGTTGTGTCGTGTCAAGAGTTCTCTTCATTGTGTTGGAATCTTTGTCGTGATATGGAAAAGTCTATCATGACCTTGTTCCTCTGTGTCACGACTTTAATATCTCTGTCGCGATATCAAAATTTCCTTCAGCTTGAAGTATGTCGCAACATGGATCTCTTTTGTTATAACTAGGTCAGTTCACTAAGTCAGCATCTCTTGTCGCGACTTTGTTTCTCTGTCAGGACTAAAAACCTTTTTCTTTTAGTGTTGCAACATTCATTCCCTTGTCATGACAGGACTTCTTCTTACAATGTCTCAACAGGCTTTCCAAGTTGTAATAATTAATGTCGCGACAAGAGAAATTCTGTCGTGACATAGATTCTTCCTTATTTTCCTCATTATGTCGCAACCTAAACTGATATGTCGTAGTAGTCTTCCTGTATTGCTCTTTAATTTCTTGTCGCGACATAAGATTTCTATGTCGCGACAGAACTTCTGCTCTCTTCCAGTTCTTAGTATGCGGCAGGAGCTTTTTATGTCACGGAGTTCCTCTCGTTTTGACATCAACATAAAGCGTGCAGCAACATCTATCTTTAATCTCAACATTATATTCTTCATGTTCTGTCGTGACACATTGTCGGTGTGCATTGACATAGCTTATCTTATCTTTCGACCCTTTGTATTGGGACAAAGAAATCTTGTCGTGACATTCTTCATGTACCTAAGCTTGGACGCTTGTCGTGACACACAAAACTTTGTCGTAACATAGATTGTTGCAATTGCTCTTTTCTCTTTATTCTGCGGATTTTCTCATTTTTTAATTAAAACTGTGAAAACACAAAGTTATTGAATAATCCGTAATTTGGCATTAAAGAGATACGAATATACTAAATAAGCCATAAAATGGATTAAAAATATATGAGTTTAAGACTCATCAAACTCCCCCAAACAAGTTTTTAGCATCCCCAATCAAAGAAAAGAATATTTTGTTTGTCCTCTGAACAATTTGGCCTATTTTGAAATTTTTACGCTTTACACTGCAATCCTTTTTTAGTCAGCCTCTTGAATTGAAATTAGTTAGTTGCAGCTGGTTTCAAATTTAGTTTTCAATTCAGACTTAGGAAAGATTTTCAATTACTGTCACAAAACAAAACTAATGATTTATGATATGTAAACAATTCAGTCAATCCATCCTGATTTGTGAGTGTGTGATGGTCTTATTTCCCTTTCTCCTTGCTTAAATTAGCTAATCTTCTAGGGTTTGACACAGTTACTGTATATCATTTTAAGTGCCATATGCTTGTTTTTCATATTAGTCTCCACTAATGTAGGCAAATACAACCTTCAAGATCAATTAGGTCTTTTAAGCTTGTAAAGTTTGGCTTGGGTTATTGGGTGGTTAATTGGAGAATTTAGGCTAAAAATTACCCAGATTCCAACCTTCAATTTTTGCATCTTTGTCTCTATTCTTCATCCTTTTCTTTTCTATTGATGTCAGAAATTTTTTTTCCCCCAAACATGGTCTCGATGTCCATACTGCATACTCTCATCTTGGTAATCTTATTTGCTACAATCATTCCTATCAAGTGGTCCCTTTAGATAAAGCCCTTTTGCTTTATTTTCACTTGCCAAATATTTTTAGGAATAGTGCAATGTTTTGTCTTTAGGATTTCTACCACTTTCTTAGAGAACTTTGGGTTAGCAACTCCCATACCGAGTTGGCATTAAGTCTTAGGTGTTGAAACACCCCTATGAACTTAATTTTTCAAGAGAGGAAGGCCACAAGACAAAACTTATTCCAATTTGAAAATTCGCACTCATGACTTCTTCTTTGCATTCCTTTCATTTCCTTTATTTGTTCTTTTCTTTCTTCAATCTTTCATTCTTGTTTTTCCTTTCAAAACTAAATAATATTCCCCCAATCTTGTCTTTTTATGCATTTTGAAGTTATTTTCCTGAAGTCTGGGCAATAAAGGGTTCTTTACTGTAGGATTAGAATAAAGAAATGATTTGAGGTTCTAATTGTTGTTTCAATGAAGAAAATAGGCCATTTGGCTCAATTCTGGAACTAAAGTGTATGCTTGTGCATATTATAAGGGTAGGCTTGAAAAACTCAATCTTCCAAGGATGGCCTATATCTCTTCTTGTTAATTAGTATTTACCTGGTTCACCTTGACTAATAATCTAACAAGTTCTAGGATATGGACTATATAATGATGAATGAACCGGAAGATGTCCTAATTTTTTCACAATTTGTTAGGACTCACTTTGACCATGTGCATTATTTTCGAGTTTTTGCGACCTTCGCGATTACAACGGTCTCAAGTCTTATTTGTGTTTCCTATTGAGTACATCTTCCTAAATCAGTCATTCCAACTTCACATTACGGCTAGCGCAACTTCCTTTTTCAATTGGGGATTAGCCTATCGCAATGCATCTATCATTGGTTGTTCAGATTTGAATTTTTGCTGTTGTGTTATTTTAATCAAGTAAAGAAGATCATCTTGATTATGCATTGAACTCACAACAATACAACACAACCACAATTTTTCTCAAGTCATTTCACCCAAACATGCTGCAGCAAATAAATAATATTATCCGGTAGTTGATTTCTCCTTTATTTAACCAAGCAGATGACAAACAATGAGCAAAGATAATTAATTAAAACACACCAAACAATTAAAAACAAAAACACAAAAGAACACATAATTTTTGCTAAAATTTTTATTTTATTCAGAGGAATGGGCTTTGGATACAAAGAGTATGAGGAATCATTATAGATTTAATTTGGAGAGGAAATAGAGTACAGGGGTTTATCTTCTTCTTTTGTAGGATTTGGGATTTTTCAAGTTTGGAGGTTCAAGATTAAAGGTAGCTAGAGATGGAGGGAACTTGGGAATGGAGATGTTTAGCTTTTCCTTTGCTGGTGGTTCTTCTCTCTAAAAGAGTCAGTATTCATTTGTATACTCCACCAGGGTGATCAGTTGATCTTGCCTATGAGCAATTGTTCCATATCCTTGAGATTCGGTGATCCTGTTGTGTATGTTCACTAATTTAGATTCTGGTCGAAACTATCATTCCACAATTTCTATCTGTAGTTGTTATCCATCTCTAGTTCCTTGTTTCTCTTCTCCATGATCTTTCCAAATTCCTTGAACTGTTCTTTGTAAATATATTTGAACCCCTCTGCCTTCTGCAGCATGCTAGCTTCCATCTTCTCCTCTCTCTTCTCTAAAAAGGTCAGCACATCTTCATCCCTTTTTAGCTGTTCATTGTAGAAAGTATTTACTTTTGAATCCAACCTTTGCATTTATGCTCTGTCTCTCCTTTCTATTTCCTCTTTCCATTCCTCATCTCTTTGTTTGAGCATTAGTTCCAATTGTTGTTCTCTTTTTCTGAAATTAGCCTTTAGAAATTTCTCTTTGGTTGTTGCTCCTATCTTTTCTCTCTCTCCTCCATTTCTTTCTTCATTAACACCAACATCTCCATAATTTCAGCATTTCCTTGATTTCCCCTAGAGCACTCTACTGGTTCAGAAAAAGTTTCCCTTACATTAGGAGGTGAATGAATGATTGGGTTTCTTCTGTTCTGCATCTCCTCCTCTGTTGGCAATTGGCTCTCCTCTGGGATTTGTCTCATCCCTAATTCTTCATTTTCTTTTTCATCAGGCTTCTCTACCACTTCAACAATCTCCATCTCCTTTCTCTTTTTGTTCTTTGGGCCTTTAAGCACCCTTGTCCAAGAATTGAAGGAGAAACCTTAGAACGGGTTTCTTCCTCCGCACTTTATACCACGTGAACTCTGCGAATCTGAGCCTAGTGATCATTCTTTGGATGGGATTAGTCCCTTTTCACATTTTTAAAGGCTCACGATAGATGATTCCATTATCTTCCCAGCATCAAACTTGTATCCCTTCAGCAGGGCATACAAGATAATGGCTTCCTGCTCCCTTATTGTGCTCAGATGCTTGGTGGGTATGATGATGGAAGCAATGAAATAAAACCACACCTTAGCTTTTTCTGTGAGGGAGCCTTTGTTAATTGATTTATGGGGGTTCTTCTTTATTGAGCTCCATTTCCCCTTTTCAGCCGTCAAGAAATTCACAATCTTCTCATAGTTGGGCTCTTTAAGTAGTTTCTTGTACTTAGATCCATCTTGGGATCTTTGATGCAAGACACCTCATTAGTCTTTTTATGTCTCTCGGAACCCATACACCTCGACATACCACGAGAATCTTCTTTCATCTCTGCCATGTTAGCATAAAATTCCCTCACTACTGTAATAAACCCAGGTGGTTGTGTGTCTGAGAACAAACTCCGGCCACTGCCGATTGTCTCGACAAAGGGTGGGGCAGACAGTAAACCCTCTCTCCTATAAATCCTTTGTCTCTTGGATTTTCCCTCCATAAAGAGTAAGCTTCATATGAGATTAATGCATTGTCATCTTCTGACTCTTTATTTTTCTCAGTTCTACTTTGCTCTGTTCTTCTTTTCTGCTTGTTTCTTTTTAGAGCTTGGTTCTGTTCCTCTCTCTACATACGGTTCTGGCAGGGTTGTTTGAGTTTGAGGTTCCCGGATGAACCTCACTTCTTTGCTGTATTTTACGCCATCATCTCATTGAGATTTGAGTTGATAAGGGTTCTACCATTTTTGAGCTCTGGTGATGTGTGCCTAAAACACTCATTACTCCCAGCGTCGGTTGTTCATTTGCGCTTATTTTATATAATTAATTTCACCAGTTTTTGTGGCTAGGCTCTGAGATTGGTGGTTGGTGTGGAAGCGGTACATTGGAGCAAAAGCGTTTATTGGAAACAATTTTTGGAGCATAAGGAGGCTGTACGCGAAAGTGCGGAGCGTGTGACGTCAGCGTCACGGCGTCCCACGTCGTGGCGTCCCAGCGTCATGACGTTTGAGATCAAATCTTTGTGTAGCGGAAACAAAGCGGCTTAGCGTCAGCGGCGTCTCAACGTCGCGTGACGGCGCAGCGTCGCGGCGTCGGTCACGAGTCTTTGCTTTCGGCAATAAAAGAAAATGGAAACCGCGAATATGGAGGCATCGGAAATGTCGTGGCAGCGGAAATCGGAGAAGCGGCGGCGACATCGACAACGAACGGACTTTTGTATTGTTTCTTTGATTTGGGCAATGGAACCTATGTTTTATATATCACATGTGTTTTCGAGATCATTATGTTTTAGATCTATACCTAGGGACTTGTTGAACCATGTCACATTTGGATGGATTAAAGTTGATTAATTTGTATTATTCAGTTATTTATGATTTGTTATTATAATAACTTTACATCGTACATCCAATTACATGGTAATGTTTGGCCAACATTAGGATGTTCTGCTAGAGATCAGATTAGAGATGAGGAGACACCTAGGGATAATTAGAAGCCGACCTTTGGTTGGTCGTGAGATAAGGAGGAATATTCAGGAGCCGAAGGCAGCAAATAGGTTCACGACATTGCGTTCGAGATCAGGGTGGGATAGGGCCTTGACTCTACTAGCGAGATAGTGAATGCACCTCGAGAGAGGGTATCTAGTAGACAAGATCACCCTAGCCGTTAAGGAAATGTAAATAAACTGAATAAACTCATCTTTAGAAATAATCCATTGAAGGCATTGGCGGGGGGAGACATAGCCCTAGTCTTCAATACACAATAATTCATTAAGATCAATAGTTTAGTTGGAATTCACCAAAATTGATTTCTTTCTCTGTCGTTTGTCGAGGGTAATATCTAAAAAAGCACATCTTTGTATTCCAATTCTCTGTCCCGAGTGGATGATATCGTACCTTAGGTACTGTATTACTTGGGGCGACGGCGTGCGCTGCGCACATGGCGTATATTTTACACACACCGTTTTATTTGTTAAGTTTTTGGCTCGTTCTTTGAGACCGAGTTTGGGTGATATAGAGAATAAAGCAATTAGATGTGCTCGAAATTTGTTTTTGTTTGTTATTCTGAAGTCTTTGGTAATTTGGTATTATTGTTTGTGTGAGTGCGGTTAAGTTTCAATGAGTACATGCGGCGGCGAGACCGAGTCAGCCAACACTTGTTTGATCTGACGAGCAGACACCGCGAGAACACGTCGAAACGAGAGGCTTGAGCGGTCGAAATTTCGCGACCATGGGTGACAATGAAGAGCAAAGATCTACGGCATTGAGCAAAATGAGCTGAGAGAGGGCGAAATGGTAATCATGGAAGGAATCAAGCACCCGGGCCGTTTATACGGCCCGGATGATCCCGGTGTCTTGCTAGAAGAGTTTGCGTTACCACCTATTGTTGTTGGCGGTATCGAACGACCACCGTTCAGTGACAACGAGCCCGAAGTGTTAACATTCTGAGATGCTGCAGAATATATTGTTTCATGGACTACCCCATGAGAACCCTAATATGCAATTGACCAACTTCCTTGAAGTTTGTGATACGATCAAGTACAATGGGGTTATTGAGGAGGCACTCAAGTTGAGGCATTTTCCACTCTCACTAGGTGATAGAGCCAAGCATTGGCTAACAAGTCAGCCACCAGATTCCATTACCTCATGGAACGATTTAGTGCAAAAATTTCTGACCAAGTTCTTCCCACCCTCCAGGTACGGCTTGTGCGAGAGATCAATACTTTGAAATGGAGGGGAAAACTGGCGAGAGGCATGGGGCGGATTTCACGAACTGCGAGAAAGTGCCCACATCACGGACTAACCAGATGGATGCAAATTATACTTTTATAATAATTAAAAATGCAACTAGAACAATGATTGATGCCTCGGTGGAGAACTAATGAAGAAAACCCGCGGACGAAGCCTATGAGATTACGGAAGATGCATGACGGCCGCGAATCGATATGCTTTAGGGAGAAGACTACGACCGCCAAAAGCCAAGCGAATATGCCTACGTCAATGGCCGCGGATAATGGTTCCGACAATGCGGTGAATCATGTTGGTGACCCGGCGGTTGACTAGGCGGCGAGTGCGGCCGTGCGTGCGAACCCGACCCATGGGAGTTGTGTGAATTCTGTGGAGGACAACACAATAGCACAGAATGTCAGTCGGGAAATCAAACAGTAGGCGAGGCCCGGTATGTGCGAGGTTTAATCGAATCAATCACGCGGCAAAGACTGATATAGGAGAAAGCGATTATCAGTCCCGAGAATCCAAACGAGGGTAGGCGTAATAATGATCGAGAGCAATCGAGAACAGCCAAAGGGTGTGGATGGAGAAATAATCGAGAATAACATGCCATTGAGCAAGTCGAGTGAACCACCTCTGAGAAGAAGGTGGATTTAAGAACAAGCCCTTGCCCACGAATCTTGACCTACTTTTGCCTCTGCTTTCATGAATGAAACCAAGGCGAATGTCAAACCTTGACAACCAGTTGAACAGTCGCGGCACGGTGAGAAATTTGGAGAGTGAAATGGGTGAGCTGGCAAACTTATTGATAGAGAGGCAGCAGAGTTCCTTACCCGAAGCAATTCAGTAAACTGAGAAGAGGCGGAATAAGACATGTCAAGCGGTTATCTTGAGAAGTGGTAAGGAATTGGAGACACAGGGGCAATCCCAGGATAAGTAGAGATTGAGAAAGTCATCAGGCGATCAGAATGAAGAAGCCCGAATAAGGAGCAGCCTAATGAAAGCGGTCTGAGAGAACCTTCTTGTGAAGCGAGGCCAGCTACCGGAGTTCCTTACCCACAGTGTCTAAAGAAGCATAGTGGATAAGTGGTTCGCAAGTTCATTGGAAGTGTTTAAAAGTTACATATCAATATCCCATTTTAGATGCCCTAGAAACGGTGCCCGGCCTATGTGAAGTTTATGAAAGACATACTGTCTCAGAAGAGAAGATTGGCGGATTTCGAAACAATTAACTTAACTGAGGAATGTAGTGCCATACTTAGCGCCACAAAAGCTTAAAAGACCGGGCAATTTCACTATTCCATGCACCATTGGAAATACCATTTTGAGAAAGCTCTTTTGTGATTTGGAGTGCTAACATTAACCTCGTACCCTTATCCATTTTCCAAGCGTTTGGGATGGTGGGAGGCCCGGCTCGACTCTGATCCTGCCATTTCGTAGATAGATCTTTGAAACATCGAGAGGGTAATAGAAAGCGATCCTCGTGAAAGTTGACAAGTTTATCTTCAATGAGATTTCATTGTATTAGACAAGAGGATAAAGAAATACCCATAATCTTGGGTAAGTAGTTTCTTTACAGCAGGTAGGCGATGATTGATGTTCAAAGAGGAGAACTAGGAATTAAAGAGTCGAGCTGACGAAGTCCAAGTTCAATGTGTTTGAAGCGGTGAGGCATCCAGCGAAGTGATACTTACTTCATGGCAGAGATAGTAGAGGCTATAGTGTCTAGCCAAAGTTGTCTCACTGACCCTTTGGAGGCTAGCCTAGTAGAGAATGATTCTGAGAACATGAGCACAGAGGCAGAGGAATATGTTAAATGGATGGACTCTTTTGGACCCAATAGGAGGAAATACTTCGAATCTCTAGGTGAAGGAGCTAAAACGCCAGTGCCATCGGTGGAACAACCACCCACGATGGATCAAAAGCCCTTACCTAGCCACTTGAAGTATGCATACCTTGGGGTAGCATCCACTTTACCAGTGATCATCTCAGCATCCTTAACTGAATTAGAGGAGGAAAAGTTATTGAGGTCATAGAGACCATAAAGTGCACTTGGGTGGTCTTAGCGATTTAAAGGGATTAGCCTACTATGTGCATGCATCGTGCTGAGATGGACATGACCTTGATGGAAGCAGAAGGTGATGGACAATGAAGTGGTCGAAAGGGATTTTAAAATGGCTAGATCTTGGGGTAATTTATCCTATTTGACAGTGCATAGGTTAGTCAAATTCAAGTGGTCAGAAGAAAGGAGGAATAACAGTCATAAGAACGGAGAACAACATATTCTTGCCTTATGACGATTCATAGGGTGGAAATTTGTATTGATTACAGGAAGCTGAGCAAAGCCACTCGAAAAGATCATTTCCCATTACCGTTTCTAGATGAATCTTTGGATCGATTAGGCGGTCATGAATACTGTTGCTTTTGGATGGATATTAGGCTATAATCAAATTGCTATAACCCCTAAAAGATCCAGGAGAAGGCGACATTCACTTATTAAAGTATGGTACATTCGCATTCAATGAGATGCCCTTTGGGCAAATAATAATCTTGGCACTTTCCAACGATGTATGATGGCCATTTTCTCCGACATGGTTGAGAAGACAATCGAGATCTTCATGGACAATTTTTCGGTATTGGGCGATTCTTTCAACAACTGTTTTGAAAACTTAAGATCTGTATTAGTAAGGTGCGAGGAGACCAATCTTGTGCTCAATTGGGAAAAGTGCCATTTTATGGTACAAGAGGGTATTGTACTTTCGGACATAGTTCGGCAAGAGGATGAGGTCGACCGGAAGCGGGTGAAGCAATTGAAAAGTTACCTCCCACCCTGCGTCGGTAAAAGGAATTAGAAGCTTTTAGGGCCTGTGTATTTGTAGTTCTGACGTTTCATAAGGATTTCTCCAGTTACTGAGCAGTTGTCTAACCTTGTACGGTCCAAGGATCCCATTTGAGTTTATTCGCGGTGTTTGCATGCATTTTTCATTGTTGAAGGATAAGTTGATCCTCAGCTCCTGTGTCGTGGCTCCAGATTGGTCTTTTCCTTTCGAACTTATGTGTGTATAAGCGATTTTGCGATTGAAGCGATCTTGGGTGTTGAGACAAACGTGTTGCACATTTTATGCATTAGTTATGCATGCAAGATTATGATGTTATTACCAAAAGGACTATTGTCTAATCCCGAAACACTTGCGCCATAAAACTTGAAAAGACCAAAATACATATACAAATTTATGGCGTTATTGCGAGACTATTATCTAATCCCGAAACCGCAGCACCATAAAACTTGTTAACATTATACTATATAAACCGCAATCTCTTAGAGTAAATCATTTTTCAAAAGTTGGTTTGGTCGATGTGCAAGTGCAATTGACAAGTAATAAAATGGATTTAAGTCGGATCTCGATCCCACAGAGATCTCAAGAATTTTAAATCAACACATTTGCTGAAATTCATACTATTTGGACCATCAGTTGATAACGGTGTTCAGCGTAAAAGCTGGGAAAATAACTAATCTCAAGAAAATGGAATTTAGAATAAACTGAAAGAAAATGAATGAAGGTAAAACTAAGTTCTATAACAAGAAATGAATACTGAACAATTATCATAAAAGAGAGACACATCAGAGAAAGCGGTGTAGTGAGCGATCAATTCTGTAGTGAATATTGATTAATTTTGTGATTATCTCAAGTTAAAAATCTGTCAAGGCAATTTAGATGCGGTGGATCTCTCCACACTCCACATTTCGTTATCTCATTTTTCCTGATTCTCCAATTCTGGTTGAATATAACCACTTTGCAAAGAACTTCCTTAATCTGGGTATTTTCTTTTGCAATACTTCATACATTTGTAAAATTTGTCACCATATTTCCCAAGTTATCGGTCAAGCAAGGATGTACAACTTCCAAATTACTCTTCCTCGAAATTAGAATAGATCAACCTTTCCTTGATTAGATCTCTCAGCTAACAGTGGCCTCGCTATCCAAATTGAAATTGAAATCTCTGTTTGTTTAAATAGTAGTAGTTCCAACTTTCGTTCATTGACTTCCAAGTGAGGAAGAGGATTTATCTAAGTGAACTTGCAAAGCATAGCGGATCCTAATAACGAGGTTAGTATACCTTCAGGCTATGCGTTACCCGGATCGTCTTCCTGTGTCACTGAAGGACTTCCTTGAAATCGGGGTAATGAGCGCAATTCTTAGCAGGCATGAAGCGAAGTATTGGATCCAAAATCAATAGTAATAATGAGAAGTAAATTCCGTGGCGAAATGGAACAAGATCTTGGAAAATGCTACGGGAAAGATCGATTATAACTAAACGTTCTCTTAATGGAAGGTGAGTTCCTTGATTCTTGAATTTTGCCTCTGACATTCAGCGATCCAATAGAGCATTGCCAATTGGAAGCGGAACAATCGAATTTGAGTACATACGAAATTCCATCAGTTGGGTAATAACGAAAGAAATTGATTTCGATTGACTTATTTCGAAGGCGATAACATCTAGATTCAGGAAATACGACGAAAAATACGAGAGCATGATCTGCTCTAAAAAAAACGGAAATGAAAAATTAAGAAAAATAAAAGAAAAGAAAAAAAATAAAGAAAGGAGTAGGCTCAGCTATCCGGACCTCGTCTGTAGTGGCCAGAAATTTTATGAATGAAATTTGGATAGGCTGCGTATTTATAGGGTTTCTCAATTGGGCCCTAATCCCATGCTTCTTTGTGAATTTTAAGTATCGAGGCTGATCGCGCTGTTCATCGACTTGATTTCCTTGCCATTGACATCTATCGATGTCAGCGACATCAATCTATCGCAACATCAACACCTACAATGTAGCCTTTATTTGGTCGTTCTTGATGTCCGCGACATCACCATCTTGTCAGCGTGACATCATCTCACGTCTTAATTGGTCTCAATTTCTCTCTGATGTCGCATCGTACATGTCTTATTAGTGACTCATTTCAGTCATCTGCGGTCTTTAAGCGATCTTCGGATGTCGTCGTCTCTGTCACGACTTCTCGTCTTAAGAAGCTGTAAACTTCAAGTGGTGCGCTCTGTTGTAGCGACATCAGATTGATCATATGCTGTCAACTATGTTTCTCGACTTGATCTCAGTGGATTCGCGATATCGCGATAAGCATCTTCATCGCGGCGACCTCCGCTGCCAAACTTAGGCGCTTCATGGCGGGTCATGGCGACGATCTTATCTTCGACGTAAACTTCCCGACTTCGATCTTCACTTGATGGCTTTTGTGCCGTGACTTGGCCTCTTGTCGTGACAGTTCGGCTGCATCGGCTTTCATCCCGAGTGGTTTCACGATGCCAGCGACATCAATCTCTTGTCGCGACATCTTATCCGCGTCTTTTCGCAGTTTCAAGCGGTCTTTTGGTGCCGCGACATCAATCTCTTGTCGTGACATCAACTATAGGATCTCTGAGGTTTCCCTTTGTTTTCTCCTTGATGTCGACCTCGATCAGCGACATCGCATCATGCCTTCACAAGTCTCAGCCCATTCTACATTCTTGATGTCTGACATCGATATCTTTATCGCCCGACATCTTCTCATGATTTGTAACCGACCGGCGGTTCTTGATGTCCGCGACTTGATCTGCATTAGTGACATCAGCTCATTTCTTTTCAGTCTTTCTCATGTGCAGTTTCATGTCGCGACTTCTATAGCGTGTTATCCCTGTCGCGACCTCAAAGCTGAAATACATGTAAATAGCGCATATTGACTTAGCGTTTCTTTTTTCCTTTAAATACGCGATTGGTACGCGCCTCCACCCGATTCTTGCATTTTTCCACTTGCATTTTCTTCTTTCTTTTATACTTCTGCAATTTAACGAATACGGTGAGTTTCTTCATATCTGCATCATAATTATTCCTTTTTTATAATAAATCAAACAGAAAATGGTAAAAATAGATGACTTTTAAGCTCATCAAACTCCCCAAACTTAAATTTTGCTTGTCTGACAAAGAAAAAAGAAAAAAAAAATTGTTTGTCCTCGAACAGAAAGGACATTTTAATGATTTGTTAAGTTCATTCAATTTAATTGCAATACAAGGTATGCAAAATTTTAAGCTGCATTTAAGCTAAATCAGTTCAAGGTTGGTCTCTACTCTTTATATTAATGTGCAAAACTATATATGTTAAAATTGTTTACAAACAATATATAAATTGGATCTGTTGAATAATGAATTAAATTTTAGCACCTCAATTTATGGCTGAGTGTTTAATAACTCTAAAGTTCTTCCGCAATTTTGATTGTTTCCTTTCTTCCAAATTCCATAGGCTTGTTTTTCATATTGATCTCTCCGCTAATGTAGGTGGTGCGCGCCTTCCCGGATCAATCAGTCTTTTGAGCTTATATTGTGAGGCTTGGGTAATGGTAGGATGGGAAAGGAATTTTTAAGGGTTAAAGTCACTGAACATTTTACTGCCCTCTTCTGCCTTCTTTCTTATAGTTTCTCTAGTAAGCTTTCCCTAAACTTCATGTTTAGGGATATCCTTCGATTTCTTCGTTTGAAGCTTGTATTCCCCTATTTACTCTTATAATTTCACTGAGGAATTTCCTTAATTTGCTACCACTAAGGGATAGTGCAATGTTTTTTAGCTTTTTAGACTCTTGCTGTAGCGAACTTTGGGTTGTAACTCCCATACCCGGATGGCATTAGGGTACTAGGTGTTTGAAACCTAAGAACTTAATTGTTCAAGAGAGTTAGGCCACAAGATAAGAAAAACTTATCCTAAATATATTTTACTCTTTTTCTCACTCCTTGCCTTTTTTTCATTCCCTTTTGAGTTCCTCAAAAAATATAAACTCCCAAACTGAAATTTCTTTCTTCCTCTTTGAATTCTGGTGTCGTAGGTTCTTCATAGAAGGATTGATGTCTTAAGATGAGTTGGGGTTTCCATTGAACTCTATTTTTGAAAAATAGGCTTGTTGGCTCAATTCTGAACATTGTATATGCCTCGGCCTTATGAATAGGGATAGCTAGCATGGCTCGAAACTATCCAAGAATGGCACAATATCATCTCTTGTCCAATTTGAATCACCTAGGATTTCACTTCAATCAATAATCTAACAAATTCTAGAATGCGGATTTATCGAGTGTGACTAACTATAAGAGTATCTTGATAATTTTTTATTTGTGATAGTTAAGTTAATTGATATTCAACAGGTTCCTTGACTTACTGTTCATACCACAAACTCAAAAAAATATGTTTGTTCCATATGTTGTATTACCTTCCTCTAATCTGGACTTATCAGTTAAATATAAGTAATTTTTTTATACCTTGTTTTTCAATTAAACTAGATGCATTTTGTCCTTATTCTGCAATTTTTCCTCATTTCATTACTCTTCACTTCACTTTATTAATTCGATTAAGATAATGTCCTCGACAGTTTTGATACGCAGAACTATTTCCTACTTTGATTTCCTAATCATTCAACCACAAAGCAACATAACATTGAACAATCAAATGCAAAATAGTACACAACAATTCCATTTAACTTTCTCATTTTATTTATGATTGATTTTCAGCTGTTGGATACACAGTATGGGAGGAGGATGGTACTGAAAGGTTAGTAGGAGGTCTATTTCTTCTTTTTTTTTTGGACGAGTGGCAAAATATCGGGAGGATCTAGGTCTAAAGTGTTCAAATGGTGAGAATGAAGAGACTTCATTTCTCTTCTTTCCTTTCTTCTTAGTTTCCCTCTCAGTTGTTCTTGATAACTGATCATTAAGTCCAACTTTCTTTGTTCCAGTACATCTTGTCTCTTCCCAAGCCATTCATTGTGTTCTCCATTTCTGTCATGACTTCCCAGAATTTAGAAAAGATTGTTGTAATCAAATCTAAATTTTGCTGACCATTCATGCTGCTGTGGGATTCGACCTCCCAGTGCTGCTTTTGTCTCTCTCATTGGTTGTTTTCTAGCTCCTTCGTAGAGATTTGTATAGTGGTAGAAACCCACTATCTACTCCCCAAATTTGGTGTCATGCTCTTTGTCTCTTTTCTCTAGCAATGCTAGGAGTTGAGCATCTCGATCAAAGCGCTGTTATAGAAAGCTTCATGACTAGGTTTGAGTTTTCAGTAAGATCTTGATCTCTTTTCAGTCATTTCTTTCTTGAACTCTTCTCCTTGCTGCTTCAACATTTTTCCCATCTGTTCCTCTTTTCTGTTCAGTTCTTCCTTCCACTGTTGTTCTCTTCTTTGGATCTCCACCTCATGCTCCCTTTCTTTTCAGTTTAATTCTTCTTCCTACTGTTGTTCTCTTCTTTGGATTCTTTTTCATACATCCCCTCTCTGAATTCCTGTTTTAGGTTCCATTCCTTCTCTCTTTCTTCTATTCTTTTCTGCATCAAATTGAGAGCTTCGAGTGGGTGTCCTCTTGTGCTCTCTTGAGCTTTCGTGTTGGAAATTTACATTTTGTACGGGATGGGGCGGCCAAGGGGATGGGAGAATCTGTCCAGATCATCTTCATCCCTGCCCTTATTATCTGCAAACATGTAATCATTGTGGTCAGGTGATGTCAGGTGCTACACTCCTTGATCGGTGCCCCTACGGGTCTCTTTGTTCCTTGACTTGGGCTTCACCTACATTTCTACAGCCTCCACTTTTCCTCTGATTTCTTGGTCCCTTACTAACTCCTGTCAGAAGGAGGGGTGAAGCTCTTGGGACTTCTTCTTCTGACTCCCAAACTCCTTTCACTCCAGCCTTCAAGCAAAGAACTGTGATTGTTGCTGGGTGAGGAAGCAGACCTCTTTTGTTTCCTTCATGATATCTCATGATAGAGTTCTCTATGATAACTCCTATATTGATCTTGTATCCCTTTAGTATGGCATACAGCAGTACAGCTTCTTGTTCTCTCACTGTGCATAAATGTCTTGTTGGAACCAAAACAGACGCCAGGAAGTAAAACCATACCTTTGCTTCTTCAGTGAGGCTCCCACATTCGAGTTCTTGGCTCCTTCTTTACGTGCTATGCGCCCTTCCATCGGTGAGCTTCTCGGCAATCTTTCTAGATTCGGCTTTCCAAAATTTTCTTGTTGGAGCCATGCTTGTGTGTCATGCCATAGGCTTCGTTGATGGCCTTAAGCCATTATGAGACCGGACTCCTCTAACAAAAAGCAGCTCCATCCTTCCTTCCTACCATGTTGGAATAAAACTCTCTCACCGATCTTGTATATCACCTTTTTGAGGTGCGCAGGGCTCTCCCATCTCTACTGTTCTATCACATCTCCTTGAAAGGAGTCACCGAGGTTTTGAATCTCCTCTACGTAGCAAAGCCCTTGTTAGTAATACTTCTTCCGAATAAGCTTCATCAGAGACGAAATCTTCTACTTCTTCTTCTCTCCTTTTTCCCTTTCCCCTTTCTGCCCCTTCTTGAGAAGTCCGGGCTTGATTAGCTTCGATGGCGTCTCTCCTTGTTCTTCGACAGATCTCATCGCGTTCTCCTTGATGAGTTTTCTTCTTCTTCGATTGTTAGTGTTACCTCGTGTCTGCGTCTAGGTTGGGACCGGTGTGGGAATTTGAAGCCATTGAAGCAAGAAAGCACTACGAAGGTTGGGACTGCTAGGGTTTTCGGAGGTTGAGATTCAGAGGGAAGGCAGAGCGAATGGTTATGTGGGTTGGAGTGAATGAGATGATTTTCCAGTTCACAATTCAATCAATGTTCGTGGGGTGATTAATGCTTCATTTATGACATCGCGACTTCAATTATCTCCTTTCATATGAGATCATTAAATTTAGGGCTTTTGGAATGAGTAGTTGGCATGTCGCATTTTATGTCAGACATACCCGGGATGTCGCGACATGTCTAGTTCGAGAATTGTGGATGTGGTGAAATTCTTTACCAAATTTGAAATAATTCCAGCATCGCGACACCCGATTGGTGTCGCGAGCATGAATCCTTTCCTTACTACCCACTAAGCTGTTTTCAAAGCTGGTCACGACATCAATGTTATGGACATTAGCTAATGTTGCGACGCAACCCATACGTGACCTAAGCCTTTAATTCAATGATTTCAAACTTTGAATTTTATTATTATTTCTAACACATTTAGACATCTATCGAGGTATATTTGAATAACGATTTAGCATTTAGTTCAATCATAACTACGAGTTTGGTTAAGAGAGGTTACTCCCCTTTTTCTCATGTTCCTGTACCATGATTTATTGGAATGTCACTATCATGATTCATTGCTATTCATGTCTTGAACCCTTGCAGAAGATCACTGCAATAATCCAGAAGATTCTAGTTAAAATACAATCAATTTCTAATAATAATAAAAAAAATTAAATCTATCCTTCTAGAAAACAAATTCGACTTAATTCATCAGCAACTAAAAGAAAAGAAATAATTCAAAATTCCATCGGCATTAGAAATCCTCTGGGTTGCCTCCCGTGCATTTTACTTTCAGTTTTGAGTCCTTAATTGGACTTTCTTTGACTGTGGTATGCTCTTTTTCCTTAAGAACCAGTTGGAGTTCTTCAACTTCCTCCCCCTGTTGAGATAATGCTTTAACCTTGTGTCAGTGACATGAATTTCTTCACATGCGAGTCTTGATGTCCATCAAATAAATACTTTGATTTCTGTGTATGGCCAGCTCGATTAGTTTAATTTCCACTGGAAATAATTTGAGTCTAGGTTAAACAACAGAACTTTGTTCCTGTTCTGAACTCTTTTCTCAGTTACTCTGATCCATGCCATTTCTTTGTCTTATCTTTGTATATTCGAGCGTTGTCATAAGCTTCTATTTCTCAGTTCTTCAGTTCAGACAGAGTTAGGCAGTCTTTCTTCCTTTATTTATAAAATGAAATTTATGTGATGGCCCACATTGCCTTGTCATTAATTCAGAGGTAGATGACATGGTTTGCAGCAACTCTGTGGGGACATTGTGAGGAGTTTAATACCATCACCAGATCCACAATGACTGGTACATCATCAGTTTGGAAGACCAATCCTTCACCTTGAGCTCTAGATCTTTTCCAAGTATTCTTTTGATCTCCTGTTGGGAAATTTACGCTTGTCCATTAGTGCAGGGATGATATTAAACTGTATATGCTTGATCCACATATCTGCCCATGAGTTTGCAATATTTAATTAGCAAAAATGGGTTCCCCATCACTAATAATGTTTACGGGGTTGAACACCATAAAAGCTCATTCTTTACAGAAACTCTAACTGTATTTTCATCATTCCTCGGACAAAAAGCTGCTTCCACCCATTTGGGAGCATAATCTCTTTGCTAGCAGTATATAAATGTTTCCAAATGATGGTAGGAAAAGATTATAAAATCTATTCCCCGAACATCAATTTGTATCACCTGTCTCTTAGGGGCATTTCGTTCTCACTGTTTGATGTTTCCAATGTGGCATGATCTGCAATTTCTGTCTGCACAATCCCGAGATAGTGGGCCAAGCCACAAAAACCTGTTGGAGTATCTTGTGGTGAATTTCTTTCTCCTGGTAATACCCCATATGGTGGTGCATGGCATTCATTTAAAAAATGTTGCCTTGTTCACCTTAAGCACATCTTCTTGACCCGCCATGTCGACACCTCTCTTGAATAATGGTGGTCTGTCAATAATATCTGCTATCAGTTACGAGTTTCTCATATTTGGTAGCTGAGTTACGAAAGGCATTACTCCTGGCTTGGATAATTCACAATATCGACATACCATGAGTTGGAAGGAAACCTTCAAAACAGTGCTCATATGGGAAGTTCTCACATTAGCGCACATTGTACCTTCATCACTGTTTCTTTCTACTGCGGACAGGTGTTAAATATCACATTGTCACATCCCTTTTTTATCCTTTATTTCCAAATCAAACTCTTGTAGCGGCACCCATCTTATCAATCTTGGCTTGGCTGCTTTGACATCAAGTATTTGATTCTTTGCATGATCGTGTGAATTACACATGGGATCCCAAAATGTATTGCCTAAATTTTCACAGCAAATGCACAGGTCGACAAGTAATAAAATGGATTTAGATCCAGATATCGATCCTTGAGATCTCAAGAATTTTAATCCTTTACCTGACTTCACTAAATTCATACTATTTGAATGTCGGTTGATAACGGTGTTAAACGTAAAAAAATTTGGGAGAAATAACTAATCTAAAGAAATGGAATTTAGAATAAGCGAAAGAAAATGAATGAAGGTAAAACTAAGTTCTATAACAAGAAATGAATACTGAACAATTATCATAAAAGAGACACATCAAGAGAAACAGCTGTAGTGAACGATCAATTCCTGTAGTGAATATTGATTGAATTTCTTGATTATCTCAAGTTAAAAATCTGTCCAAGGCAATTTTAGTGCAGCTGGATCTCTCCACACTCCACATTTCGTTATCTCATTTTCTTGATTCTCTCGAATTACAGGGTTGAATCATGCTTTAACAAGAACTTCCTTAATGGGCATTTCTTTTCTGTTACTTCATACCCATTTTATGAATTTGTACACCTTAGCTCCCAAGTTATCGGTCAAGCAAGGATGTACAACCAAGTCTCTTCTCGAAATTAGAATAGATCCAACCTTTCCTTGATTAGATCTCGGCTAACGGGATTGGCCTCACTATCAATTGAGGTGAAATCTCTTGTTTGTTTAAATAGATAAAGTGATTCAAACACAGTTCTTGACTTCAAAGTGAGAAGAGGATTTATCTAGAGTGAACTTGCAAGCGTAACGGATCCTAATAAGCGAGTTAGTATACCTTCAGCGGCATGCGTTACCCCCGGATCGTCATTCACTGTGTCACTCGGGGACTTCCTTGAATCGAGGTAATGGCGTAGTGTAACGGGTATAGAAGCGATATTCGAGATCGAAATCGAAATAAACCAATGTCCCGAAGTAAATTAAATGGCCCGAAATGAACAAGATCTGGAAAATGCTCTGAGGGGAAAGAGATCTAATTCTAACTAAAGCGTTCTCTTAATGGAAGTGAGGTTCCTTGATTCACGAATTACGCTTCTGACATTCAGCGATCAATAGAGCATTTGCAATTGGAAGCGGAACAATCGAATTTCGAGAATTTGTGCGAAATTCCAAGCGTTCAGTGGTAACTGAAATTGATTTCGGCATTGGCTTGACTCAAGCGATAACATCGGTCGGGAAATACAACGAAAAATGCGAGGCATGATGCTGCTCACAAAAAAAAAAGCGGAAATGAAAAATTAAGAAAAATAAAAGAAAAAGAAAAAAAATAAATAAAAATGACTTTCGATCGGACCTCAAATGCGTAAGCCTTGGCGCTTGAATGAGTGGATAGGCTGGCGTATTTATAGGGTTTCTCAATTGGGCCCCTAATCCTGATATGCTTTCTTTGTGGATTTTAAGTATCAGGTGATCCCAGCATTCACGTCGCGACTTGGTTTCCTTGTCGTGACATCATCGATCATCGCGACATCAATCTCCATTCGCGACATCAACTTACTCTATGTAGCGCTTGGTTGGTCATTCTTGATGTCGGCGACATCACCATCTTGTCAGCGACATCATCACGTCTTAGGTGGTCTCAATTTCACCTCTCGATGTCGCGCCGTCTGTCTATCTTGTAAACGGCCTCAACTCGAATTATCTGCGATCTTTAAGCGAAGTCTTCGGATGTCGCGACATCAATCTGCAATCGCGACATCGTCTTGAAGCTATGAAGCACCAGGCGAGTGGCTCTGATTTGTCGCGACATCAGTTGATGTCTTAACATCGGCGCTATGACTCTGCGGCTTTGATCTAGTGGATTTCACGATGTCCGACATCAATATCTTCGACCTCACTTTATGAAACTTCAACCTTCAAGCGGCGGGTCCTATGTAGCGACCCGATCTTATATGACATCGACTTCCCGGCTTCGCGATCTTCATGATAATAGCTTTGATGTCGTGACGCCCGGCCTCTTATCGTGGCGATTCATTCCCGCCGGCTTTCATCGTGGTTCGATCTCGACATCAATCTCTTGTCGCGACATCTTGTCACGTCTTTGCAGATTTCAACTGGTCTTTTGATGTCGCGACATCAATCTCTTGTCGTGACATCAACTATAGGATCTACAGGTTTCCACTGTTTTCTCATGATGTCGCGACCTCGATCCCACGTCGCGACATCACATCATGCCTTCACCGTCTGTTGTCAGTTCTTGATGTCACGACATGGTATCTTATCAGCGACATCTTCTCATGATTACGTAACCGGCCAAAGCTGGTTCGTGTACGACTTGATCTCACGTCGCGACATCAGCTCATTTCTTTTCAGTCTTTCTCATGTGCAGTTTCATGTCTCGACTTCTATAGCGTGTTATCCACTGTCCGACCTCGGTAGGCTATGTAAATGGCTGCATCAATGACGCAGCCATTTCTTTTCCTTTACGCTCGCAATTGGCTGCACTTTTACTCCACGATTCTTGCATTTTTT
Organism: Tetrastigma voinierianum; assembly: GCA_016808115.1. Taxonomy (NCBI): domain Eukaryota; kingdom Viridiplantae; phylum Streptophyta; class Magnoliopsida; order Vitales; family Vitaceae; genus Tetrastigma; species Tetrastigma voinierianum. The sequence continues at coordinate 148,152 of JAEQBH010001742.1, read as the reverse complement.
CCGCTGCATTTCTTCTTTCTTTATACTTCACGCAGTTGCTGAATCTGGTGAGTTTCTTCATATCTCTGCATCTTAATTATTCCTTTTTATAATAAAATCAAACAGAAAAATGGACTAAAAATAGATGACTTTAAGCTCCATCCTTTGGGGCGAAAGCTTGAGAGAAAATTTTCCGTAATCTACTATGCGTGAACTTTGAATGATACTTGATTGAATTACGCCACTACATAGAAAGAACTTTTGGCTGTGTCTTTGCCTTTGACAAATTCAGCCCTTATCGATTGGTAACAGGTAGTGATCCACACGATCATTCTTCCATTAAGTACTTGATGACAGAAAGGCGCTAAACCTCGGGTCATCCGGTGGAGTTCTTTTCTTGCCAGGAATTTGATGTTGAGATTAAAGACGAAGAACCTTTGAAAACCTAGTGGCAGATCATCTTTCGCGATTGGAAGGGCAGAAGTGATGTTCAAGTGAATGGCATTTCGGATGAGAAACTCTTAGCTATTGAGGGCAAAGAAGAGGCCAGTTCCATGGTTTGCAGATTATGTGAATTATTTGGTTGCCAAGGTAATCCCTCCGGAATTTAACTATCAACAGAAAAAGAGGTTTTTCGCCCACTTGAAACACTACTATTGGGAGGAACCAATCCTCTTTAGACATTGCGCTGACTAAGTGATTCGGAGATGTGTGCCCGAGGATGAAATGAGCAGTGTTTTGAAGCCAACGCCACACTTTACCCTGCGGTGGACATTTTGGTGGCCAACGAGCGGCGACAGTTCTCGGTCAAGTTTTTGCGGCCTACCTTGTTCCCCAAAGATGCTCGTCGCCACATTATCCATATGACAAATGTCAACAAATGAGGGGTATTTCTAGAAAGGGCGAAAGCCCATGCACCCCGATACGGAAGTAGAGCTATTTGACTTATGGGGAAGCTGGATTTCATGGGACCATTCCCCCGTCTTATAACAACCTATATTCTCTGACGGTGGAGCATGTCTCGAAGTGGTGGAAGCAATTCCAGCCGCTGCGATACCAAGGTCGTGGCTCGATTTCTTGCAACCACATATTCTCACGATTTGGAACCCCTCGGGCAGTCACAAATAATGGTACTCATTTTCTCGCGATAAGGTGATTGACAAGGTTTTGCAAAAAGTGCGAGATAACGTCGCCCTTTCATCTCTTGCATACCACCTGCAGTCAAATGGGCAGCAGTGTTAAATCGAGAATTAAGTATTCTAGAGACCGTTAACGATTCCAGGAAGGATTGGTCTAAAAAAGATCGAAAAGATGCCTCACAGGCGTACCGCCTGACTTTTAAAACTCCTTTGGGTATGCGCCTTTCGAGACTTGTGGCCTTGGCAAAGCATGCCATCTTCGGTGGAATTGGAGCATGTCGAGCCTCTTGGGCAACTTCGGCAACGATTGAATATGGGCGATACACTAGCGGTGAAGCGGTATTCTGACTCGATGAACTAGATCGATTTGCAGGGCGAAGCTTATGAAACGCCGCATTTACAAAGGAAAGACAAAAGCACCGGCTTGCGATAAACACATTACGAGAAAAGGTTCCGCAAGGACAACCAAGTTCTTTTGTCAATTCTTGCCTAAAGCTCTTTCAGAAATTGAAGTCTAGATGGTCGGACGCTCCACGGTTACCAAAGTCTTTTATGGTGGGGTAGAGGGTCACACACATCTGAGAAAGGCACATTCACGGTCATAACCAGCGGTTGAAGCCGTATTGGAGGAGTTTCTTGCGAACAAAGCGGGTCATTCCTTTGATCGCATCAGACAAAGTGTAGTAAGCATTCAAAAGAGCTCGAGTTCCCGAGCACATTGAGATTCAGGGCCGTCGAGCTAACGACGTTAAACATAGCGCTTCTTGGGGAAGCTGACCCAAGTTTTCTTGCACTTTTCCTTATCTCGGTGATTTTGTTTTTTTTTAATGTTGTTTTTCGATGTGTATTGGGTTCTTTGGTTTCGTGTCAGGTGTTTCTTCTTGGTTGTTTACTTCGGGACTTCGTGACGATGCGGAGGATCCGTTTATCGCGAGCATTACAAGTCGAGTGTCACATTTACAAGAGGAGGGTCACCGTAAACGGGGCTACTTAATGTGCAAATTTTTAGAAACTAGCCTTTTTCTCCTAACGTGCGGCGTTGGGTCCCCAACGTCAGCGGCGTTGATACTAACTATCGCGGCGTTGATTTGAAGTGTCTGGAGCGCGTCCGGCGGCGGTGGATTTCCAACATTGCGGCGTTGATTTTAACCCTACGAAGCGTCGGCGTGAAGATTTTGGCGATCGCGGCGTTGATTAATGCGATCTCTGTCGCATCCAGCGGCGTTGATACTAACGTCAGTTGTTTTAAATACCGGTCTGTGTAGTCGACGTTGCCTCGGCATCCAGCGGCGTTGGCATATCTCTCTACAATAGCGTCGGCGTTGCCCCAGAAACATGGCGTTGCCACATTTAAGGCCCATTTCACCTTCATTTTTTGTTCTACTATCCATTCACGATAAATACAGCTTTTCCTCCGCACCACCCTGCCGTATTTGTTCTTTAGGAGCTCCTATCACCTTAGGTGGGAGGCTCGTATATTGCCCTCCGACTTTTTCTCTTCTTTGCAGTGCCACCCGCATCGCGGGTCCACATTCACCCTACATTCACTTAGCTCTCTGCTGGGTTGGTGCACCACGATTAGTCTGAGTCCTTTGGAGTCCACATCCCCAGAGTCATATTAGGTCTATTTTGGAATGTTTTAGTCCCATTCGAGTCATTAGACATAGTTAGTTTTGTTTTTTCCTAATTGCACTCTAGGTGTTTGTAGTGTTGTCTAGTTCAGTTGGGGTGAGTAGTTGGTCACTTGTGTTCCGCGGATTGCGCCTCTAATGTGCGCGGCGAAATTGCCTGAAAACGAGGTCGATTTCAAAGGACCCGACCCCAAATTATGATATCGCGCGGTTAGTCAATGAGGGACGCCGATCGGTTCGGCACCATTTGAAACGTCGTTTATCAGGAGAAGGTTTCCTAAATCAAAGGACTGACTTCTTAGAAAAGCCATAGCGGTAGGGATGGCGAGCTTTAGTGCCAACCACCTCGTCCGGTTGTGATGGGTGTGGTCGCGAAGAATTCGCCAATCTCGCCATGCGTCCTTAAGAAAGTACACATGGGGAGTATTGGTCGACTTAGTGCGAGTCGATCAATAAAAAAGCGAATTATAGTCTAGATCATGTCCCCTACGAGCGTTCGTCGGCTTCTGAGCACCCAGGCTACCGGGATCATTGGTCTTGACTAATAATTCGGGGTGAGGTGGAAATAATAACGAGGCCATGCAGAGTCCATTTCAAGGCCAAACATTTTATTTATCCTAAGGTAAGGCATCACTTCATCCGCGTCCGTCTAGATCCGACCTTGTGACATTAGTGTGAAGTAATGACCCAGCGTCTGCTGCTTTGATTAGCTACCGTCATACGAGGATATACCTTTTTGATGTTGGGCGGGTTATAGAGAGTGCTATTCTCCATAGCAAGGGACCAGCAAGATGAATATGGGGCACCCTTTCCTTATCTTTGGCTTATGCAAACGAGCCGGGGTGCCCCTCGACAACAATGAGGCATGGCTACACCCCATTAAAGCCATATATGTCAAGAGGGACAAACGGGTGTCAGCGACATGAGGGCATCTGATTAGGCCATGAGCCCTCGGGCGGGGCGTGCTTCATGACTGCTCGGCTCGTTTTGGACTCTGGCGATCCCGAAGGCCATGGCCGATCCTGCATCCCATCCACCTCCACCACTGACCATCCACGGATGACCCGCTCGACCCTTCGCACAGCCTCGGGGACCCAATGCTCTCACTTGCGAGCGCTTTGATGCGATGCAGGACGAGACCGGGAGCAGAGTCCTCGTCACCACGAGGATATGGAGACCCTCGTCTTGATATGCATCTTTGTCTTTGGCCAATCGGGCCACATTCTTCAGCTTGATGTGCTGATCCTTGCAGGCCCAGATCGCACAGCTTCTCGCCTATCACCAGCCGCCACCACCACCACCGCAGTGATCACCAGGGGAGTTCCTTTCACCCTCTACTATTCGTTTATTGCCAGTGGGGACACTGGGTATTTTGTTTGGGGGGGTGTGGGTGGTGATCGAGTTTTTGGTTAGATTTGTTGGTGTGTGTTTTTGATTTTCGTATTTGTGTGGTATTTGTCTTTAGTTTAAGCATGCTAGTTGTGTGTACCATTTTAGTTTGATTTCTTTTTTTAATTTAATTTAATGAGTCACGTGTTAGTTTTTGTTTGCATTTGTTTTCTTGTTTGTTAGGTCATTCTTATACGTAGTAGTTCCGTGTGTGGTGATGCGTATTGTATGTGCCATGTTGAGAGTCGAAGATCGCACGGATAAATTCACTATTGACATGGAAACGGATGCATATGATGTTTGATGCTTTCGGTAATTAGGTTGAATAGGTGGGGAGGCAGTGAACCAGACCGGAGTAGTCGAAACTAATTCTCAATGACCACTATCACACTCACACATAATGACCTTCGGGGTATGCATAAGTCTTAGGGGCTTCGCTCTTAAGCTCGACAAACCTTGGGAGTCTCTAACCATCTAAGTGATGGGACACCCAATCAAAGAGGATTGCCATTGAGCCCCCGACTAAAAGAGAAAAATAGAAAAAAAAAAGTCAAGTATGAACTTTGTGAATTAGAATAAGTGGATAATCCAATCGGAATCCCGGGCACAGTCCAAGGGGCCTTTCAAAGCCTAATGCCCTAAGCCATATTGGTACAGGAGTCATTATTCCTTGCCAGCTATAGGACGGAAGATGGATCGTTCCTGACCTAGGGCCTTTGAGTTTGGTTGAGTGTTTGGGGTGGTTGAAGGGGTGCAATGCTGGTGCCCTTAATCAGCGGGTGAGGAGTCTGTGGATCCCTAGCTACGGAACACCCATCTAAAACTACAGACTAGTTCTCCTTCATTTTTTAGGTATTTAGAAATTTTTAAGTATTTTTAGTATGAATAAAAAGAGGTCTCGTTCTTATCCTTTCTTAGTTGGAATTCTTCCAAATAGGTGAGTTGAGCTTAAGTTTGGGGGTGTCGGAACTGGGGTATACACTAGGGTCATTCATTCGACCTTACATAGGGTCTTTGGGAGAAAGTTGACCCAGATATCATGGAATTTGAGGCACTAGTCACTTTTACCTAGGTGTGGGTTCTTAGAAAAATCAAACACTATTAAATCTGTGAGCTCCAAACAAAACGCTAGCAGTGTGAGTCGGTCCCATTTGATCATCTACTTTTCGGCATGTACGCCGCTACCTCGTGTTAGACTTTGGTACATAGGTGGGTGTTAGGTTTGGGGAGTCGGTTCTTGGCAGGGACAAGCGAGAAACTAGGATTGGGGTTGTGATGAGGTCTTACAAAACACTCACATTATACCGCGTCGGGTTGTTCATTCACGCTTATTTTATAGTTAATTTCATAGTTTTTGTGGCTAGACTCACGAATTGGTGGTTGGTGTGGATGCGGGTACATTGGAGCAAAGGCATTGTTGTGCAATTTGGAGCATGAGGAGGCTATGCATGAAGAGTGCAGGCATTCGCTCGTCCAAACGTCTGGCGATCCCCGTCGATGGCGTCTAACGTCGTGGCGTTGGGTCAATCTTGTGCAAGCCAACAGCGACAGCGTCGTGGCGTCTCAGCGTCCGCGGCGTCTCAACATCACGACGTCTCAGCGTCGCGTATTTTAACATCGATGAAGTCGGTGCGGTTACGCTTTCTCGGCTGGTAAAAGCAAATGGGCGCGGTTACGGGCATCGGGAAAGCGTCACGGATTAGAGGCGCGAATCGAGCAGCGACATCGACCTTGAAGAAAGCGGACTTTTTATATTCGCTGCTTTGATTTGGACAATGGAACCTATGTTTATATATCATGCTTGTGTTTTCGTGATCATTATGTTCTAGATGCATACCTAGGGACTTGTTGAACCTTGTCATTGGATGGATTAAGTTGATTATTTTATTATTCGATTATTTATGATTTGTTATTTATCTGCTTTACATATTAGATCCCAATTGCATGTGTTTGGCGAAGCAGTAGGATGTTCATGCTAGAATCGAGATTCGAGAGATGAGGATACCTAGGGATATAGTGAGCAGCCTTTGGTTGAGTCGGTGAATAGAGATATTCGAGCCCCGAAGGTGGCAAATAAGGTTAGAACATTTAAGCGTTTGAATTGCAGGTGGGATGAGATATACCACCCTGACTCTACTAGCGAGATAGGCGAATGCACCTCGAGAGAGAGGGTATCGTGAACAAGATCACCTAGCTGTTAAGAAATCATAAATATTGAGATAAGCTCATCTTTAAGAATAATCCATCGAGCATTGGCGGGGAGACATAGCCCTAGTCTTCAATACCTGATAATTCATTAAGATCAATAGTTTAGTTGGAATTCACACAATTGATTTCTTTCTCACAATACGTTTATTCAGATAGTATCTAAAAAGCACATCTTTGTATTCAATTCTCCTGTCACCGTGGATCGATATCCATACCTTAGGTACACTATATTACTTGGGGCGACGCGTGCACTTGCGCACATAGGCGTATATTTTACACACCACGTTTTCGGCCTGTCATCTGGATTTGAGGTTTAGGTTCTTTGAAGTCTAGGGTTTTGAGAATTCGAAGAAAGGAAGAAAGTGGGATTTGTGTGAAAGTATGAATGATGTAGAGGGCAGGCTGGAAAGAAGTGGCCTTCCGGTTTCGATACACTCTTCGATTAATGATTGATAAATTAATGTTTATCTTCGTTTGTCGTCTGAGTGTGGCTGAGTCACAACAATAACCTTTAGACTTAACTATGGAATTTATCTTGTGACTTTTCGAATTAAAATTTGTACCCAGCCTTTATTCTCAAAACATTCATGTCGCGACAAACTTTTGGGATATATAGGTAATAATCCTATCACAACATGAGAAATCTTTTTGCGACAGCAATATGCATCTATACACAGAAAAGTATGTCACGGCAATAAGACAAATGTTGCGACATTCTTTTCAATCATTCAATTTGAGATTGTGTCGCAACATTTATTCTTTATGTCAAGACATTAAATTTCTTTTTCAATTTGAGTCCCAAATTATTTATGTTGCGACATAAAGGAAGTATGTCGTGACATTCTTTTGTCAACATTGTGCCTAAAAGTTTGTTGCAATATGCAAATCAGGGTCACAACAAGCCTTTCATCTAGTTGCAGTAAGCGATGTCGCGACCGAATTTTCAAGCGTCGCGACAAAGATTTGATTTCTCAAATGTCTACAGGTTTAAACCACCTTCCAATTAATCTAATCCTTCACAATTCAATGATGCAATTCAGGCTTGTGAGAACATTTATAGCAACAAAATTTCATTTACTTCAATGATGAACAACAATCAATTGCATCAAAATATTCAATCAAATTATTTAAGCACTTAGCACTTAAAAGTTGTCTAAATCATTAAGCTCTAAAATAATAAAAATTTCTTAAACTTCAACCATGCATTGTTATCTATAATAAATTTAGAGAGATAGAAATACTCCCCCTTGTAGCTAATTTATGCACAATTTAGTTTGAAGTAGCGTGCTTTAAAATAACTGTTGATTCCAGTTCATCTTTCATGTCCATCATTAAAAGCATTTTTAGCAAATGATAAAATTTCCTAACAAATTTGCTAACACAATCTAAAACAAAACTTCCAAATCATAAAAGGAATCAATAAGCACTTTAAGTTAACAACAAAGAAATAAACACTCTGGAGTTGCACTTAAGAAAATTTGTTAAGTTTGATGTCTTTAGCTAGACCGCAGCGTAGAGTGTCTTAGTTCCGATAATTTCCTTCTCTCTTTCAAATGCGGATGCTTCCTTCATGCTTCTTCAAAAGATAATGCTTTGTCTCTACGATGGTTACCTTAAATTCACTTCGGTCAGTCTTCAATGTTACTGCTCCAAAGGGTGTACTTGCTACCAGCGTATGGACAACCATCTTGACCACAGGAATAATTTTAACAGAGGTTGTATAAGAGAACTTGTTCTCCTGCCTTGAATTCTCTCCTTAAGATCTTTTGAACATGCCACCTCTTGGTCTTTTCTTTGTAGATTCTGGCATTATAATAAGCTTCATTTCTCAGCTCTCCCAGTTCATTAATTTAGAGTAATTTATTTTCCTTTGCAGCTTGAAAGTCACAATTCAGTTTCTTGATGGCCCACATAGCTTTGTATTCCAGTTCTAAGGGGAGATGACAAGGCTTTCCATATACAATTCTATATGGGGACATTCCAATGGGAGTTTTGTTAGCATTTCTATATGCCCACAGTGCATCATCTAGTTTTATAGACCAGTCCTTCCTACTCGCATTAACTGTTTTCTCCAGAATTTTCTTGATCACCCTATTGGAAATTTTAGCCTGTCCATTTGATTGAGGATGATAAGCCAATCTCATTACATGTTTGATTCTATATTTGCTCATGAGTTTTGCAAAAACTTTGTTGTAAAATAGCTAGCCATCAACGATGATTATTACAGGTGCTCCCGAATCTACTCAAAATGTTTCTTTAATATAAACCTAACCTTTGTGATGGCATCATTTCTGGAATGATTATTTGCTTCCACCAATTTGGATACATAATCCACAGCTAGAAGGATGTACATATTTCCAAATGATGATGGGAAAGGTCCCATAAAGTTTATTCCCCATAAATAAAAAATTTGTACCACCAGAATTCCTTGTAGGGCCATTTCATTTCTTCTGTAAGTTTCCCGATCTCTATGAAGCATCTGATATTTCACCCATTCAAAACAGTTTTTGAATAGAGTAGGCTAATAAAATCTTGATTGGAGAATTTTCTGGGTTGTCTTGTCTTCTACAAAGTGTCCTCCATATGGTGATGCATGACATTTCTCCATAATACCACATGGTTATGTTTCTGGAACACATCTCCTTTTGATCATATATGCTCCTCTTCTATATAGTAATTAGGTCATCCATATATACAATCACATGTCGGTTCTTAATTTCCTCCTCTGTTGGTAGTTGAATTCAAATGGCATGATTCCACAAGCTAAGTAATTCACAATATCTGCATACCAGGGTGTTTGTACTGATAACATAAAGAGTTGCTCATCAAGAAAAAATTATGCTATCTCTGTTCCCTTTTCTATTCCACCTATTCTCTCGAATCTAGACAAGTGATCTGCTATCACATTGTCACTACCCGTTTTATCCTTGATCACCGAATCCAAACTCTTGAAAGCGATAGTATACGAATCTGATCTTGGCATGGCCTCTTTCTTTGCCATTAGATATTTGGTGCGGCATGATTAGTGTATCCTGACATGGGACTACGATTAGTACGAGTGCTATTTTTGAACCATATTTAAGATAGGTTCTAAGTACTTTTGTGTACTAATCATAATAATGATAAGCCGATTGACACGTGTAGGTCCCTTTGATCTTGTGATTGTATTTAATTTGTTGTGGTAGTTTTTGCGTTTCACAAGCCTATCCTACCATATCAAGCTAAATATATCGAAATTGAGTTGATTTCCACACTTAGAGTTGGCCTTGATATATCTTCGATTGCATCAAGCCGAGGCGAAGAAATTGAAGGCTGAAACAAAATTTGGATGCGGCGGGGAATATGTAGGATGCAAGCGAGGAACAACGGGAAAATTTAGCTATTATAGCGAAATTTTTAAGCTAGAATGCGAAATTTCTAAGGAATGAGGGTTTTGAGGCGCTCGTCCTACGAGTTGTCATCCTCGAGGGTGTTTACAAGTGAGAAAATGAGAAAATGAAAAGAAAGCAGGGCTTGTTGACAAGCTTCCCAAAACTCATAAATAAAAGCTAAATCAAAGTCCTTTACAAAGTGTTTTTTTTTTTCGGGATTACATACCACTAAAACCATACAAATTACCAAATTGTCAAAAGCAAGAAACTATTACATAGAGATAATTTGGGAAGAAATAATAAAAAAATAAGACAAAAAGTCAAAACAAATGGTTGCAAAACAATTTTCGTAGTGCGAAAATTCGCAGGGTCTGCGAATTGCGAAATTTCGCATGGGTTGCGAGGAATTCGCAGCCTCTTCTTGAAATTGGCAAAGGGCCTTAAAACCTCAGTTTGTACGGTTCTATCTTCTGCCTTTTGGTTATGTAGCTCTGAGTTCTAATTGATTTCTTCATGCTTGAGCTGGACCCCTATTTTCAATATATATAGCTTATGAAACTACAAAAATTGTCATAGAATTTGGTCAGAAGCATTGCTAGGTCCTTAATGTGCCAACTAGATCAATTTGGATGATTACTACGCAAAAAGTGCTCAAAACCCGGAGTGTTAAGAGTATGGAACAACACTATTTGTGTAGTAATCACTCTCTTAACCGACAAATTGCTAGTCCCTTAGCAATGAAAGAAGAAAGCAATAAAAAACTTAAGATGAACTATATCATAAAAAATGGTTTCAAAATGAGGGATAATACTCAACTTTCAACAAGAGTCACTAAAATCCTACCCAAAGACTATCTCGGGAAGAGTGTGTGCTATGCAAAATCAAGTATCAAAATAGTATCAAACTCTAAGAACCAGCACGAAACCTTCCGCAAGAAACCTAAGGTATTAACATGGTTAGCTCTAAAAATAATCTGACAAAATATTTCTCTACTAACCTAAGCTCTTTTCTATACCTAGTAATTCGTAACCTCAATAGATCAGGACCCACCTTTATTTCACAAATATTTTTTGTAGAGTGCAATCTTGAGGAATTGAATTACAGTGACAATCATATGGCGGGGTCCCGCAGGATGACTCTAACTTGATTAAGGTTTAGGGTATCAAATCATAAGGATCTCTCAACCACTAACTCTTCATGTTTCACCCCGGACTTTTAATAAGCTCAAAACTCCACCACCTACAATTTGCTAAACTCTACCTATCCACCCGTGTAACGAGCAACAAAGTCGGTGACTCCCATCTAGTTGGTTTAGGGCACTGGGCTTTAAATACTTTCTCCATATGCCCCTGGAAGTGTACTTGGGTTCAGGCGAAGTGTCCTGATTTTTTTCTTTTGATTTTTTTTTTTTTTATGTTCTTTCTTTTTGAAAGACTCATTGGTCTTTTATTCAGGGGTCCCGATCTATTAAAGGAGGTCAAAAGTACTAGGCTAGACTTTTGCATGGCTTAAGAGGCAAGGCAGTTTTTCATCTTATAATTGAAACCTAATGTGCACAGTGTGTTGTTAGTTCAAAGTGGAAGAAATAAGGTTGAAGACAAGAAGAATTTCAACAGTTCATCAACTCAAATAAGCATAACACCATTCTAACATCAACAACATTTGGACTAGACTTCAATTTCTCATGTAGTAAGTTGAGCATTACAAAAAAATAAATAAATAAATAAAATTCTATAGTAGAAATTATAATGATAACTAAAACATTGTTTAAAAACTAAAAACATATACTTGTACTGTAAAAACAAAACAAACTAACTAGCAAGCCATTCAACTAAACAAAAGAGACTTGCTCAAAATATAAATGGCAGCTTCTACTTGAACAACTCTGTGAGGGTGCATGGTATCTCGATGGGGTATGGAGTAGAAACTTAAAGAAGGAAGTGATACCTCCTCAAGTATTGTGGAAGGTGGAACCTCATCCTCATCTGTGAATGGCGGGACCGGGAAAGATAGCGAGTTGGCAAAGTGGGAAACTACGGTGGGGCGGAGGCGAATGCGCTATAGCTGCGTGGCATGTCTGCTAAGGCTGCAACGCTTGGTGAAACTTGGGATCTAGATTGTTGCAGTAGGGTGATCGGAATCAACATAAAATTTATTTCCTATTTTCCTCATCTTTGTAGTAGTCAAGCTCTTCACTTGACATAAGCGATCTGGTGGATTCTGAGGATAGGTTTTCATCTTACAAATGATTTGTATCATGGTTCAAAATGGTGAGGCTTTCATTTGGATTTTTGGATTAGCATTGAAAAGTGTGGGTGTTGTTGTCACTAGGTTAATTGAAACAGTTTAAAATAGGGTGTAGAACGGAGACCTTGAAGGCTTGGGTCCTTTGTATGGATTGGCCTAAAGAGGGGTTATAAGGGTGTCTCGGTTGTTCCTCGCATTAGGGCAAATGACATATAGTCATTGCCAAAACCGGATCTTTGTTTAGCTTTAAATAGGACTCAAAATAGCACTTTTTGGGTACTAATCACCTTTGGCATACGTTGCTAGTCCATAGCAATGCTGAAGCAATCAAGGGATGCGAGGCTATGTTTTTGCAAAAAGAGTATGCTATACAAAAAGTGTGTGTACAAGTGAGGCTTACCTTTAGTATGAAAAACTTAGACTCTCTACAAAAACCATCATGAGAGAGCAAATGTCATATAGGAGCAAGTTTTAGGGCAACATCAATTCTTAGGAAGTCAACCTGAACTTCCACCAAAATCTAAGTGTTTAAGGTAACCAGTTTGAACCAATAAGTTGCAAAGCTATTCCCTCCCCCAACCAAGAAGCTCTTTGCGGGACCTTAGTACGATGACCAACGTAAATAGATTGAGTTACACTCTTCTTTCATACTTGAATGTCTTTGTAGGATGCAATCTTGAAAACTTGACTTCACCAAGGTCAAGTGTAGCGAGGGGTCCATAGATGACCCAACCAATTAAGGGTTTGAGGGCATCAAGCCAAAGGATCTACTTACCACAAACTCGGGAGCTACTTTGAGACTTTGAATGACTTGAGAATCCGGCACATAACCATTGGCATCTACTTGTCCACCACAGTGTAGCGAACCTGAGTCGATGACTCCCAACCACTTGAAGGTTTAAGGGCACGGGGCTTTAGGCTTTAAGCCATATGCCCCTCGAGCAGGTGTTCGGGTTTCAGAGCAAGCGTCACGACTTTCAATTCTCACTCTTCTTTCTTTTTCTTTTGCTTTCTTTTTCTTTTTCATTTGGAAGACTTCATTGATCTTAACTTTGTGATCAACATAAACTGTCACGGGTGAGTCCAATGGATCTGGCTTGATTTTGCAAAGTGAAAAAGGTATATAGCTTCTAACCTGTGGTAAAAAGCGATGTCAGCGTATTTGTGATGAGCTAAGGTGGATACTTACAAGGTTGAATACGCTGGAACTTCAATCGACCAAGCAATCGTGGGCTGTTCTAACATTATGGTAGCATACAGGGCTTCAATTCTTCAACTAAAGGAAAGAGGAAATTTCCTGCAAAAATATAGGCACAAAATGATTTGCAAAGTGTAAAGTAAGTAAAAATAATGCTATAAAGCTTTTGATATAACGAAAATTGGCTTCCATTTCTAAACAACATAAGCGAGAACACAACAAAGTATCCTTTACTTTACTATATTAATAGAAAATGCATCCTATACAATCCTATACATGAGTAGTTGATAAGCTAAACAAGACAAAATATGATAGAAGACACTCCAACTCTACTTTTCCAGCAAAGTATGAACATGTCTCCCTTTGGGCGGGGATCGGAAGGCCCAAAGAGAAGTGCGACATCTATCACTCTCGTGGTGGTGGCAGATGTCGGGAAGTGAATTTGAAGGCTAGCTGCGGCTGCTTTGCTTTCTATCCAGGGTGCTCTTGCGAGGGCCCGATCTCGAGTGGGGCAGAAAATGCGAGGCTCTATCTCGGCGGCGGTGGGGAGGCAGGGCTGGCTCATGATCGAATGGGCGTGATTGCGCGTAGGGACCTCGGCTCAGGGCCATCGCTCGAATCAGCTTGGCTTTGTGTAGTAACAGTGGACAGCATCCACCTGTGTGACTAACTCCACTGAGAGGCGCAGCGGATATGCTGGAGGCGCCTGGGTAATAGGAAGACCCAGCAGTGTCGATGGGGGCTTTGGGGTAATGGAGGGTGGAGATGGAGGAGATGAATGGGACAAGGTCCTCTCCTCCACCTCCGTCTGCGACAGGATGCTCTCTCTCGGTGTGGGTGGGTCTCGAACATCATCTGCGCCTCCTCCTGCTGTTCGGAGAATGAGTCGGCATGTATAGCGATGGCAGTGAATAGGAACTTGAATTTGTTGATGCTTGGCTATGTGTGGCTCCTTGAGGAACTTACAGAAGCTCACAGGACTGGCTCGGTAATATCGGCATCTGTAAAGGAAAGTCTCATTTCGAACGGTCCTTGGAATTTGAACCTTCTCCTCTAAAATGCGACAAAGAAGTCATGATGAGCTCGAAGGGACTAGGCAGGAATCCTCGGAGATCTGTGTCAGAGCCTCGAAGTACATGGCTCCTACACTACATAGTCTTTGACGGAAATGAGGGTGAAGTGCGGAGCACGTGGTCCTGAAAGGCATACGTCGAGGAAGGCTGCCGGTGAGGAATAGTATGGGGACTCACCAGAAGTAGTATCTCCTGGCAAGACAGAACCATTTCTCTCTGCGATGGCTGAGGCCACTACCTGTAATTTGTGGAATTTGCGGAACCTCTTGGGAACCCCTGTCTGTTTGTAATATCGCATGACTCGAGATTGCCCACAGGCGGCCGTTGATCTTTGAATCCGGGGATCTCCGATGGACTGACTTTGCTCCAGGGATGTCATAGTGTGATAGAACTCAATCACAACACGGGGATAGAAGAACATCCTCGGTATCATGAAGAGCGGCGGTGAATCTTCTTAGGATCAACCACATCGAATCTACGGCTTGGTCGCGGTGATGCTAGAATATCATAATATGACTCCATATGAAAATCCTGGGAACGAAGATCTACGTTCCTTGGGATCGGATCACAGCTGTACATCGGTCTCCTGATCATCGAGGTCGGTGATAGCTAGGCCGACGAACCCTAATCGGTGGAGGGCGTTTGCTCGGGCTTAGACCGCAGAGAACTCACCGGCTGATGTCCGGGCAGCTTGGAAGGTGGGGCCCTCAGAAGCGTGTTCTCGGATGCCTTGGAAGGGCCCGGGGTCCACCGGATACGATATCGCCCAGGGATGGGGGCTGGATGCTTGAAGTCTCATGAAGTATCACGGTAGGGGCCAATACGGGCGGTCAATACATGCGAGCTAGTTCGGAGGGTGAGCATGCGTAGACCTGAAAGTGCACATGCAGGTATCTCCGAGAGTCTTGAACGACCTTAGGCACATGTGATGGCCTCTGGGTCTGAACCATATTTGGTGTCAGTTGTGCTGCAAAGAACCCAGAAGCGGGGCTCAGGAAAATCACGGGAGCTTATGGCCTTTGACGGTTGTGGAGGCTGCTTGTGCCAGCAGTATGATGGGCAGCAACACTTGGCTTGTAGGAGTCGGGAGCACGGGTCTGGCAGCCGATGGCGGCTGCAGGCTCGGCGGCGGCGGGGGCTCCAGGCTCGCGGGAGTGGGGCTCAAGGCACGGAGTGCCTGGCGGCTGATCTGGGGGCGGTGGCTCGGGCCCCGGGTAGCAGGCAATGGCCTTGAGCTGCTGGAGGGCTGTGCGCAGGGGCGTAGAGGAAATACGAAAGGAGTGGAATGAAAATGAGTGTGCCCCCTTTTTATAAAACCGTTTGGGCGGAGTTGAAGGAGTTTCCAGCCCACAAACAGTCATATGGGCCCGCCATTATTAGAAAATTCATGCATAATCCCAAGCACAAAAACACAAAATTTAATTCGAATAAAAATTAAAAATAAAATAAGAAATAAATATAAATATAAAAAATAAAAATAGCAATAAATAAAATTAAAATTACTAAAGTGAAAATCTTTATATTTAGCTAAAATTAAGAGTAAAGAAAATTACTAAAAAATTAAGTAAGCGAAGATTGACCAAATTAAAAATTTAAAAACTTCAAAATTTTTATTTACTTGATTTGAGGTGATGAAAGACTTGGAAACCGGCTCAATTACTTGGTTCCATTCATGGAGGATCCAGGAAGGGGAGCTCCTTCACCCCTACAGTGATTTGTGCTGCAGTCTTCATGCTCGGCTCCTTTATGTTGAGCTTCTTTTCGCGGTGATCTTGGGCGAGATCATTGGCTCGGCGAGGTAGTGATCAGATCCATTCTCCTGATGGCTTCACTTTTACGAACCAATTCCGCTGCGGTTGTGAGCATTTGGTTTCCACACATTGCTTGGACCAATTGAAGCAGACTTCATCAAACTTATATATCTTTGCTAGTTTGTGCTTGTTGCTCAGGTGAAAGATATTGAGCTCCAGTGTAATGTTGCCAAATGTGAGCTGCATGACTCCATTCCGGCAATTGATTATCGCATTGGAAGTGGCCAAAAATGGTATTCCCAGGATGATTGGCACATGATTGGCACATGATTAGGCCCAATTGCGATTGGTTCGGTATCAAGCACTACAAAATCCATTTTGGGTGGCTGAGAATTTGTCCACCTTTACCAAAACATCTCTACTATTTGCATAGGAATTTCTTAGTCCCGATCGCTGTGAGAGAGTGTTAGTAGGCTTAAGCTCCCTAGCCATTTATATAGATATGGCGTAGGTTTACATAACCCCCAAATCTACTTGAGTGCTTTGTCTATCTGAGTCCACTCAGTATTGACCGATATTGTGGGGATCTGAATCTTAATGACTGTGAAGTCTTGCTACGAATGATATGGCCTTGACTTGTTAAGTAGGAAGGCTTTTTCTTTTCAATACTTGACCCTCTCTTGACGGTGGTCCTTGGGGAATTTGCATATGTTGGGACCTACTTAATCATGTCAGCGATTGGGATGTACCTTCACTTGCCTTAGCACCTCCAAATTTCAGCTTGGTTTGTGATTTTTTTCTTGCCTTTAAGTGCTTGAGGAAATGGAGGGGGCATGTTTTTCTTCATTGAATCTTCTCTGATTATTATTCTCTCAGGCTCAATTTCCTTTTCCTTTTGTTTCTTGACAATCTTGGAAACCTTGGATTTGCTCGATTTCTTTTCCACTCCTCAAAGTGATGATAGCCTTTACTTCATCCATCCTTGAGTTACTGGAAGAACCAATCTCATGGACTCCCTTTGGATTTGGCAGTGTTTGGGAAGGGAATCTTCCTTTCTCCACCAGCTACTCGATAGAATTGTTAATCTTTGGTGATGGAATACGTAGATTATCAATCTTGATTAGGTTGCTTTCAAGCCCATCTATTCTATGTTGGTGCTTTCCACGGTATCTATCCTTTGAGCCAATTGTACATTGGTTCCACTTTGCTCTTCTACCAAAATTGCCCCTACCACCTTGCTCAAATTTAAACCAAGCATTCAGCAGAGGATGAGGATGGCTATGGTTGAGGTGAGGAACAAGCGTTGTTTTGGCGCAGGAAACACATATGCGAGGGGTTAGGTTTCGAGAGAGATTAGGGTGGTTCCTCAATTGGGTGCCATGTATTCATATCGGGCATTGGGTTATTGACGTATTAGCCTGACATTGGCATGCTCGACATCAAATCTCTCAACGAGGGGAGCAATTGTGAGTGTTCTTAGGTGTGATGGATTGGTAATTGATGCATGGGTTGGCACACGTGCAGGTTTTCAATCTTGCACACCTCGTATAGCCTTTTCTCTTCGGCTCTTCCACCTTCGCTAACAGGTTGATATCTTTGCTTTCATCTCCATATCTTCCGGAAAGTAAATGCCTCCCCCTTGGAGTGGGTTGAAGGCCTCATTCTTCGACTTCCTTAGTTCGGTTCATCCATTACCTTGGAAGTTTTCGACCACATAATTGAAGTCCATGGCTTCATGCGGGTTTTGCTCGAGAAAGTCACCCCCACACATGGTTCGACCAATTGCTTCATAGTGGAGACATGCCATCATAAAAATGATTCACTAGCATCCTGTATCAAAACCATGGTGTGGACATGCAGCGATGGTCTCCATGAACTCTCCACGACAACGATAAAACTTCTCATTGTCATGAAGCGATGGTGTAGATTTGCCTCTTCAAAGCGTTGGTCTTGGTTGTGCTTGAAGAATTTTATTCAAAAAATTCAGCTTGAAGATCGGCGATTTGTAATTGTTCTCTGCCTCGATGGAGTGAGCCATATTTGGCTTTGTCCTTGAGGTTAACGGAATGCCTTCAACTTCAACAAATCCATATCGGTTATACCCTCCTTAAAAATTATGCATACTTCTTAAAAATCACGAATGTGTGTTTGTGGATTTTCTAGCATTTTCATACCATGAAAAGTTGGAAGTAGGGGCACCAGATAGGGTCTTACTGCCACATCCTCAGAAGGTGGTATGATGCAGGAAGGAGCACTAACTCTAGGAGGGTGTATGTGGTCCCTCATTGACCTATATGCTGTTGGATTCATTGGAGCTGCTTGCTGACTTTGTTGTTCCTCAGGTAGAGGATCCATTTGCTCACTGTGCACACTGACTTCACAACTTTGTTCAATTGGTGCTTTATAACTCTTTGCGAATCTACGATGTTCCTCTATCCACTGTGATGCATAAGCTTTGTAACACAAATGGAGACTAAAGCAAAAAACAACAGGCTTGCAAAGGATCGGTATTTGTGAGAAATATAAAATGATTGTAAAAATAGAAACAACCCGGCGGTATTTCTTGAATGAAAAAAAAAAAAAACTTGATATTCTAAACATTAAATTAAAGAGTAAAAAAGGTCATAATGCGCTAATGAGGATTACAAGTACCTTATGAATTCATCATCGTAGTTTGGCACCATCCCCGACAACGGCATGCATTGATTAGTGCCCGCGGTAGGGTGATCAGGAATCAACAAAATTTGTTTCCTATTTTCCTCCTCACTATAGTAGTCAAACTCACTGTGACATAGCGGTCTAGGGGTCGAACCTGCGGATGGGTTTTCATCTTACAAATGATTTGTATCATGGTTCCAAAATGGTGAGGCTTTCATTTGGATTTTTGGATTAGCATTGAAAAGTGTGGGTGTTGTTGTCACTAGGTTAACTGAAACAGTTTAAAATAGGGTGTAGAATGGAGACCTTGAATGCTTGGGTCACTAGATTGGCCTAAGGAGGTTATAAAAGTGTCCTCGATTTATTTCCTCGCATTAGGGAAAATGACATATAGTCATTGCCAAAACCAGATCTTTGTTTAGCTTTAAAAACCAACCCTTAAAAACATACCTAGTTGAACCAAAGCATTTACTAAACATTTAATGTTTCTGCAGTTGAAAACCAATCATTTAACCTACTTTCAATGGCTCATAAATGAAATCTAATGGATGTCAGTGCATCTACCACGATGAGTATAGCACTGATTATCAGTATTGAGTGATGGAATACATTAAATAGCATTAAACCTAGTTTGGAAAGTTTGAAACACATAAATACGATACTGCTCCATTTAAAGTAGAGGAACACACACAGAAGCCACCATTAACCAACCTGAAACCCTCCTCTTCGAGTTTTGAGGGGCTTAGCCAAACATCCTTTGAGTTATCATCCTCAAAGGGTGTGTTTGGCAGCCAAGAAAATGAGAGAAAGAAGAGAGAGAAGAGAGAAAATTGTAAACCTAAATGAAAAGATGCGTGGATTGAAAGTTGAATGAAAGTTAGGGTTACAAAATGTTATCAAGTGGCTTATATAGCCTTACAAGAGATGTGAAATACCAAAATAACCCAAATAATATGATTACATTGAGGGCAAAATGGGAATTACACCATGGTGGTTTGGGTAAAAAACGAGAGGCGGCAATTTCGCTATGCATAGTGAATTTGTTATATGAAATTTGGCGGCATAGCGAGAATTCAGAGCTAAAGCTATGCACAGTAAATTTCGCTATATAGCGAAATTTCGCTATGATAGCGAAATTTTGCTATCAAAGCGAAAATTGCAGGCATAGCGAAAATTTGAATTTCGTATGCACGGTATTACGCCCATGATGCGATAAGCTACCATGATAGCGAATTTTAAGCCTATGATACTTGAATTTAAGCTACCATGACCGTAGAATTTGGCTATGATAGCGAAATTCGCTATCATAAGCGAAAAATTTAACCATAAGCGAATTTCGCTAGAGATTCTGAGAATTTAGGCTACCATTGCGAAATTTTCGCTATGCCATAGTGAAATTCCTGATCTCCTGCATTGCATCCTACATCCAGTCGGCTTTGCATTTCTTCATTTCGACTTGACATTTCCTTTAAATGAAGCGATGAAATGAGAAATCCATACAAACTCCCAACATAAAACATCACGGTACGTGCGAAAGCTTGATATGATGGATGAGGTTCCCAAAAACCTGCAAAACTACCAAAAACAACCTCGAAACAAAATAAGTAGTACTAAACGGACCTGCACATGTCAATCGACTTAATTAATATGATTAGTACGCGAGTCAAAACCCCATCTTAAATGGGACTCGAAAATAGCACTTTTGGAGTGTAATCCCGGATCCGATTATTTCTTCTTTGTTGGAGTCGAAGGATGAGTGGCAAGCCGGTTGTTGAACCTAAGCAAGGATGACAGTATTCTCAACAAGGACAACTTTGGTGCGAGCCATTCGCTACAAACACTGGCAGACTTGTGCGTTAGCAAAGGGTGGGATGTAGCTGCGAGTGGGACATCGGCCATGATGGAAGAAAATCTGACGGTGATGTGAATGAATTGACTGGTGGTGAAGATGAGTTGGGGCCAAATTTGGACGATGGGACTGGAGATAAGAGTGTTCTATAGGCACAGAGTGGGGCGGGCATTTAGGTCGGATCTGGAATTTCTGCGAAATTATGATGTGGGGCTCTGAGTGAGGGTGTGGGGCTGTTAGACCCGTGGGGGTCCTGTTTGTGGATCCCGGCCTCAATGGGGAGGATTTGCAGGGAAGAGGAGGGGTCGCGGCTGTTGCCACTTCTCAACAGTAAATGCAACCTCCTAAACCAATGGCACTCTTGATGGGGTTTAGCCAAAAAACCTATGTGCTCTAATACATGACAGAGCAGCCTTAGAAACAGGAGTGGAATGGTCTCAACTCTACTGAGGTGCTTTCTGTTTATTTTCTCCTCAAAGTGGAAGAGGGATGTCATAATAAGCTCCGGGAGGCTAAACCAAATGCCCTCATAAATGCGATATAGGGCCTATAGGATGGCGCCCCTCCTCTAGACAACATCTTTGAAGAGGAAGCCAGATTAGACCACGCATGGGTCACAAAAAGCATCCTATTAGGTTGTCTCGGAACAAAATAAGGCCAGCTGATGTGTCTCGGGAGAGGATCCGGACCATCTCCCGGGGTGAAGGATGTGGTCACTGCCTATAATCCGCTAAATTGGCTAGGACCACTGGAAAGTGAAAAGCAACAGCGATATCGGCTACTCAAAGGGTTCCTTGACAGCCATCAATAGTGAAGTGAATAGTAATGGGATGGCGCTCACCTAGGGACGTCATGGTCTAGTAAAAGTCAATCACCACTCTTGGATAGAAAAATAGGAGTGGAGCAATAAACGGCTCTAGAGAGTAGTGCTGAACGAGCCCCATCGAATCTCGAAGCTTCAGTAGATTGACAAAATCCGGGATGTCATAAAAATGTTCGTTGTGGAAGTCCTTGTTCATACAGTCAATGTTTCCTTATATTGGAGCACAGGGGAAAAGTGGCCTCATCACAGTAGAGAGAATAGAGTTAGGCGACAGTAGAATGCTGACTGAGGCTCCCGGAGGTGGTGGAGACTGTGGAGGCACCTAGGGTTGGGATTGTGAAGACTTTCTAGGGCCAGATGTCCTGGCCCGCTTGGGTGGAGGTGGCTTATGCACTGGTCGTGTGTGAGAAGGAACTACGAGCACGAGCCCAATCCTTGTGTCATACCTACGCAATGTGGGAGAGGTAGGGGCAACAGCCTGGGAGGCTGCAGTAGGCTCAGTAGGATCAACAGGGGCCGGCAACACTGACAGTAGTCATGTGCCCTGGCTAGGGGAGGAGGGCCTTGCACAGGGTCGGGACGAAGAGTCGTGGCCTCCTCTTATCTTTTCCATGATCCATAACTGGATGAAAGAGGGTTTCAGGAAGGGGAAAGGTTTTTGCATGGGAAAATGATCTTCACAGGGAGGAATGATCTTCTATTTATGGAGGATGGGGGATGTGAAGGTTTTGAAGAGATGATGGAATGTGAAGGGTTGGGGAGATGGAGAATAAAAAACCAATTGGAATGTGAAGGGTTGGGGCGTGCTAAAAATCAAGCAGGGTTGCAATTTTAATTGTTGCAAATCCTGCGGAATTAGGTGTCCTCTGAAATTTCACGGGGTTGAAATTTTTGCAGCCCTTATGCGAAATTTCCTGCGATTTTCTTTGAGCCTGCGAGGACCTCTTTTTCTTGAAATTAACATAACCCTATAAAAACAAACACATGAAAATTCAAATAAAAAGCATGAAAAATGAAAAATAAGCTATAAAATATTAAATTAACCATGAAAATTTGGAATAAAGTAAAAGAAAATAAATAAAAATAAAATAAAATAAAAGATTAAAGAAAAAGAAATGAATACACGCAATCTCAAAGGGAGGCTAGGTCCACCCAATCCATTCTTCGGGTGTTGTCACGGTGGTTCTAGAGGAACTAGTGGAGCTATTGGGGTTGATAATTCTTCCATCAAATTCTACGAACTCTCTGGCTCGACTCCTTGTAGTTTCGAAACTGATGTTTACACACCCAGTGCCACCTTGAGGCAAACTTCCTCTGGATTGGCATTAACTTCTTCTTGAGAGTGAAAAATATTTGAGCTCTAGTCTCATATTGCCAAATGTGAGTTGTATGACCCCATTCCAACAATTGATAATGGCATTTGATGCGGCCAGAAATGGTATCCCAAGTATGATTGACGCATGATTGGCCCTCATTGCCACTGACTTGATATTAAGAACAACAAAGTCTACCGGATAGTAGAACATATCCACCTTCACCAAAACATCTTCAACTATGCCTTTACGAATTTTCACCGATCTATCTGCCAAAGATAAGGTGATGGTTGTAGGCTTTAATCCTCCTAACCCTAACTATTTGTAGACTGAGTAAGGTAACAGGTTTACACTAGCTCCCAAATCCAACAATGCTGTTTCTACATAAGTTCCCCCAACGTTCACTGAAATGGTAGGAGACCCTAGATCCTTGTATTTCATCAGTCTACATTTAGATGATAGAGTTTCCTGTCGAATAAGAAAGCCGTTTTGATTCACATTCAATCCTCTCTTTACAGTGCATAAATCTTATAGAAATTTGGCATATGATGGGACCTGCTTGATCATGTATAGAAGAGGGATATTAACTTTCACCTGCCTTAGCACTTCAAAATCTCGCCGCTTTATTCACCCCCGCTTCTGCTTGAGGAAAATGTGGAGGCATGCTCTTTTTCATCATATCTTCTTTGATCACTATTCTTTCCGGCTCCTCTTCTTATTAATCTTTGGTTGCATCTAGTGTCTTAGGTATTTTCTAATCAATTTGTTTACCACTTCTCAGAGTGATAATGGCTTTCACCATCCATCTGGGAGCAAACACGCAATCAGCTTTACCGATGGATTCCTTTGGGATTCTACTGGGTTTATGAAGGAAATTTTACCTTTTCATGCACTTTCTACTGATTGATGAGCCTTGAGATGGATTACTGCAGGTTGTCTATTTTATGAGAAATGTCATTTTGGAGCCCATCTATTCTTTTCTTTAGAGTGCTTTCCATAGTATCAATTTTCTGATTCAATTGAGTATTACGGCTGCCTTCCACAAATCTGCCTTTTTGCTCAATCTTGCTCAAATTTAGAATGGCTTGCTCAACTAGATAAGTTGGACTGCGGTTGTGATGGTCGAAGTCACATTACTTACGGAGGAGCAGGAGGCCCATACTGTGGAGGTTTTGGCTTCCAGGAGAGATTTTGGTGATTTCTCCAACTAGGGTTGTAAGTGTTGCCATATGGTGCATTGGATGATGGTTTGAATTAACCAACAACATTTGCTTGTTCCACTAACATCCCCTTCATTGCTGGAATAGTTGGACATTGTTCTCTTAGATGCTCGCAGATCGACAAATGAAGCATTATTTGCTCGGCATAGAATCTCAACACGTTTGCACCTCATGTTGATTCCTCATTTCCAGTTCTTCTAACCTTCTAGCTAAGGTTGAAATTTTGGCATTCATGTCCATGTCCTTCGAAAGAGAGTACATGCTACCCCTTGTACTAGATTGAAGTCTCATCCTTTCCATATCCCTTGGGTAGGCTCATCCTAACCTTTTGAAGCTTCAGCTACATAGCTCAGGAAATCCAAAGCTTCCTCTGGATTTTTGCTCTAGAAATCTCCTCCACACATAGTCTCTAGCAAGTGCTTCATGGCAGGAGAAATTCAATCCTAAAAATAGCTGACCAGCAGCCAAGTGTATAACCCATGGTGAGGACAGGCATTAAGTGCTTCCATATATCTCTCTAAGCATGCATAGAATTTTTCGGCCTCATTAGCCGAGAAGTGAGATTCGCTCTATCTCGTATCAT
Source organism: Tetrastigma voinierianum (assembly GCA_016808115.1). Classification (NCBI taxonomy): domain Eukaryota; kingdom Viridiplantae; phylum Streptophyta; class Magnoliopsida; order Vitales; family Vitaceae; genus Tetrastigma; species Tetrastigma voinierianum. The sequence continues at coordinate 123,720 of JAEQBH010001742.1, read as the reverse complement.
TTGTTCCCAGGAGTGAAGAATTTCTTCAAAACTCACCACATCTCAATCCAGCCCGACGCCCGCCCGTGGGAGTTGAGACACATTTTTGCTTTATCCTTCAATGTGAAAGGAAAAAGCTTAAGCCTCATTAAATCCACAGTGGTGGTCTCCTCCTTGAACGTGTTGCAAACCTCCTCAAACTCCCTTATATGTGTATAAGAGTTCTCACTCTCCATACCATGAAAAGTGGGAAGTAGTGGCACAAGGTAAGGCCTAAGAACCATTTCCTCACTGTAAGGCACAATGCAGGAGGGTGCACTCATTCATGGAGGGTGGATGTGGTCCCTCATTAATCTAAATGCATTGAGATTCCTGTCCACTCCCTGCTGACTCTGCTGCTCTTCATGTGGGGGTTCCATTGGGATAAAATTCAAGCTCACTTCATAATCTGATTTTTTGTGATTCGTGAGGTTCCTGTGGGATATTGATTTTAACTAATCTGCCTTTTGAATTCCTAAACCACTGGAACATATACTCTTACATGAAAAACAGGACAACACTAAAAAGAAACAAAAACAATTCTACCAAAAAGGGTTGATGTTAGCTAAAAATAAATAAAAAATATATAAACAGTGAAATGAAATTAGGCAACCTAGTAGTAAACTGCTAGAAAGAATGATAAGAGAAAAGAAATTCACCATAGCTTGTGATGGGGATCACAAGTGTTCAGCAATTTGTCACTTTCACTAAGGTAGCCCGTAGGGTATTCTAAATCAAGAAAATTTATAACCTAATACCTCATACTATCATAGCATTGCTACTATAGTATAATGCTTCTGTGGATCATCCATAGGATGGTTTTCGGCCATATAAATGACTAATACTGAGGTTTACAATGGTGATTATAGTTTGGATATAAGCAAAATGAAGTAAAAGTATAGAAAGAATTCTCTTGAAGCATCAGGTCACTAGACTTAGGTTCCTTAGGTAAATGAGGGGTTCTCGGGGTCTTTTCCTCGCATTAGGGATAGTAACTTATAGTTACTTCCCGAATCAAATCTTGGTTTAGCTATAAAACTTAACCCTCAATAACTATCCTTCGAAAATGGCATTCATTGTCTATTAATGGTCTTAGTCAGTTAAAAACCTGTCTCCTTGACTCATCTTCCAATGGCTAATAAATGATAACTAATGAACATCACTGGATCTAGCAATAAGCATCCAATGAGCCTTAAAAGCTTACCAAGTACTAACCATTCAAGGTGACTCGAAGGGATCAAAACCTAAAGTTGGAGGAAAGAACATCAATGAAAGTAATTACCTATGTTGAAAACATGAGAACCCCTGTTTTACCACAGGTTTCCTGGCCTAGTGCCCTCTACTTCAAGGAATGAGGGGTTTTAGCAGCTCATCCTCTAAGTTGTAATCCTCATAGGGTGTTTGGCAAGTGAGAAAATGAGAGAAAATGAAACGAAAATGGGAGCTTGTTCGACAAGCTCCAAACTTAAGCAAATCAAAAGTTAAAATCAAAAGTCCTTACAAAGTGTTGTTTTTTGATTATAATGAATCTAAACCATAAAAATTACCAAATTGTCAAAAGCAAGAAACTATTATAGAGGGATAATTTGGGAAGAAATAAAAAAGAATGAGACAAAAAGTCAAAACGCATTACCGTAAAGCAATTTTTGCAAAGCATGGACTTGTAAGGCCTCGCAAAAATTCACGTACTCTACAAAATTTGATTGTGCTGCAAAATTCTCAAGCAGCCTTGTGAAATTTCTCAGGGATTAAAAAATTTCGCAACCCTTGCGAAATTGCCAAGGGCCTTCTACTGCTTCCTCTAATTTTGCTTTTGGTTTTGTCTCCTGCCTTCTGGTTCTACAACTTTGAGTTCCAATTTATTTCTTCATGCTTGAGATGGACCCCTATTTTCAATATATATAGCCTGTGAAACTACAAAAATTGCCATAGAATTTGGTCATAAGCATTGCTAGGTCCTTAATGTGCCAACTGGGTCAATTTGGCTTATTACTATGGAAAAAGTGCTCAAAACCCGGAGTGTTAAGAGTATGGAACGACACTATTAGGGTAGTAATCAACGACATCAACAACATATAGCAGAGAGAAATTCTATCGCAACATGGGAAATTATTGTCGTGACAAATAATGAGAAGAACCATAGAAAGAATGTCGCCGACATAGTAATTTATGTCGCGACATAATGAAGAGCTGAAGGCAAAAATATTTGTCACAACAACGGGAACCTATGTCTCGACATAAGTTGAAGAGAAGAGCCTATAAGAGAATAGAAGACTGTCGCGACATAGTATGTGCAAAAGAGTAATTTATGTCATGACATTTCAAAATTATGTCACGACATAAAACAGAGTTGAAGGGTGAGAAACTCTGTCGTGACAAAGAAATTTTATGTCGCTACAAAATCAAGAGCAGTAAGAAGGAAACTTTGTCGCAACAAAGCTTTTATGTTGCGACATACCATTCGAGTATTCAAGCTGCAAGGCACTAAAGTATGTCGTGACACAAGACACTCTTGTCGCAACAATTACAAGACAATTTCAGCATAACTCTATCGCGACACTTTCAAAGTATGTCGCGACATAATTCAATAAAAAGGCATGAAACAATGTCGCGACAAAAAATTGCAATCCACAACAAGGCTAGAGGACAAAGAGGGCAACTATGCCACGACATTATTTTATCAATGTCGCGACAAAGCCACCTACTGGGCCAATTTTTGGGGATCCACAATTTCAGCCTCGAAGTGAGGTCCATCATTTGAAAATCTATAAATAGAAGCACCTAGGGCATTGTGCACAGCTTTCGCCAAACCTGAAACTTTTGGATAGCTGAAGACTCCTTTGTGTATTATTATTTTTTTCTTTTCCATCAATTTATATCTAATTTAGCTTTTTAGTTCATTTTTCTTTGAATTGAGCAGTGATCTGGTTGTAGTTTCGAGCTGGGTTCTTTGTAAAATTTTAGTTGTCATTACTGTCTTAATTCAATGGAATTTGGAAATTTTCTTGAGTTCATTTATTTTAGTTCGATTGCAATTTCAGTGAATTTCCATGATCAGTTAGTCATTGTTATCTGTAATCCAGCTTTGAAAGACCGAGCTCTCTGGGAATGGATCAATGTTCATTATTGTTTTCTACACTACTTGAAAGAATGTCATAGTTGGAAATCTTGAATTTAATTATTCCGAATATTAGTAGTTTGTACTCTAAAAGGATCAGATCTTGCCTCGGGCTTCGTGAGGCCCTTTCAGTGACACAGATGGATTCTCGAAAGTGTATGAAGCAAGCATTTGGGGTATGTTTGACTAATATTATGGAACTAATGAACTTTAAAAGATTATTTTGATAGATCACTAATTTACTCAAGGTGTCATGATTAGTTGGATGATGTATCAATTTAGTTGATCATAGGTTTCTCCTCTTTCTCATGAAAGGATCTTGATCCCATGTTAGTAGAGATCTAGTCAAGGAGATAGATAATTTTATCAGATTCGAAGGATGATATACCAATTAGATTGGAGGAGGCTTGCATTATCCTGTCTATAGGGGCAAGAATTATTCAGTCCTAAGACTTGGGTGTAAAGTACTGGAAATGAAAAATACCTAATTCTTAGAAAGAGGGTTATATCGTAAAAGTAACTGATTAGCCTCATGTATCTGGAAGGAACATTGATCTCTAACCAACGAAATCTATGGTGTATGGAGGAATCCAAACTATACTACCTTGCATCTTTGACAAGTTTAGATTTCAAACTAATGGTTGAACCATGTTATAGAATGATGCATAAATTGATAAATGTACACTGATCTATTTCCCAATGTTAACTTTACTCAGTAAAATTTTCAATCCCATTTTTTTGAATTCTTATTGTATAATTATAGAATTTTAAGTAGTTTTACTTTCCTTTAGTTTAATCAAATCATATTTAAACTTTTGAGTTCAAATGGTAAGGATCTTGAGTAGATGGGATAATTGATCTTTAGTTTTTCATAAATCCTCATGTGAATGATATCTTGACTTAAATCCACTTTTATTACTTGTATGACCTGTGCACTTGCAGTGATATAGACAAAAACACATTTTCAAACGAAGCCTTCTCATACAAGGCAAACAACATATTTTATGTCTAAGCTTAACAAGTTTTCGCATCGCTGTCGGGAACTAAACACTCTAGCGGGCGTATAAACTTGATCGATCGGTATTAACAAGTTTCGTGCCGTTGTCGTGACTTAATAGTCTTTGGTAGCTGTGTTGAAGATTTGGTTGAACACATATTTTGTCTTTAACTAGTTTTTGGCAATCATGGTCGGATTTGAAAGGAGAATAAATATCAATATTCCAAGCAAAGAGAGAATTGCTAATTGACATTTTTCCTGCTTTTAAGGTATCTAAAATTTACAAAAATAGTTTTAACTATAGTAGCTGAGTAAGCTACTGAAAATATTTTATAAGCTTAAATGGATATAGCTGTTTTTCACAAATTTCATTTGATCTTAATGTGTTTCTATTTCTCAAGAAGATCTATATGTAGAAAAACCAACAAAGATAATTCGCCATTTTCGACATAGAACTAGAAAGAACATTGAGAAATCTGAGAAAAGTAAAAAGTGCTGAATCAACAACTATGGCAGAGCAGAGAGTGATATTGCAACCTATTTCAGAAGAAGCAGTAGTAGAGAGACCTTAGATACAAATGACTGTGGAGGATTTTTGGAGGCCATTTATTCAAGGTGAACACCCTGCTGTGAGACAACCTTTTATAGAGGCCAACAATTTTGAGTTAAAGCCACATTTGATCACAATGGTGCAAAGAAACATCAATATTAATCTGTAACTAGCTTAAGACCCCAATGAGCATAAAAAGATTTCTAGATGGTAAATACAAAGTAGCTTCGGAATCTGTGGTGAGACCTAAGGCACTGTCGCAACTTTTCCCTTTTCAATCGAGATACGTGGTAGCCACTTGGCTTGAATCACGCTCTTATGGATCGCTGAATAATTGGGAAGAGCTCTAGTGGAGGCTTACATGGAGCTGCATTATTCCCTCCTACCCTCACTTCAGAAAGGAGAGAGGAAATCATAGTGTTTAAACAAGGAGATGATGAAAGTCTTTATAATGCATGGGAAAGATAAGAGATTATTGAAAAGATGCCCAATGCATGGAATAGATTTGACCACCCAGATGGACATATTTTATCACTCTATGAACTACACCTTCAAAAGTTTAATTGATGCAGCCTACTATGGAGCATTCAAGAGGAAGAATGATGAAAAGGCAAAACAATTTATGAAGATCTTGCCAAATGCAACTATAGAGCTCCCATCTAAGACTTTTTGCGGAGCAGAGACTAAAAGGAAGTGGACATAGAGCTGAATCGTAATGACTTCCATAGAAGCAAACTTGATGCATTACGAACAAGATGGGAAACCAAGATAGAAGAATGCACTACATTACATGAAGTGGGAATAATGGTTAAATTAGTGTAATATAGTGTCGATGAGGACTGTTCATGAGGTCCTAATGTCAGAGTAACAGCTCTGTAATGCTAATAGAAGCTACAACTTTAAGCAAAACCTCAACTTGCCAACTCACTACACACCAGCACTCAGGAACCATAAGAATTTCTCTTATGGAGGTGGAGCATAGTTTGGTCTTAGACTAGTACAGAATTTTCAACAACAGTATACTCCACATGAGTTCCAAAGATAACAATAGTAAGGGAGTCAGAGATCAGAAAATCAGGGACCAAGGATATCTCTATCCTTTGAAGATCAGATGCTAACATTCATGGGAGAAAATAAGAGGCAGCTGAATATTCATGAGCAGAAATTTTAATGAGATAGCAGCATTTCAGGCAAACACAAATGTGTTTCAGGCCAACACGAATGCATCTCTTAAAAAATCTAGAGACACAAGTAGGGCAGTTGGCCCTTGCAGTACATAATCAGTCCAAGGATGCCTTCCCAAGTGATACAAAGAAGAATCCAAAGGATTGTATGGTGGTGACTATTAGGAGTGATAGAGAGATAGAAAACAAAAAAGAAGAGGAGAAGAAAAAGACTGAAAAAGTAGAGGAAGAAGAAATTGGAAAAGAGACCAAGTTGAGCAGTTCAGACTTGGCTGAATAGGTTGAGAAATAAGAGGTGCAGACTATGCAACAGGTGGAGAAAGGAGAATTGAAAAGGAAAGAGGAAGAATAAGCTTTCATGCTTGCTGTTCCATTCCTTCGGAGGCTTTAGGAAGCAAAAACGGAGGAGCAGTTCTCTAGATTCTTATATGTGTTCAAGAAGATAGAGATTAAATTGCCCTTTACTGAGGCATTGACTCAAATGCCTAATTATGGCAAGTTTCTAAAGGACACTCTAAGTAAGAAGAGAAATTTGCTGAAAAATGAGTGGTGAATTTGACAGCTACATGTAGTCCAGTGATCCAAAGGAGCTTACTAATGAAGATGCAAGATCCTGGCAGCTTCACCATTCCTTACACCATAGGGAATTTCAAATTCAAGAAGGATTTATGTGACTCTGGAGCTAGCATCAACTTGATTCCATTATCAGTGGTGAAGAGACTTAGTTTGGGGGAGATAGAACAATAGCACATCCAAAAGGAGTCCTTGAAGATGTACTCATCAAAGTGGGAAAATTCATTTTCCCTACGGACTTTGTAGTTATGGATATGGAGGAAGATACACAAGTTCTACTACTGCTTGGAAGACCTTTCCTTGCCACTAAAATTGCCTTGATAGATGCTAAAAAAGGAGAACTCACTCTTAGGGTGGGAGAAGAAGTCGTATACTTCAACTTGAACAAAATCCTGAAAGGGTCTGAATGTAAAAGTACAGATTGTAAGACTGTAGAAACAGTAGTTCCATTTATTCCTGAACTAACTTTTGGTTGTAATTATCAGAATTCAATGAATGAAAATGAGATGAATTTTTAGTATCTTGATGATCTTGATTTTGGATTTCTAAATTCCAGTTTTGATTTAAAGGAAATAGTCTTAAGTTTGAATGAGAACAGCACAGAAAAATCAAGAAGTAGTGAAGGATAGGCAAAAGAAACATAAACAAGTATAGAAGGGTTAACCTTGAAGGAATTACCCAGACAATTGAAGTATGCTTTCTTAGAACCAAAAAAAGCAAAACCTGTTATTATATCAACTGCATTAGCTGAGCTTGAAGAACAATAACTGCTATCGATTCTCAGGAAATACAAGGAAGCAATTACTGGTCAATAGAATATTTGAAAGGAATTAGACCTTCTATTTGCATGCACAAGATCCACTTAGAGGATAATGCAAAGACCTCCATTGAACATCAAAGAAGACTAAATCCAATAATGAAAGAAGTTGTTAGAAAAGAAGTACTAAAATGGCTGAATGTAGGTTTTATATGTAACTGCATGTTCTTGCGAGCCCATTTCATGTCACTACTACAAAATTAATGTTTATGACGCTCATTTAATGTCGCTTAAAACAATGTCACTAGTTTAATTATGTTTTAATGTTCAATGACATTGAATTTAAAGTGTCATTATCTTGTGTAATTTTTACATTGCTATGACGCTTATTAAAAATGTCATAATTGGAAGTGTCTTTTTTCACCAATCTAGCCACTTTTAGAATGTCATTGAAATGATACAAAACCCATGACATTTTTTTAAAATGTCATCATCTATATTATTATATAAATAGGGATTATTTTATAACTTAATAACTGGAAACCCTTTCTTTCATCCCATTTTCAGACCCGGTAGCCTCAAATTTCACCATTTGAAGGCCATCCATGGGAGCAGCCTGGGAGAAGAAGCAGTGAGAAGAAATGATGTCTTCGATGAAACAAGGAACTTCCGTGGGGGTGATTTAGGTTCTGAAGGATAACCAATAGATATTTTAGATGTTGATAAAGCAAGGCTAAGGAAAAAGTTTGGAACTTTTCTTGGGGAATGTTCGATCCTAAGCAATAAAGGTGGATTTTCAGATCTCTACGCACAGGTTGTCTCTAACCATTTCAGTGCTCTCATCTCCCAAGTTTCTTTGATTTCTCTCCTCCGAGCTCGTTTTCTTCTTCAACACTTTGTGATCATAATCAGGTTATCGGTTTTCCCAAATGACATTTTCTTTGATTTCAAAGTATAGCTCTATTTTTTCATTTGTGATTCATGTTGTGCTTGAGTATTGGATTTTCCTGATTGACATTTTCTTTTTTCTTGTGTGCCCTGCTACTCACATGAAGGTCTTCTGAGAGCAATTTGTTAAGGGCTATTAGAGGATTAAGAATTAGGTCTAACAACCTAATTATTTTTTGCTTCAACCTCTAACGGTTCTGGATTATGGTGAGTGGCTTGGTAAGGTTGAATGTAACATAGGAAAACATGGTTTTGTTCATATTTATGCTTTTCATGTAGTCTGGTGTAAGTAATAGGTTGTAGTAAGACCTATAGTAGTGAAGAACACTTACAGAAATATTGGTTTGGTGGGTGAGGAGGAGATACATTCAAATTTCAAACAAGCAACAAGCATTGTGGACCATGAACCCAATCAAAGCAGAAATGATATACACAGTAAGTCAGCCCCACACGATTCTCCAAAATCTCGAGCAGCAGCCATAGCTGGGGTTACATTGTAGGCTTGGATTGCAAAATCTTCACTAGTGACCACAAGATATCCATTCTTCGCATGTTTATGTTGTTCTGCCCCTGCAACAATTCATAAACGACCATAAGAAAGTCAATAATAACAAATAAAAAGATGGCAGATAAATTATAGTGATGCTAGTTACTGATATTCTAAACATGCTGCCCATGTAAATGCAGATGCAAGTGAGTTGAACTTTGTTCGGTTTATGGGGAAGCACATGACAGGAACAACATCAATGACACGATTTAAATAATTTAATTGGGAATACATCACTACAACAACCAAACTGGAGTTTGGAAGAAGTTAATACAATCTATGGCTTAGCATTATGTAACATGACATGCTTTTTCATTGAACCAATCAACATGATATAGTCTCCGCATGGAAGAAGATCATGTTCCTTACTAACCACAAATCATGATCCTACCTCAACCACAAAACAAATCCATGTCTTCTTGCCCGGCCTCTATTACGCCTTTTAAGATTGTCATCCCCAAGCTTCTGATGGCTTCAGCTATCTCAAGAAAACGGTTGCATTCCTCACACAATATCTGCACAGCAAAGAAACAAAATTTATAAGATCGAGACTAAGTGAATGCAAAGTAAAGCAATCACATGCATGGACTGTGAAGGAGAATTTAGCAACTGTCATTCCTATCTTTTTGAATGGCTACCTTCTGTGCACTTGTTTTTTTTCTTCTCCCTTTTCCTTTTTTTTTTTTGTGTTGATTTTTGTTTTTTATTTTTTTTGCATAGCCTACTTATTTTTACAGGGAACTTCCTGTTCCTGACTACATGTCCTAATTTTTAACATACATTACAAATTGATCATAAATCACAAATTTATTTGATTGTTCATATATATATTCTATTTTTTTTCTTTTCTTTATGATCTTGTACCAGTGCGGCAAAATGGTTAACTACCTCTTCAAATCTTCTTCTAGGAATCCTAGCAGCCACTTTTTATAGTAACTCCGGTGAAGTATAAGGGAAGGGAGAAGATAACATTTGATATTTTTATTTTAATGTTGTTGTTCTTAGTGTAGGATACCTAGGAAACTGTATTTAGTTGCTGATGAATTATAAGAATGGGAGAGAATTAGAATGCTTTAATTTTAAGTACGAGGATGCTGCATTAAAGTATTCTGAGTTATTATATATTATTTACTTGAGTTTTATGTTTGTTTGCTAATTTTATTTCTTAAGAGCTACATTAGGGGAAAGAATATGGTCCTTTGATTTGTTCTAATAGTTCCAACTTCTTAAGATTTTGATTGTGTTCTTATTGTTTTTTTTTTCTTTTGAAGTAATTTTTTTCATGTTGTTAGTAGGTGTTATGGAGAAAAACTGCCTGAGGAAGTACTACATTGATGACAAGGCTACAACTTGATTGTGTTGATATACTACATTGCCATGATATTGAACTTGGGTCTCTTGATTAGGTGTTAATGGAATGTTATTTTTTTTTTGAATTTGTATCTTTATTTATTTGTGTGTTTATGTGCTTGCATATCCTCCCTTTATAGTATTATATGTGTTGATTCAGTTTGTTCCCTGTTTTGAATCTTTACTGATTTGATTAATGGTTGACAACTCACAATGCTTTTGGTTAGTTAGGGGTAGAGTCGAGGATTGGGAGGCTGTTACTAACTCCGACGAACTAGCAAGACTCCATTTCCAGTTAGCTTAAAGTGAGTTCCAAATATTTCTCTTAGATTTTAAATCATAAATTGTATGGACAATAGTTGTTGAAAGTAAGAAAAGTATTTCTAGAAAACAGATGATGAGGCCTTTGTATTTTTTATTAATGTTTTATATTGTCTAGGATGATTCAATAAATTAAAATTCCCCGAGGCTTCACATCAAGTAATGCTATGTCTAAAGGGCCCTTGTTGATGAGAATAATATGTGCAAGGGTTCTGATTCTTCTAAGTATTCAAAACAATAGAAAAGATTAATGGTTTTTTCCTGATTCATACACTGTTTAATCTACTTTATCAAATACCACTTGGAGTTTCTGATGAAAATTATAACTTGGAAACAGTCCAGACTTGGAAGAAAGTGTGGAAAATTCTAACTTTAAATCTTAATTTTGCCAAGATGGTCAATCAGGTGTCATAGCCTAGAGTTTGCAAAGCCCCGTTCATTATCTTTGGTGTGAACAAAACTGCCACTGTTTTGGAAATTATTTTATTTACCCCAGAACTCTCTCAGGTCCTAGAAATTTTTTTTTTTTTTGGCACCATGGAAATTGGATTACTTCATTTATCAAGTTTGCCTATTTAAAAAAGTCTGATGTCATATATATATATATATATATATATATATATATATATATATATATATATATATATATATATATATATATATATATATATATACTCCAAGGTTTTTTAATCTATGTAACATATGGACTAAATTTTCAAATACTTAATTATGATAGATTTTGTATATTGGTTAAGGGCTACTTAAGGAGAGGGATTATTTATTTATTTATTTTGCTCTTCGTGATATTTGATTTTTGGGCTCTTCTGTTTACTCCCTGTGTAACTTTAGCATACCCTTTCTTTGGTAGGTAGTGCTAATAATATTTTTATGCCTGTCAGGGAAAATTTCAGATGGTCATGCATTGTTTATTAAATTTTTAGATTATGATTCCATTATTGCTTATGACAATATTTCAACTAATCAGATATAATTCACTTTGATTTTTAATATAGATTTTCATTGGGGTGGTTGATATAACAATGACTTTTTATGCTTTTATAAGGTTTCCAATGTAGATAAAATTATCAATACTTCAAAATGCCTTATAGAGGAGAGGAAGATAACGCAAGCGGCTAGTCAATAGAACATATAATTATTTCTAACACCATTGACTTGTAATCAAGTCTCCCCAATTTTGGAAGAAGAGTTATGGGTTGTTTCATTCCCATTCATTGTAATTATTCTATACATATTTTATTAAAATTTATCCATATGTAGCATTCAAACAGAATTTTTGGTTTTCTTATCTTCTTATTGTTTTTGTTTCCACTAGTCTCCTTGCATGAGTAGTCCAGGATGTTAAGGCTTGCTTGATGTCTTTTAGCTCCTTTAGTACAGATACTGATTTGCTATTCAATTACCATGGTTAGGGAATAAACCAGTTGTATGAATTTGGGAATTTGTTTCTCCTTTTCTTTCTTTGTTTGATCTTCTTATTTTTCCCATTCCTTTCAGCTGTTGATTAAAGTTGTGTGCTTAGTTTTCACTCTACTCAAGAATATTTGAAAGGTACTACTAGTTAATGTAGATTTTGATATTAGGTAATGCAGTTTGGCTATATATAAAGAACCTTGATGGGGTTAGGCCTGTTTTTCTTCCTTTTGTTCAGCATTAATACTTAATAAGAAGGCAACAAAAATTAGGGGAAAATAGTTGAGCAGTTGAGTTGTCATATTTCCAAATCATAGTGACATGTTATCCATTAGAATTGCACCTAGGCTTTAAAATTGGTCCAACTGCATGTGGAACTTGTAGGGAACATTTCATGTGCTCTTTACAAGGTTATGTTTCAAAGCTGCTGTTGGAAGATGGTGTCCAGAAGCAGCTTACTGCCAGTGATTTCTGATGAAATGTTGAAAGCAGTTTACTTTTTCATTCAGCTAAGATACACCTTGAATGCTAATAAGACCTAGGTTGAGTGGTTAAGAGCTCGGGAGGGAATATGGAGGGGAGGGGTCCAGGGTTCGAGTTCGAATGGGAAAAATTTTCTAAAGGAACAAAATACTATGATGTAATGCAAAGTGATTAGATATATATATATATATATATATATATATATATATATAAAGATATACCTTAAATATATTTGATTTCATGTTGGTTACAAAGTATCAATGTTTATTTTCATTATGGTTGTTTTTGTATATTTCTATTGGTAATCGGCTTCTATCACGACCCTTCTCAGAGACTCGATACTGTTTTGTCTAAGATTGTTATAGTGCATGCATAGCCCCATCAACCACCCTAGTTTTGCTTCCTTACTAGAGCTATAAGTCCTCACCTACATGAAACACTATAGTCCTCTCCTCGGGGTCTAGTTCTATTACCATTTTCTACGTCCCAGAGCTAAATATAAGGTTCTATACCATTTTCTCACCTCAATCTCAACATGATATTCTGCACTTCAAGAGGGCTGTAGTAATGCAACATGTTCCATTTATATGACACAAGTCTACGTGACGATTATTTCTCTTTCCAATTGTAAGATCTCTATTCCTTAGTCTTCTTTCATCAGAAAAAAAAAAAAAAGAAAGAAAGATCATGCTCATCAAAGGCACAAGCCAATTTGAGGGCCCAAAGAGAAAACAGCAAGAAGACTAAATTCCACTGTGACTCCATAAATCTGCATCTACCTTTGAAAATCCAGCATCCCTCATTATAAGTTGAAAGGCCAAAATTCTATTCAAAATATCTTCTCTTTTCCATCTTCATTCATTTTTATTCTTGCTTTTGGAGGATAGCTCTTCCTCAGCATTTTTCTCCTATGGAAACAAATTAAGGTTGTGCTTTTTCCTCTCGGAAAAGCATTTCACCCTGAATATTGTAGTATCTTCTCTGATTAAAAAAATATATATTGTAGCATCTTCTATAAGCTTTTGGGCTATTAACTTACTAGGGGTTGGAGTCAAGTTAAAAAAGGTCATGCTTTTTCCTCTTGAAAGCATTTCACCCTGAATATTGTAGAATTCTCTATAAGCTTTTGGGTTATTAACTGACTAGGTTGGAGTTATTTTCATCATAGGAAATGTAATTCATGAATTTACTGCTGAAGCTTCATGAGTTTCACTATCTTTACTGACCATGTTTAGAAATATTAGCCCACATAATTTTCTTTCGGTTTTCCTTCGTGTACCTTATTGTATAGCCTTTTTAATCAATATATCAATCTTTTTGCTTACTTATCAATATTAATAATTACAATAATGATAACGATAATCTTTGTTACAAAGAAAGAAGGAAAGATAATGTCATTGCTAACCATTCACGAGGAACTTCCTTTCACTTTTACTGTTACATACACAGTTGCACATAAATCTAAACCCCAGTACATAGAAACCTAGGCTATTTTCAATATGTTTTATTGGATATCTTTGTCATGCTTCACATTTTTTACTATACTCATTTTATCATTCTGTATTTAAAAGTTAATGATTAAATAAAATATCTCTTCAATAATATTTTTTCCTCCAACATGAAGAAATACATATTACTGACAATCATGTCATGATGTTCGGTACATATAGTCCTGAAACTTTCACAATACTACCCAGGCTCAAACCTAGTTGGTACATAACATTCCACCCAACTTGCCTCTTCTGTTTTACCATAAGTTGTCACCATCCATGATGGTGTGGGTTTCACTAGTAATATATACTTAAATCCATTAGAAAATTGAAGGAAATTCCTATATATTTTGTATAGCAGACTCACCTCCTCAGCAGCTATTTCTCTACAATGGAGATTCCAAGTTGATAAGCTGCTACTTTATGAAGTACCATTATCACAATGCATAGTGAAGTTTCCAGTCTTTTTCCTAGAAAGTTACTTTTTCTAATCAATAATGTTTTAGATGACTGTGATGTGGTCAATTTGAGATGGGCTAGTAGTTACTATCAATTTGTGATGTCAACCATTCTCATACGGAATATTGTATATCTTAGCCATGTTTTTTCTTAGTTTTTGCTTACAAGTCATGTTATATTAACAGATGTTCTGAAGTGTAGTTCTGGAAAGGAGCAAAAGAAAGCATTTAAAGAAGACAAACCATTCAATTTTTCTACTTTCTGGGGTAAGCTGAATGAATATTTTCGAGTGAAATTTCGGCCTTATGATCATGTCAGTTAATATTAGTCTCATCTGTGCTTCCGTTTAGAGAGTAAATATTTTAATTGATGCAATCGTCAACCAACCCAACCCAACTATTGTCAAAAATTCATACCACATTGACTGAATTCAATGGAGTAACTTAAAATGTAAAGTATCCTAATTTACTAGCTTTTTGTTTAGAAAGTGATTTTGTGAAGGTTTTTAGAAAACAATGTTTCAAAATTATTCAAGATATTTGCACTGTGCTGGTTCAAACTTAGAATATCATATTATTAAATTCTATTTCCATATTTTTTTAAATTACTTGTATCATAATGCTTTATTTTTTCCTTATCATTTCTAAAAAAATTATAAAAAGATAACTTGTCTATGAATTCAATTTTTAAAAGTAAAGAATAGAATATTAGGGCTTATTTGAATCTTGTTTTTAAAACTTATTTAGAAATTATGGGGAAAATATTAAATTTTTTTGTATTCCCGCATTATTCTATTACACAAATTTAAAATAAAAATTATATTAGCAACTCAATCACATTTGATTCAATATAATTTATTTGGAACTTTGTTCAAGAAAATAAAACCAATATTGTTGGCTCTTATATTTCCTCATCATCTATGTGTTTAACTTTCAGGTTAAAGATAGCTTTCAGATCACTACAAGTCAAAGGTTGCAGAGAGGATATCTCACCTTACCCCAACTGAAAGAGAAAGGTACCCCTTGGTGATTTAAGAAAAAATGTTTGATACTGTAGATGATATAAATTAAATTTTTGTTGAAGAAAGATTGTGAGAAAAGGTTGTCACTATAAAAAATAACCAAAGTCCTAGGGATTCAATTTTAGCTTAATTAGGATCTAGTATGCTTAAGAACATATAATGTAAATGACATTTGACTTTTCTTGTACCATTTTAGCCTATAGTACTGCAATCACATTCATGCATATGTACCCCTAAATCACATTAACATTGCATTGGTAGGTGTGATGACTGATATAAAAATATCCATGTTTATGATGAAGAACAGTTTCAATATATTTTATCATATATATGTAAGGGTTGGATCAGTTATTAATAATATAATTAAGAAACCCTAGTGATTGCATTTAGCTATTTTGTTGTTTTAAATAATATATATATTTATAATGAGAGTCAAGTTAGAGTGAAAGGGTGCAAGTGTGATAAAAAACACTTTATGAAGAGTGAAAGCTAGTTGTAAAGCCCAAAGAATGACTTGTCCATGAAGTGACTTGCATCATGATTGATACTTAGCATTTATGGTTGGTTTCTAAAAATTAGGATAGACCCTGGTTTTGCTTTGGCCCATTGGATTCAGTCTTCCTTTGCCTTACTTGCCCACATCCATACATCCTTAGTCTAAACATCCTAATTACCTCATTTTAAAACTAATTAACATGGTTCGGCCCATTTTGACTCATATTTTTTGAGGGCCGAGATGGGAAAATGATAACTCAAATAGAACTAGGCCTTATTGGTCCAGCCCGAATATGCCGGCAACCCATTAGGGCTTGGGTCGAGTTGGCCCGCTTGGCCTAGTGTGACTCGTTTTTTATTTTAAATT
Source organism: Tetrastigma voinierianum (assembly GCA_016808115.1). Classification (NCBI taxonomy): domain Eukaryota; kingdom Viridiplantae; phylum Streptophyta; class Magnoliopsida; order Vitales; family Vitaceae; genus Tetrastigma; species Tetrastigma voinierianum. Next base: position 107,611 of record JAEQBH010001742.1, on the reverse strand, counting down.
TTCTGAATGTCAAAAATATTATTTTTTCTATTATGAAAATATAAATTAGTTGTTTATAGAAAATTAATAGTTATTAAATAATTAGTTTTAATTAAATAATACTAGTATGAAAAAAAATAAAATAACAAAAAACTTATAAATATAACTAAAATAATTTATTTTATATAATATTTTAAGAACATAAGAATAAATTATAAGTATTTCAAAGAAACTCTATTTTACAATATATAAAATTTATAAAAGTGTTATTTATTATTATTTTTTATTTTTTTTATTGTCCGGTCCATTTTGGTCCATTTTGGCTTGTGGTATGCGGTGGGTTTGCCAGCTAAAAGGGAGTGAATAAAAGTAGTAAAATCACCCGAATTGCTTGACTGCGCTTAACCCATTCGGGGCCTAGCTGGCCCATTTCCTAACTATATTGCAAACAATCGAAAACTTCTCGTCATTTGAAAACCGGATACTACTGCATTCTTATGATTTTGGTTGCTAAACTTAGAAGTATACGAATAGATAGACTAGATTACACACACACACGCCCACGCCCACGCCCATGCCCACACACACACAAACCCACCCCCCATCCAATTTATTAGTTAGGATATTGCGAATCTAATTTTTTTTTCCTTTTAAAGTAATTAACCTTTTTTTCATACAATTCACTGCATCTTTTAAAATTTCAGTTACTTGATCATTAAAATATCTTTTACATACTTTGTTCAACCCATTAACTTAGGCTTATATTCATGTGTTTATATAGAAATTTATTTTCGCGTGTTAGATATGATCGTTGTTTTGATTTCAGCAATCGAAGGTCTAAGGAATATGAGAATGGGGTTAAATACTTTATCTCATTTGCAATACAAAATTCAACAAGCAAGATATTAATTCGATGCCCTTGCTTACAATGTGGGAATTTGATTCCACAATTCTCAAATCATTCGAGAACATTTGTTTTCTATGGATTTGATCAAAGTTACCTTACATGGTATCGCATGGGGAAGCAGGTCCAAAGTAGGAACCACAACTACTGCTGTAATCGCGTACTAAAAATCAGTTTTTTAATGATGTGGACTCCATTAAATTCAGATGGTAAAAGTCGCCATGATGATTTTCGCGCCGATGCATAAATTTTCAAGAAATTACTACAAGATGTCGAAACCTTTATATCCAGTTGTAAAATTTACCAAGCTATCTCGCATTAGTTAAATTATACAATTTGAAAAGCACGATATGGATGGTCCGATAAAGGCTTTTCTAACAATTAGATTGCCTTGGCAAATGTTGCCTCTAACAATGAGTTGCCACTATCCATGTACGAAGCAAAGAAGACTTTGAATGCATTAGAACGGAGAAAAGATACATGTACGCCCAAATGATCGAGATAATTATATATGAATGAACTAAAAACGATCTTCGTCTCACCTACTGAGTTTCCAAGGTGGAAGGTTAATTCATCGAGCTAAAAGAGCAAAGGATTTCCAAACTAAAGTCACGTGGGTATTTTCCACCATCCCACGATTCAAGAGAATGTTTCATTCTCAAAAATTGCAAAAGATCTCACTGGGTATGCACAAGAAAAGTGAGATTTGATGGGAAGATGTCATCCATCGATTCCCATCATGGAAGTTAATTGATCATAATGGGGCAGATTTTGGTGGAGAACCTGAAATCTTAGACGGCTATTTCAGCCGAAGGTAGCAGGGCAAATCCCCATAGTTCCTTCAAAGAGAAGATAGCTTGTCGGGTTTATAATGATCACTTATAACCTTCTTCTATGGTTATGCATGAAGACAAAATTTATGTTGTTATCCTTGTTGATATCAGGTCCACGACAACCTGCCAATGACATAGATGTTTATTTGGCACCTTTGATAGAAGATCTCAAACTTTTGTGGGAGGTGGGGATTGAAGTTTTTGATGCATATCAACAAGAATTCTTTACATTGAAGGTTATTTTATTATGGACAATTAGTGATTTCCTGGCATATGGAAACTTATCAGGTTGCACAGTTAAAGGGTACTTTGCTTGTCCTATATGTGGTGAAGAAACAGATTCCCAGAGATTGAAACATGGGAAAAAGAACTCATACATCGGCCATAGGCGATTTCTTCCATGCAACCATCCTTATAGGAGACAAAAAAAAGGCATTTAATGGTGAGCAAGACTTTCGATCACCTCCACAACCATTAAGTGGAGAGGCTATATTGCACAAAATGGATAATATTTGTAATTCATGGGGAAAGAAGAAGGTTAGTCAAGATAAGTCTAAAGGCAATGTTGCATGTTGTTGGAAGAAGAAGTCCATATTCTTTGATCTGAAAGTATCGAGATATCTACATGTCTTGTCATAACTTGGATGTGATGCACATTGAGAAAATGTATGTGAAAGCATCATTGGTACATTACTTAATATCCAAGGAAGACAGTTGATGGACTAAATACTGCTTAGATCTTATGATGGGCTTGAGGTCTGAATTAGCACCAAGGTTTGAACAAAACGAACTTATCTTCTCAAATTACTACAAACTCTCTCTAGAATAGAGAAGAAGATTTTTTGTCAAACATTAGAAAACTTGAAAGTTCCCGAGGATATTGTTCAAACTTCGTAAACCTTGTATCTCGTGGAGGAATCTCAAGCTTGTCAGCCTAAAATCACATGATTATCATATACTCACGCAAATAATCATACCAATTGCATCGCGATCAATTCTACTCAAAGCATGTTCGACTTGCTATTTGTAGGTTGAGTTTCTTTCTTCAATGCTCTATGCAGCAAAGTGGTTTCGATGTGTCTACACCGGATGAATTGCAAAATCGCTTGGTTGCATATTGTGCTTACTTGAAAAGTACTTTCCACCTTCTTTCTTGACATCATGATCCATTCGACCGCATCTTAAAAGAGGTAAGACTTGTGGGACCGGGCTTTATCTTCGATGGATGTACCCATTTGAAAGATTCATGAGTACTAAAGAGTTATGTGTATAAACATAATCGGCTCAAGGATGCATCATGAATGCTACATTGCGAGGAAGTTATCAGTTTTGGTAAGGAATACTTGTCAAACGTGGATACAATTGGAATTCCTATTGATCCAAGAATTGACCGCAAAATTGGGACACCTCTACCGTGAAGTTTTGTCATGAAAGTTGATCCCATTGTTTTGTCAAGAAGTCAAGCCATTTTTTTCTATATAGACTAAACCCTCTAAATTAACATAATTACGTAAGCCTTACACTTTCACAGCCATGTTACATTTTGATAATTTTGCTTGATAAAATAATTTTCTTAATGTTCATGATTTAAAATATGGTTCAGCCTATGACACCGTTGTAAGTGCAATGTGCCATACAAGTAGTAAAATCTGAATGTAAGTCCAGGTATCATTCCCACATAGATTGATAGCGAATTACAGATCAACTACCCTAACTACTAAAATTCCATACTATTTGGACTCAAACTCATAGTGAAGGTTTTATCTAAACAACAAAATTAAAAATCCTATAATATTGAATAATGTCAAACTAAGCTTTTAAACAACGTAACTGAAGAGAAATAAAATTGCATATATAAAATGGATTAAATCGCTTCTCGTGAGAAACGAAAACCATCGTTGAAATACAATGAAACAACTAATTCCAATGCTAAGTACATTGCTCGCTCTATATATGGATCTGGTTATTGTCCAAAATTTCCTAATTATTGGAATTGGATTTCTCCATTATCACCGATTAGATATCCTTGCTTCTCTCGAAGACAAGATCAAACCAGCTACCTATATTCCAAATTCTCTTGCAAGATTTGGGTATTTTTCTTTCTAAATACTTCACACCCATTTCCCTAATGAAAGGTAACTTTGTTTCCTTCTCGTGGATTTTCGTAAAGTTTTGCCACTTTAATGTGGCTCAACCTGGCGCATCTATGGGTTTATCCCTTCCCTTTGATTAGATTTAAGCTTAACACGGATTGAACTCACTCTATAGATTAAGGTGAACTCTCTATCATTATATTGTTAAATACACCCCTCCAACTTCAATTATGAGCGAACTGGGATTTATCAAATGAACTCGTAGCTCTCGCATAGTCATTACCTGAGTCTAACATACCCGTAAAGAATGCTCTTAAATTTCCTCGTGACTCCTTCTCTCAGGTCACTAGAGGGCATCCCGATATCGTAGTAAGATACATCTCAACTAGCATGCCAGGTACTACTATCAGAACTTATCCATTCAAAACGACACCAATTAAGTAAAACCGAACCCAAATTAATTCTCCTTAATTGTGCGTGAAAGATCGTAATTCAAATGTAATCAAATCTAAATAGAGTCGAGCGCTCGACATCGCGCATTGTGAATTAAGAAATGGAGAACCGATCACGCACAACCACTGTAATTGCAATAAAAAACTCTAGAAGAAATAATTCCGTAAATTGCCTAGATTTCATAAATTTCAGCAAAGAATACTTAAGAGTACTAATAGAACTAAAATCCAGCTCTACTGCCTCTCGCATACCAAGCAGATTCAAACTTTAAAATGAAACTAAAAATAAAAATAAAAATCTACTCTAAAATATACACCGAGTTCCTTCTTTCCCTTTCTCTCGCGTTGAAGACGTAAAACCGCTTTACTCTTCTAAAGCATTCATTATAATGTAAAAGAATTTGGGCCGAACTTTAAATGCTCCGTATGGAACTCCAAAGAAAGAGCTCAACATCGTTTCCATGTCGCGACCTCAAGTTGATGTCGCGATTACGGACTTCTCTTGATTGCTTGTGATCACGACCTCTTCTTTAAGTTGCAACCGCCTTGTTCAGAACGCTTACCGCTGCCGCGACATCGCTTGGCCTGACCCATTTTCTTCTCGTTGTTCCTTCGTTGATGTCGCGACTCGCTACATGTCGCGACATCATTATCTTTCTATTCTTCCAACTTCTGAGTTACGACATTAGTTTTAGGTTGCGACCATTTTTCTGTTTGTATGATGACTTCATGTTGTGACTTTGATTTCTTGGTCACAATTGTGTTGGTGGTCTTCTTTCCTTCATATGTTTCAATTTAATGTCGCAACCTCATGGTGATGTCGCGACCTCTTTTGCTTCCTATTTCTTTCTTCCGGTTGCAATCTCGCCTCTACGTTGCAAGAAATTTCCTCTTCCCCACTCCATTCCGTGTCACGACCTCATGGTGGTGTCGCAACCTAATTTATTCGTCGCCTCTCTTCTTCAGTCGTGACCTTAATGAGTGGCTCGATATCATTTCTAATCCTTTGATTTGTAAAAGGCTCGTGAAGTTCGCCTGGCAAGTGCTTCATTTGGCCATGTCGCGAATTTCCTTTCAAACTCTATTTTGTCAGACTTTGAATCTTCCTGTTTTTTTATGTCACGACATCATAGTGGTGCTTCGACATGAAATGGAGCCTTGCATTTAAAAAACTAGTTGCAACCTCTTTCTTTTGGTAAAGACCTCTTGTGGCTTCATATACTGATCCGTCGCGAACCTCGCAGTGGTGTCGAATATCATTCATATCCTCGCTCGGATAACATCAAAGTGATGGCGTGACATGAATTTCTTCCTTTGATTATTTCTTTTAGTCTCGACCACGTTTTCTTTGTCGTAACCTCCTTCTTCAAGTCACGACTTCACTTGTTCAAGTTTTCTATTTCTTCTTCAAAGCCGACTATTGATGTCGTGGATTGGAATGGTCGCAACTCCAGCTTCGTCGCGACTTGAATTTTCAGCCAGACCCACCCCACGCAGGCTGGTTTCTTCCGATTTTTGCTAAGATTCGAAGTTTATGTCGTATTTTTTCATTCAAATGAAATTTGAGTAAAATATCCATGATTTAAAACAAATCAACATTTATCTCGTAATATACCTTAAAATGGATTAAAAATCTAATGAATGGACCACCACTCCCCAATCCAAACTTGCTTTATCCAAGCAAAGAGAAGAAAGAATTGTTTGTCCTCAAAACAAATAAGCTTACAAAATTTTTACACATTTTTCTTATTCATACTACGCCTTTTCTCATTCCACCTTCTTCTTCTATGGTAAATTAAGAGTATACTGATTTTCAAATTTCATTTGATTCAAGAATAAGACATTATGGTATACTTATCACAAATTTCTCGATGAACTAATGTATTTAAGTTCAGCTTATTCAACAAGTCTTGTTCCTCTGTGTGTGTGCAGTCTTCAATCTTTTTCTATCTTTATGTTGAATGTAGTTAATCTTTCCGGGGAGCTTCAGCATCGCTTGTCAAAGTCCCATAGGCTTGTTTTTCATATTCATCTCCACTAAAGTAGGTAAATTCAACCTTCAAAATCAATGAGGTCTCTTCAGCTTGTAATCGAGCTTAGGTAATCGTAGATAATGGAAAATTTAAGTTTTAAATCACCCAGCTTTCCACCTTTCTTCTCTATACTCTGTCGACTCAACTTTCACCCTTTTCTTATTTGTTCTTGCTGATTCTTCAATCTGGCCCGATTCATCTTCATGTTGAATTCTTTGTGTGAATTTCACTTAATATACTTGTCTAAGCCAGCTTCCTTTGTTTTTTTTTTTTAACTCTTTTGCTTTTGTTTTTCTAGGATCGTGAATAGTGCAATATTTTGTCTTCAGCTTTCTATTACCCTAGAGAACTTTTGCAATAGCAACTCCCATACCAGCTTGTTAGGGTACTAGGTGTTAAAACACCCTACGAGCTTAATTGTTCAAGGGACAGGCCACAAGACAAAACTTATTCCTTATTTCACTAGCTTCGCTTCTTTCTTTACTTCTTCACCTTCATTGTAAAATTTGGAAATATTTTTCCAAACTGTTTCTTTTCTTTATAGCAATGAAACTTGATAATTTGGGCTCTTTGTCGTGTGCTATTGCAAGGAAGGGAATTTAGGTTTTCGTTTCTTGTTGTTTATTGAAGAAGAGGCTTATTTGGCTCAAATAGTTGAACTAGAGAATATGCTTAAGCATATATCGAGGGTAGGCTTAGAAAAAGCTTTTCAATCCCTACATGGTTCTACCATTTCTTATTGGCTACACCTAAGATTTCTGCCTCTCAATCAATAATATAATGTTCCATGACTATGGACTCTAGTCTTAAATTTCAGAAGATGTTCCTAATTCCTCTCAAAGTTTCATATAAGTTTTGTTGACCTAAGTGTATTATTTCCTTCAAGACTTGTATTTATTTACTGTCTACTATTAACATTATTCAAATCCAAGTATTGCTCCATCAACACACAACCAAATTTCAAATTTTTGCAATCTATACCGAAATTAATAATGAAGTAATACTCCCAATATGAGCTTAAAAGTCATCCATTTTCACCTCCATTTTTCCGATTGATTTCTATCTAAAAAAAAAGATTGATTTATAGCGTAAATGTGGAATAGTTTCACTAAATCGCTTATGCAAGAAATTCAAGAGAAAGAGGATATTGCGGTGAAGAGGCGAGAAAGTGGGCGGCGGGAATGGCCACGGCCCAGGCCGAATGATCATCTCAGCCCAGCGGAGAGGGATAGGTGCGGCAGGAAGAAAAGACGATGTCGCGGCGCCTTGGCGATGTGAAGAATCACATCAAGGTCGCAGCCACAAAACTCCGGTCAGCGACATAAGGGCAATTGAAAGGTAGAGCAGGCGAGGTTGCAAGCGAGAAACTCGAGTCGGGCAAACATAAATTAATGAAACAAAAGACATGATGTGACACCATTTAAATTAGCGACATAATTGGTGAAGCGATAGACATGGAGGTCGTGACATAATAGGAAATCGCGACATAAGATTTTCAAGGAGGCGAGACATCGAGTCGCGACATTTAGAAAGAGGTCGCAACATCAACCTTTGAATCGGGATTGTTCCTAGGTGAATTATCGGAGACAACTTGCGAGGAATTGGGTCGCTGACGTCATTTGGGGTCGCGACCGAGGAAGATGTCCTTCTTTGGGAAGAATGGACAAATGCTTAGACAGCGATGTCGCGACGAAGAATCGAGTCGCGACATTAACTGCAACAAATGGGCAGTTGTCCCGAAATCCACAAGAGGCGCATCAAAGTTAGGATGACGGAACCTTATAAATAAGCAAGCGCCTGAAAGAAACCGACTCTTAGCGGCTCGAGCAGAGATCACGGGTAGCACAAGGCTCATGTATTTTAATTTTCTTTTCTTTTTCTTTGTTTTGTTATTTTAGATTAGATTCTTATTTCTTTCAAATTTTTGGATACATGCGTTAGTACATTAAAGTAAGTGAATCTGAGAATTCTATTTCTTTTAATTCTTTGCTGGATAAGTGCGTATTCCAGGAGACGGAATTTTGGAATCGGTTCCAGTGTCCGATGCAATGGTCTGCTTGATCAGAAAGCCATTGTAAAGTATAACAAATAAAGTAATTTAGAAACCTAGCTTCCATTGAATAGACTGTGTTGTTAGAATTTATCTTTCCTGTAGAAATTTATGAAGCTAATGAACTTTAGTTTATAAATCTACTTAGTTACGAATAATGCATGTCCCGATCCCAATATCGGTGTCCTATACACGCAATCGGATTGTTTCATGCTTTGATTTCGGGAGGCCCTCACGGTGACACGGAGAGGCATTCTGAGGTAGTGAACAAAGAGATTTCTCAATTATGTGAACACGATAATGGAGATCTAATGAGCTCTGTGAATGTAAGTCGATAGATCGTCTTCTCACTTGAAATCGAGATTGAGTTGAATGACTTATCAATTTAAAAAAGCAGAGAGTTCACCTCGATTCGAACAGTAAGTTCAATCCGGAGTGTTGCGAGTTAATCAAAGGAAATGATGAAGCTATTCCAATTTTGAGGAAGAGAAACCGTTAAAGTGTAAACCAGTGCTATACACATGTCTTAGGAGCTAAAGGTTCTGATCCGTATTCGGGGTATGAAGTGACTGAAAATAAAATATCGAGAGAGCAGAGCAGCCCCGATTAAAAGTAGTTATCTAATCCTCTTGTCTTGAAAGATCGGGAAGATTAGATGAGACGATGCCGTAGAGGAGGGGATCCATTGCTACCTATTCCTTGGACGGGTTTTAAATCTGTGGTTCGTGAAGCAAAGTTCTGAGTGATGCGAGGAATTGATGTTTCACAATACATGGTATTTTCAATGCTCCTTTAAAAGATAAGCGATCGATCTGAATTTGTTATTTTAGATTTTCGGTTTAATTCATTTGTTATTAAGTCACTTTTCTTGGATTTTATTATTTAAGGTTTGCTAAGAATATTTCAAATGCCTATCAAAGTCCAAATAGTATAGAGTTCGAGTTAGTCAGGGTAGTTGATTGAGAATTCTTGAGATCTCTGTGGGATCGATATCTGGACTTAAATCCAATTTACTACTTGTTCGACCTGTACTTACGCATCACGGATCAAAACCGGAAGAAAATGATTTACTCTTAAAGAGCGCTTTTAATCAGTACAATAGATAAGGAACACAACAAACAAGTTTCATGGCATTATTGTTGGGGATTAGATAATAGTCCTTAGGTAATAACGCTATAAATTTGTATAGGTATTTTGGTCCATCACAGAAAGAGGTGAACAAGTTTTTGGCGCCGTTGTCGGGTATCGAAAGAATTTGGTGAATCGATATTGGACAGCGAAATACTAGTTTGTACATAATTTATAAAGAAAATATAAAATTTGCAAAATATGATTCAACAGCCGATAGTTGGCAAGCTACTAAAATTTTGTAGAGCTTTTCATGTTAAATCTGATTTTTTGGTATCGCGGCTCCATTTGATCTCGGTATATTATAATTTCGGGGGTTAATTCATGCCTGCAGAGGCAGGGCTGAATTGTTGCCCTTGAACACTGAGATCAAAGAACACTTAGAGGGCTAAGAAAGGTTAAGTGCGAAATAAGCGAGAGATGGCAGGCGAAAGATTGGCCAAGGCGATCCAGCCGAGAATTTGCGGCATAAGTACCTTAAGAGCGAGACATTATGGAGGACACGGAGACCGGGTTATCAGATGAATGCTGACGGTGAGCGGCCGGGATAGATCTTGCAATTTTGAGCTCAAGCCGTCCCACGATCTGTGTTCAGCCGAACCCGATTCACGGAGTCACCCCCTGCGAAGATCCCGAGCGAACACTTGGGGCCGGTTTAAAGAATGGCAAATACGATTAAATTGAATGGTGTGAGACCAAAAGTTATTAAAATTTGTGAATTGTTTCCATTCTCTTCAAAATATATAGTTGCATCATGGTTTGACTACTCCGTATGGATGCGATGTCGTAGGAAGAGATGATGGAAGCTTACTGAATGATTCTTTCCTCCATCCCTCACTTACGAGCAGGAAATTGCTGAGCAGGGAAGATGAGTGCATTACCTTTGCTTGGGAGAGATCTGAGGGCTGCTTTGAAGAGATGTCCCATGCACGGGATAGACCTGAAGACACAAATGGACATCTTCTACCACTCCATGAATTATACCTCAAAAGGTATAATAGATGCAGCTTGCGGCGGAGCATTAAGAAGAAGAAGAAGCGAGGAAGAAGCAAGGCAATGTGTTCGAGGATCTTGCTAAAGTGCGACATGAGACCTCATGAATCCTCGGGGACGTATTGCATTAAGGAAATGGAATGATTGAAATTTGAACAAGATATGCGCCATGGAGGCGAAATTTGGATGCATTGATGCATTGGTTGGATAAAAGAATGCACTCTGCAAATGAGATAGGAGCAGTGGAATAATGTTGAGGGGCGCGCTAAAGAGGGTTCCTATGCAGTGGGGGAGGCTAACTATTTGAATGAGCACATAGCATATCATTTCAAGCTAACTGACTGCAGCCCATTATACCCCAACATTAAGGAACCATGAGAATTTCTCTTGTGGTGGAGGAGGAGCCTGACACGTCGAAGACATGGGCAAAACTTTCGACAAGGTATGCTCCACCAAGGTTCCAGCGGCAGCGAGGAAGGGCATAAATGAATATCGAGTGGACTCGAACCTTTGAAGACCAATTCTGCGGTTCATGGGGAAAATAAAAATACATTAAACTTCCATGAACAAGGTTTGCAGTGGAAACTTCAAAACCAATTCACCGAATTTTAGAGACAACCATGATACCTCTCGAGAACACAGAGCCTTAAATAAGACATGTTGCCACAACCTGCGGGAATCAAATTAAAGATGCTTTTCCCAGTGACACGAAGAAAAATCCGAAAGACTACATGGCAGTGCAGCTTAGAAGTGGAAAGAATTAGAGAAGGAAAATTCGGAAGAGATGAGAAAACGAGGGAGAGGGATCTGGAAAATCGCTGAGTCACAAGAGAAAGAAAGGAAGAAAGAGCGGCCAGCAGAGAAGAAGAAAGAAAGCGAAAAAAGCCCGAACTCTATGTTTGTAGTTCCATTCCCTTGAGAGCTGCAAAGTCAAGGATAGAGACGATTCGCAAAGTTTTGAAACTTTCCGAAGTTGGAGATAAGTATATCATTCACGAAGTGGTAACTCAAATGCCACTTTATTCGAGTGTGAAAGAATTTTAAGCGAAGAGAAGATTTGCGAGAGGAAGGAAAGAGTGAATCGTGCTACTTCAGTAGTGCGGAGTGATAAGAAGAATTTACGAGAGAAGATGAAAGACCGGAGTTTCACCATTCACTTTGCACCGTTGGAATTTGGGAAATTAAAAAGGCTCTTTGTGACTCGGTAGAAGTATTAACTTAATGCATTATTATCTATTCTGAGAAATTAAGTTTGGGGGAGCTTACTCCCACTACTATTACTCTCCAAATGGCAAATAGAACAATGGAGAAACCTGAAGGAGTCATTGAAGATGTGCTTGTTAAGGTGGGGAAATTTGTTTTTCATGTCGACTTTATCATCCTGGATATTGAAGAAGATTCACAAGTGCCTCTGCTGCTAGGAAGGCCATTCCTGGCCAGATTTGCTTTAATAGATATGTAGAAAGGTTCTCACTCTCGGGGTTGGAGAAGAAGCGGTGACACAATGCGCTCCAGTTTGGAAGAATTTGAACTACAGATAGGGAAGATTACAGGATTAATATATGATGTATCTACGACAACTGCGATTGTTATTATAGTTAGCAATGCTCGACTTCTATCGTAAGAAAATGAGATGAATTTCCGATTATCTTGAAGGTGTTAGTGCGATTTCCGCTTTGTCGGTTGCACTCTCTTGAAAGGTGTTGAGTCTTAAACAAAAGCGGCATGGACAATGGAGACAATATTGAAGATAAGGAATTTCATCGAGACCCCGGTGCGAGAGAAGGGCTAGTTTTAAAGAGTTGCCCAGTCATCGAAGTATACTTACTTGGGCTACCAAAGTAAGCGGTGATTTATCTACGCTGGGCTGGTGATCTTGAACGAGGAAGCTCACGAAATTTTGAAGAATTATCGGTCGATTGCTTGGTCCATAGATGAATTAAATGGTATTAGTCGTTATTATGCATGCACAAAATCACTGCTTTGGAGGAAAATCTGAAACCATACATTGAACATCGAGAAAATTAAAGCCGGTCATGAAGAAGTAGTCGAAAGGAAATTCTTTCGAATGGTTGAATCTTTGGTTTTATATATGCAATCTCAGATGATCCCTTGATTAGCCAGTCCAATAGTTCCCGAGAAGGTGGAGTTCAGTTGTGATCAGAAATGAAAAAAAAAATGAGTTAATTCAACCGAAACGGTGAAAGCCCGGGATGTTATGTATGGGTCTGGAAGTTGAACCGCAGTGACAGGAAGGATCATTTCTCGTTGCCCTTCATTGATCGGATGTTGGGCCAGGTGGCAGGACACCCTCATTTTGTTTCCTAGATGGATATTCCGGTATAACGCGATTGCCGTTACACACGAGGCCGAGGAGAAAACCACATTCACATGCCCTTATGGAACCTTTGCCTTCAGAAGGATGCCATTTGGGTTGTGCAATGCTCCTGCTACTTTTCAGAGGTGTATGATGTCCATGTTCTCAGATTTGGTTGAGGAGGTCATGGAGATTTTTATGGATGACTTCACAGTATATGGATCAGTTTTGAGCATTGTCTAAACAACCTGAAGCAGTGCTTGAAGATGCAAAGACAAACAACTAGCATTAAAGCGGGAAAAGTGCCATTTCATGAGTAGAAGGTATTGTTCTTGGTCATAAGAATTTCTTCTGGGACTGAGTAGACCCGATCAAAGGTTTCGTTATCGAAGACTCTTGCATGATAAAAGGGATAAGAGTTTCTTTAGGACATCTTGGATTCTATAGGAGATTCATCAAAGACTTCGAAAAATAGCAAGGTGCGTTATCACGGTCTTGGAAAACCTGGTTTTATTTGATGACTCCTCTGAGGCGACCTTTGAAGAAATCAAGATCGGTTTAGTTCGAAACACTATCATGGCACACTTACTTAGGAATGGGATCGAGTTCGAAATAATGTGTGATGCCGGTGATTTCACAATGGGGCGTATTGGAGCGAAAGAAAAGAAGATATTCGAGCCATATACTATGCTAAGCGGAACCTTCAATGAAACTGAAAACTATTCAACTGCGAAAGGGAGATGCTAGCCATAGTTTTGCTTGTGAGAGTCGGGGCATACATTTTGGGATCAGTATTATCGTTCACAGCACGACCATGCGGCGATCAAATATCGATGTCGAAAAAGGAAGCCAAAGGCAGGCGATAAGGTGGGTGTTGTTACTCTGAAGAGTTTGATATGGAAATTAAAGATAAGAAGGGTTGTGACAATGTGATGGGCGATCCCACTTGTCCAAAGTAGAAAAAAAAACAAAGTAGAAAGGAGGCGAGTGTAGAGAACTCCGGATGAGCAAGCTAATTTAAATTGTCATTCCAACTCCCATGAGTATCTTGATATCTTAGAATTACTTGGCTTATGGAGTAGTGCATCGAATTCAGCTGCAATGAAAGCTAAGCGACGTGAATTATTACATCTGGGATGACCCATTGCTATTTAAAAGGAGTCTTGGCATGATTATAAGAAGATGTGTGCGGAGAGTGAACAATGCAAAATTTTGAATGAATACATGCATCACCATATAAAGGCATTTTTTCGGAGAAAACGCTCATAAGATACCCAACTGATTTTATCGCCCACTATCTTTAGAGACTGTACGAATGGGTCAAATTATGTGATAGATGCCAAAAGATTGGGAAATATCGCCAGTTATAAATGAAATGCCCCTACAAGGCATATTGGTGGTGCAAATTTTGATATGGGGAATAGATTTTATGGGACCCTTCCTACCATCATTGAAACTGTGTATATCAGCCGCGTGATTATGTGTCCAAGTGGGTAAACAATAGCTTGTCCAAAGAATGACGCTAACACAGTAGTGAGTTTCTTGCAAAGGAACATTTTGAGCAGATTCGAACACCCAGGACTATCATCAGTGACGGGCACTTTGCAAACAAAATATTTGCAAAGCTCATGAGCAAGTACGGATCAAACATATAATGAGCCTAGCTTATCACCCCTGCACTAATGGACAGCGTAAATTTCCAATAGGAGATTAAAAGGATCCCGAAAGACCGTAAGTTCAAGCAGAAAGATTGGTCTTCCAAACTTGATGATGCACTTGGGCTTACAGACGGCATCTAAAACTCCCATCGGGATGTCCCCATACGTAGTGGTTCGGGCAAAACCATGTCACCTCCCTCTTGAACTGGAATACAAAGCCATGTGGGCCATCAAGAAGCTGAACTTCGATTTCAAAATTGCAAAGGAAGAGAGACTGCTCCAATTGAATGAACTGGAAGAATCGAGAAACGAAGCCTATGATAATGCTAGAATATACAAGGACAAGACAAATAAATGGCATGATCAAAGGATTTTGAGGAAAGAGTTCAGAACAGGGGATCAGGTTCTGCTATTTAACTCCAAATTGAGATTATTTCCAGGGAAGTTGAAATCAAAATGGAGTGGACCATATATGGTGTCAAGTACTACCTTGGAGCAAGAATAATTAAGGACTGATGGCCGGGAAGATCTTTAAGGTTAATGGTCAAAGACTGAAGCAATATCTCAGCAGGGAGAAAGAAAAGGAAGAACTCTAGCTGGTGAATTGAGAGAGAGAAGGCTTTAAACAGCTAGTCCAGCTAAGGACTCAAAACAGAGCAGCTCATGGGAGGCAACCCATATAGATTTTTGCTTCTTTATATAGATTTTGATTTTTTTAATTACTCGTTTTGATTTTTTTTTATTCTTGTAATGATTTGTTAGGACTTGCTAAGTTAGTATTTGATCAATTAAACCCTTTTTGAAATTGTTACAAGCAGTGCCTATGCACTCACAGGCTCGTGTGAGAAAGAACTAACTCTAGACTCGCTCCAAAGACTTCACATGATAGGGCGACTTAAAAAAGGGGAGTATTTTTCTCCCTAAACAAATTCTATGGAAAATAAATAGAATGCATGTTTGAATTGTTGTTTGGGAGTACTTTATTGGATGTTAAGAAAATTTGTTAAAAAGGAAATGTTTGATGTTGCTTGCAGTTAGATTGTATTGTTACTTTTTGCTTGAATTGTTAGGAGAATAATATTAGATTTAGTTCAAGAATGAAAATGCCGAATATATCATAATCGAACTAGTTGAAGTAGTTTGACTAGAAGATAAGCTAAAACACAAATAATTGCATAATAAGGGCAGAATGACATATAATTGAATTGAAACACAAATTGCATAATTGACTTGAATTTAGCTAATGAGTCCAAGATAAAGGAAAGTCATACAATTGAAGGAGCAAAATATATTTTTGAGTTTGTAGTATAAACAAGTAGTTTCAAAGAACCTCGGTGAACCTTAAATCATGGCCTCATCAATCGGCGAGTCAAGGACATCCTAGGGTTAGTCACAAGAATCAAACCGAATTTAGAACTTGTTAGATTATTGATCAAGGCGAAATCTTAGGTGATACAACTGACAAGAAATGATGCACATCCTTGGCGCTTGAGCCATTCTAGCCAATTTTATTTATATGCTTCGCATACACCTAGTTCCCGAATTTGAGCCAAAACAATCCTTATCTTCAAAACCAAGCCATTGGAAATCCCAAGCCATCCTAGATAATTAATCCTCCAATAAAGAACCCATTACCCAAAATTCAAAGAAGGAGGAAGATAAAGTTCGGGGGAGTATGTATTTTTTTTTTTTTTGGGAAACTGGAAGGAGAAAATAGCGTAAAGGGGTGAAGAGAGAAAGATCTAAAGCAGAAGATACAACAGAAAAGAAAGCTTAAAGGAAGAAGTTTTGTCTTGTGGCCTAACTCTCTTGAACAATTAAGTTCTTAGGGGTGTTTCAACACCTAGTACCCTAATGCCAACTGGTATGGGAGCTACTAACCCAAAGTTCGCTAAGAGTGTTAGAAAGCTTAAAAAGACATAACATTGCACTATTCCTGAATGGTGACAGAGAAAATGTTCCAACAGTGTGAAGTACAAATGAGAAATGGGAATGAACAATTTTAAACATAAGAACAAGAAGATACCCCAAAGATGAAGTCTGGGAATCAATTAAAGAAATCGAAGGGCAAGAAGTGGCACTGCCATAAGAAAGGAGAAAGGGTCCGCAATCTTAACCTAAAAAGTTCCATCCATCCCACCAAAGACCCAAGCCTGACATTACAAACCTAAGAGACCTGATTGATCTTGAAGGTTGGAATTACCTACATTAGTGGAGATCAATATGAATAACAAGCATATGGAATTTGGAAAATCTTGAAAGGATCAAACCGTGAAGGACCTCAGAGGGTTAATCACCTACTAAGAAAAAGAGGAAGAAGACCAACCTTACTTTTTCTCAAAGCAGATCAATCGACTATACTGGTTATAAAACAAATTCAACAATTTAGTTTTGTACACCGATTGAGTGTAGTACTAACCTTCATCCGGGACTTGAAGCTAGATATACGTAAAAGAATGCAATTCCCAGTCTTTCAATTAAATTGGTTGCAACCGCAAACAAACAAAAATGTCCTTTGTTTGGAGGACAAAACAAATCTTTCTTTTCTTGCTCTGGGACAAGCAAAATTAAGTTTAGGAGTTTGATGAGCTTAAACATCCATTTTCAGCTCCATTTTTCCGATTGATTTCTATCTAAAAAAGACTGATTTATATGCAATGTGGAATAATCTCACCAACCGCTATAAAGCAGAAATTAAAGAGAAATAGGATATTGCGTAGAAGGCGTAAAGTGGGCCGAAAGGTGAATCACACGACGGGCCGAATGATGTCACAATCAGGAGAGGTGCACAAGGAAGAAAAGGACTATGTCGCTACGCCTTGACAAGAATGGTTGAATCACATCAAGGTCGAACCACAAAACTCAATAGATACATAGTGCAGGGCAATTGAAGGTAACGAAAGGGTGTCGCAAATGTAAACTCAAAGTCAGGCAACCATAAATTACCGAAGAACAAGACATGATGTCGCTGACACCATTTCGAGGTCGCGACAGAATTGAAGGCCGAGCAGTAGACATGGAGGTCGTGACACATAATAGAAGTCGCGACATAAGATTTTCAAGAGACTGAACATCGAAGTCGCGACATTTAGAAGAGGTCGCGACATCAACACTGAATCAGGAATTGTTCCTAGAGTGGGTATCAGAGACAACTTGCAAGGAATTAAGGTCGCAACGTCATTTAGAGGTCGCGACCAGAAGATGAACCTTCTTTGGGAAGAATGGACAAATGCTTAGACAACTGATGTCGCGACAAAGAATCGAGGTCGCGACATTAACAACCAAATGGGCCAGTTAATCTGAAATCCACAAGGAGGCGCATCAAAGTTAGGGCCCAACTTCAGAACCCTATAATAAGCGCTTGTTAATGAAGGAAAGTTCTCGCTACGTAACGAGATCTGGTAGCCTAAAGCTCATGTATTTTAATTTTTTCTTTTCTTTGTTTTGTTGTTATTTTAGATTAGATTGTTATTTCTTCAAATTTTGGATGTGGATCGTTAGTCTAAAGTAGTAGTTTAATGCGTAATTCTATTTCTTTCAAATTATCAGCTCGGATCGTCTTATTCCTGCATAAATTTTTTGGAATTCAGATTTCCAGTGTCCGATCTACAGTGGTTTTCTTGATCAGAAAGCCATTGTAGTAAAGTAATTTAGAAACCCAGCTTCCATTGAATAGACTCTGTTGTTAGAATTTATCTTTCCTGTAGAAATTTATCAGAAGCTAATGAACTTCAATTTATAAATCTACTTGCTGGTTCTGAATATTCTGTATCTGATCCCAATATCAGTGTCCTATACTTGCAATAGGATTGTTTCATGCTCTGATTTCCAGGAGGCCCTCTGAGTGACACAGAGAAGGCATTCCCCGATAGTAGCGAACACTTTCAAAGGTATTTAATCCGATAATGGAGATTCAATGAGCTCTGCGGAATGCTGATAAATCATCTTCTCACTTGAAATCGATTGATGTGAATGACTTATCAATTTAAAAAAGGTAGAGTTCACCCGATTCGAACAAGAAGTCTAATCCCGTGTGCCAAGAAGGATCTAATCAAGGAGTGATGAACTGCTCCAGCTTTGATAAGAGAACCAAGAAAGTGTAAACCCATGCTATACCTATGTCTTAGGAGCTAAGGCTTCATGTTCATGTTCAGTGGTATGAAGTATTGAAAAATAAAAATATACATAACAAGGCAACCCAGATTAAAAGTAGTTATCTAATCCTCGTTCGAAAGAATCGTGGAAGATTGGGATGATTTAACAATGCCGTAGTAAGCGAGAGATCCAATTGCACTACCCTATTCCATGGACGTGTTTTAAATCCAAGGGTTCATGAAGCAAAGTTGCAGTAGTCTCAGACTGATGTTTCACAATAGCGATTTTCAATGCTCCTTGAAAAGATAAACCGATCAAATCAATTTGTTATTTTAGATTTTCAGCTTTAATTCATTTTGTTATTAAGTCACTTTTCTTAGTTTTTATTATTTTAAGGTTTGCTAAGAATATTTCAAATGCCTATCAAAGTCCAAATAGTATAGAGTTCGAGTAGTCAGGGTAGTTGATTGAGAATTCTTGAGATCTCGTGGGAAGATATCTACTTAAATCCAATTTACTATTTGTTCGACCAGACACTTGCAAAGATCCCGGGATCAAAAACCAAAGAAAATGATTTACTCTAAGGAAACCGCTTTAATCGCACAATAGATAAGGAACACAACAAACAAGTTTCATGACATTATCACGGGGATTAGATAATAGTCCTTGGGTAATAACGCTATAAATTTGTATAGGTATTTTGGTCCATCACAGAAAGAGGTGAACAACTCCTAATTTCCAGTTTAATCATTCACGCCCTGATTCTTCCTGAAATTGTTGTTCTTAGGAAAGAACATAATTATTTATTTGATATCTTGCATAGAAAAGGCATTTATTTATTTATCATGCTAAATAGAAAATAATAAAACAAAATTTATATCATGTTCATCAATTCGGTATCAATGTGTTAATTTTATTCAAATATTTCCAAAACACTTCTATATTTGCATAATCTTCTTTCCTCGCAAATAATACTTATAGAACTAAATTAGAGAAATACTCTGGCTTCTGATCTAAAATCCTATCTCTTCCTCCTCAAGGTTGCGCCCCGCTTCATTTGGTTTACCAGACCTGAGTCAGCTTCCAAGAGTGATTCGGCCGTGAACAAGGTTGTGCAACAAATTGGAGCCCTTTCTTCCTTTTCTTGGAGCTTCTCTGGTTGATGGGTTCTAATTAACCTTCTTCCACCTCTTCCCATCAACTACTCTCTTTAATTACACACGCTTTTTTAAGTGGAATACAATGGAATTATTTGTTTTCCGACTCCATTCATTCCATAAACTCTGTGTTCACAGCCTTGGAACTCTTCCTTTCTCTCATTCTCCCTTCTCTTCATTCTCTTTGTTTGTTTTTCCTTTGTTATCCCATCCTTTTATAGTGATTTGCGTCTCTTGGGAACTACAAGGCCATTTATTCTTTCTTTAAATTTTCGATGAATGAATTGAATGAGGTTTCAAATTCGCTTCTCGATATTTCCAACGAGGTTTTAAATTTGGTGGAGAATATTGATCGTTCTTCTTGAAGTTATTAAATTCCCTCTGATTATTCTCCTTGAAACTGAGCATACTAAACCAATTCGTTCAATCAAGACATTGATTTCTGTTTCTGCATTAATAACTATTTATTTCAAAGATTCTGAATGAATGATGCAGAACTGAAAGGTTTGGGTGAATTGTAGCCTAATGGAATTTGAAGTGGAATAGACGCTGGGTTAAATGTCATGACAACGATATGGGAGTCGCGACATTGCATTGAGCCTCTAATTAATCGATTTTTAATGAATCTAATTTTTAACCGTCGACGCCCCAAAATGAGAGGTTTTAAAATCCACTTTATCGACTCGACTATTTTGGTCGCAGAACTTCAAAATTTTCTTGTGATTCAAATGTGGTCACGATGTGTAATTTGATGTTGCAACATAAAAATGTTCTTCCTTCTTTAATCTGGGCCACAGACCTCGCCGTTATTTTGACTTTCTTTTCCACTTTTTATTTTTCACATCCAAGATTCTCGTTGCAACTTTGATTAATGTTACGACTAAAACATAAATGACTCAAATTCACAACAATTTCAATTTATTCGGGCCCAATCAAAACAACTACAACTCAATTCATCTTCTTCATGCAATTCAACAACTTCCACTATGCATCACATTCAAAAATTTAAGCACCAAACAAGATAAAAATTCCCCCAAACTTTTAATCATGCTATATCAAAGACAAAATTTAAAATCAAATCTAAGAAGAATATACGCCTTTTCGTCTCTTATGCCGATTGAAGCTTGATTTTCGCAGATGCTCTCCTTTTTGCAATGTCTTCAT
The DNA here is from genome assembly GCA_016808115.1 of Tetrastigma voinierianum. NCBI lineage: Eukaryota > Viridiplantae > Streptophyta > Magnoliopsida > Vitales > Vitaceae > Tetrastigma > Tetrastigma voinierianum. The sequence continues at coordinate 86,755 of JAEQBH010001742.1, read as the reverse complement.
TGTCCCAAACTAAAAATAATATTTACCTACTCTTCAATCAATAATGAATAGTAAACTATAATATGCTATTAGAAATTTAAACACATAAATTTTAAACTATAACAAGGAAAATTAAAAACAAATCGGTGTGGATTGCCTTCCGCTAGCCGCTCACTTTAGCCTTAGTCGACTTTCTGGCTGCCATTGTTCTGTTTATTCAATTTCCCTTGTTCAAAACTAAGGGTTACTCTTCCAATTGCTTTCTCCCAAGGTAGTGCTTTAATCTCTGACCATTAACTTTGAACTCCTCATGATTGCTGGTTCTAAGTGTCACTGCCCCAAACTGTGTGCTTGATACCACTGTAAATGGTCCGCCCATTCGATTTCAAATTTTCCGAAAGAGTCTTAGTCCGAGTTCAATAACACGACTCTGATCTCCCGCCTTGAATTCCCTCCTCAAAATTCGTTGATCATGCAATTTTTGATTTATCCTTGCAGATTCGCATCTATCATAGCTTCATTTCTCAACTTTCCAATTCATTTAACCGAGCAAATTCTTATCTTCCTTAGCAACTTTAAAATCAAAAATTTCGATGGCCCACATAGCTTTATATTCTAGCTCAAGAGGTAGGTGACAAGGTTTTCCAAAGACAAGCCTGTATGGGGACATTCTAATGGGAGTTTTAAAGGCAGTCATGTATGCCCAGAGTGCATCATCAAGTTTTAACGACCAATCTCTTCTGCTGGAACTCATAGTCTTTTCCAGAATTCTCTTTATCTCCCTGTTGGAAATTTCAGTCATTCATTTTGTTCGAGGATGATAAGCCAAGCTCATAATATGTTTGATACCATATCTCGCCATCAGTTTGTCAAACACCTTATATTTTCAAAAATGTCCCTCCATCACTAATTATAGTTCCGGGTGACCCAAATCATGGAGAATATTTCTTTGTAAAAATCCCACAACCGTATCGCATCATTGCCGTACGTTGTCGCTTCAACCCATTTTGATACATAATCCACAACTAGGAGTATGTATATATTTCCAAATGAAACTGGAAAAGGCTCCATAAAATCCATTCCCCATACATCAAACAATTGTACCACCAGGATACCTTGCAGGGCCATCTCATGCCTTTACGATTTCCCATTCTTCGCATTGATCACATAACTTCACCCATTCAAAATAGTCCTTGAAAATAATAGGCCAATAAAATCCTGACTAGAGAATTTTGTGGTTGTTTTATCTCCTGCAAAATGTCCTCCATATGGTGATGCATGACATTCTTGTAAAATCTTGCTTTGCTCACCTTTTGGTACACATCTCCTTATAATCAGATCAGCTCCTCTTTTAAACAATAATGGGTCATCCCATATGTAGTACCTGTTGTCAGTCCTTAGCTTTTTTCTCTGCTGGTAGCTGAATTCTGGTGGCATAATTCCACAAGCTACAGGTTCATACACGCATGTCAAAGGTGGATCGAGTGACAATCGGAATAACCGGCTCATCTCGGAAAATTTTCTCGCTATTTCTCTTCCTTCCCCTTGCATGTTGGGTTTCTACTTGACAAGACGCCATCACATCGGTTGTACAACCCTTCTTGTCTTTTATTTCTAAATCAAATTCCCGCACAATAGTACTCCAATTCGATCAGTCTAGGCTTTGCTTCTTTCTTTGCCATTAGATACTTAATTGCTGCATGATCAGTGTGTATAACAACATGGGACCCCAAAATATATGGCCTAAATTTTTCACATGCAAATACTATTGCCAGCATCTCCTTTTCAGTAGTAGAGTAATTTTCTTGAGCTTCATTAAAGGTTTTGCTAGCATAGTAGATGGCCTTGAACACTTTTTCATCTTTCTGTCCCAATACAGCTCCCATTGCAAAATCACTGGAATCACACATGATTTCAAATTCTCTGTTCCAATCTGGTTTTGCCATGATGGGAGCTTCAACTAGTCTGGATTTGATTTCTTCAAATGCATTATGGCAGGATTCATCAAAATAGAACTTAGTATCTTTTTCCAGCAATCTGCATAGTGGTCTAGCAATTTTTGAGAAATCTCTGATAAATCTTCTATAAAATCCAGCATGTCCTAAGAAACTTCTAATTCCCTTTACTATAGTGGGTGGCATTAGATTTCTTATAATTGAAATTTTTGCCTAGTCTACCTCAAGCCCTACTACATAAATCATGTGCTCCAAGACAACTCCTTCTATAACCATAAAATGACATTTTTCCCAATTCAAAGCTAGGTTCTTGTCTTTGCACCTTTGAAGTACTGTCCCCAGGTTATGCAGGCACTTTTCAAAACTGGATCCATACATTGTAAAATCATCCATGAAGACCTCCATAACTTCTTCTGCTAGATCAGAAAATATAGACATCATGCATCTTTGGAAGGTGTACCAGAGCCATACAAACAATGGCATTCTCCTAAAAGCAAAAGTACCAAAATGGGCATGTAAAAGTGGTTTTCTCCCGATCTTCGTGTGCAATAGAAATTTACTATATCTAGAGTATCCATAGAGAAAAAACGAGGTGTCCCGCCAACCTATCCAAAGATCCGATCAATGAAAGGAAGAGGAAAAATGATCCTTTCGGTTGCATTCAATTTTCTCAGAATACACACACCCTCCATCCTATCACAGTTCTTGTAGGAATCATTTCATTCTTTTCAGTTCTGATCACAGTGAATCCATGAAGGATCCCGACCCGGATTAACCTCATGAACCCGAGGGGACCTCCCGGCACTCCAACGGATATAGAAACTTTTCCTCAAACAATCAATTAAAATCCATGGAGCGAACCCCTTTACAATCCTTAACATATTCTTTTTAGAAAATAATGCGAAAGTGAAGTGGGTAAATTTTTCTTTTCTTTTTTTTTTTTCAAACACTTAGATTTTTCAAAATCGTGGCTGTAGTTTCTCTGGTTGGTTTACTTTCCTAAATTCTACAAAACTTGCGAAACATTTAAAAACACTTATAATTTTTCAATTCTCAACTTCCATTTTAGGACTCCTCGTCCACAACCCAATTAAGCACACAACTCAACTAAACAAAATATATACACATATACATTTATTTACTTCAATCATCAAAACATTCAAAACTTCTTCAATTCCATGCACAGCTTATAAAAGGATCGGGCTTGAGCCACTTAAGCCGACCGCCTACGCATTCTCGTCCACTGAGGATCAAAGCCCAAATAGTTCCTTTTTAAAATATATACATATATACATATATACATGACAAAATATTCAACATATACAATATGCAAAATATATATACAATGCAAGAAGTGGCATCGTTCTTCTCGATGGCTCGAATTAACTGGCTACAGGGGATGCTCCACCGCGACTGCCCGGTCCCGAAAAATGTTTTTGAAACATTCAAAAGAATGAGCCAAAGGAGCTCAAATGAGTGTACATTTTTTATTTAGATAACATTTTCAAGATATAGCAAAGTAATAAATACTTATACAATTAAAAATCAATTTATGCCTTAAACTTCTTTCTTTCTTTATTTCTTTCTTTCTCGATGGAACCCGTGGATAAACACACCACGCCTTTTCGGGCACTAACGGTGAGGGACAATATTCCAAATATAACCACTACGTCGCGGGAGAAACTCACGCTTTGCATAGGGTTCCAAATACAAGACTCATCAGCACAAGATATTACTCTAAACACCTATTTCTCCCCGCTTAGTAACCTATAACTTTACCCTCTAAATCCTTACACTCTTAAAGTACCTCAGCCAATATCAGTCATAATAGTCATATAGGGTTAGGGTAACCATTAGTAAAACCTTTCTTCAAAATACATTTCTAAATCCATTTAAACACTTTACTTTATTTATACATTTATGCATTCTTTACACATTTTTAAACTTTCATAATGCCTTAACACATGCATACATATACTTTAATATAAATATATATATATATATATATATATATATATATATATATATATATATATATATATATATATTGATGCAAGATAAAAACATTTCATACCTTAACATTTATATAAACATTTCCATTAAACTTTTCAGTTTAACATTAAAACCATTCACTTTTAAAACTCAATTTTCAAAATATCATTTTTACACTCACCGTTCACCGCTCAATCCCGCTTGCTTCCCGTCGAATTCCCGCTTCCCGTCCGATAGTCCTTTTCACCTTTTTCAAGAAAAACCACAACTAACCATTAACCATAACTTCCATTAAACCCATCATACACATTCATTTTCATCCAACCACATCACATTCACTTTAATCCCATTGAACCACACTTCAAAATACATAATTAAGGAAATGACCAAAATACCCTTTACTTTACAACATGATCTTAATGCCCTCAATTCAAATCCTTTTCTTTTCTAACCAATTCCAATGCATTTCTAGAGTTAAGATTCACCCTAAAACACATGGAAATTATCAAACTACCCTTGACCCCTCTCATTTCCATTTTGGCCGAATTATGCATAAACCATATTCCATTTTGTTCTTCAATTTTCTTCACTCTAATCACTCCCATTTAAGTCCTTATACCTCAATTTCACTAATCCCTAACCAATTTCAACATATCATACAAATGCACTATCAAACCCTAACACATCACTCACTTGATTTGTTAAAACCTAACCTAATCTATTTCTTTCTCAATTTATCTCAAAAGCATTATCATTCAACCTTAAATACCACTAATTTAACATCCATCCAGGAAAATCAAGGCATTAGGCATGAAAACATAAAATCCAACTTTCCCACCACATTAGAAACTTACTTGTTTCGGGTTTTCCTTGGCTTCTTCTTCCGATTCCACTTTGAGCTCACTTGGAAAGTTTTCTGAAGGAGAAGAAAAAAGTCACCTCTCACCCTTGCTCCATCTTGCCTCACACGTTTCTTCCTCTTTCTCTTTCTCTCCTTTCTTTTCTCTCTTTTCTTCTTTCTTTCCCTCATAGCCGTGCTCTCCTCTTTTGAGCACACTTAGTCTTGAATTTTGTTTTTGACTCACAACTTCCAAACTTACCCTTGAATCAAAGAAGCTCATTGGTTGGTGCAAAGTGATTTACACTTGAGTCCCTTGAATTTAGCTTTTTAACCTACACTTTGCCAAAATTGCGTTTGAGCCCATGAATCTCATTGGTCCTTTCTCATGATATTTTAATCATAACTTAGCCATTAAGAAAGGTTTTGATTGGCTCACAATAAAATATCCCCTTTATATCATATTTTATTCTATTTCACCTTATACGCTTTTATACCGAAAAACTTCAAAATATTCCATGGTCGTCTAAACTTCAAATTGAACATGAAATATTCTAATTAAATCCTTCACAAAGGGATTCCGTGCCCAAATCACCAAAATCTGATTAAAATCGCTTAACCTAAATTTGACAATATATTATTATCTCAATTACGCTCGGACGTCGAAACTATCCAAACGGACTTCGCTTCACTGCTTCGCCAGTAGACTCTATGGATTAATTCCGACATTTTCGTATTTTCTCGACCATTCGAAAAATTTCGTGGCGTGCTTCAATTTCAAATCGAAAATCACTATTCACTTAAATCTCCAATTCTCTTTTAAATATCATTTCAAAGTCATAGGAACTGAAATTTCTTAAAAATTCCTCTGCAACTCCTCCATCTGGATATAATAAGAAAAATTACTATTCCTTTAGGCATCCGTTGAAAATTTTCGAAAAATTTCACTTTATGCCCAAATAACGTCTAGAGCGTTCTAAATTCTAATTTACCCTCGCTTCTATCATCAGACCTCTAATCAGTTTAACAACTACCATTATAATATTAAATAAGGTAGGGGTTTTACAATCACCCCTCCTTATAAAAATTTCGTCCTCGAAATTAAAACATTCGTACCTGCATCAAAGAGATGGGGGTAATGCCTCTTCATCTACTCCTCATGCTCCCATGTAGCTTCCTCTACTGTATGACTCCTCCATAATACCTTCACCAGCAGAATAGTCTTGTTGCGCAGAATTTGCTCTCAACGGTCGAGGATCTGCACTTTTTCCTCTTCGTATGTCAAGTTCTCCTGTATTTCCACCGGTTGCTCACAATACATGCAAGGTCCGTACGTACTTGCGGAGCATAGAAACATGGAAAACATCATGACGCGACGAGGTCAAATGGAAACTCCAATCGATATGCCACCTCCCCAATCCTCTCAACAACTCAGATGCTGTCTAACATACCGACTCACTTTCCACGTTTTCCAAATCATAGTATGCCCTTCCATGGGGAAATCTCAAAATACTATATCCCCACTCGAACTCTAGGGTCCCTACGGCGATTGTCCCATAACTTTTCTGGTTTGCCAGGTAATTTTCGGGCCCATCCCTTATAACCTTGATCTTATCACAAGTCACTTGACAATCTCCCATCTACTAATTTCCTTTCTCACCTACCTCGGTCCCAGACTGAGTTCGACATTTCCGGGCCCATAAAGAGCCTCATAAGGGGCCATACCAAATATTGGCCTGATAACCGTTATTGTATGCAACCCATTGGGTGGGTAGACGGGTGTCCCGCCTCCCTAACCCATAACACATGCCTCTAAGCATATCTTCTAAAGTCTGTGATAGTCCTCTCTCATATTACATATCCGTCTGCGGATGAAAAGCCGCATCAAATGTAGTCTAGTGCCAAGGGCATTCCAGAAATCGGGCCAAAACCGTGAGGTAAACCCGATCTCTGGGTCTAAACAAAGGAAACTAGCGTACCATGCAAAGATGATAATCTCTACCGTGATAATCAGCCAACTTATCCAATGAATCACTATTCCCGATAGGTAGGAACGGGCTGGGATTTTGACAATCTGGCCTATAATCACCCATATCGTATCATGGCCACTCCTATAACGTGGAAGTTCTACCACAAAACGATAAGGATTCTCTCCCATTTCCACCGAGGATCTGGAGTGACCGTAATAGTCCCCAGCTTCTCGATGTTCCCGCTCACCGTCGACATGTGAGACATCCGAGACGAACTCAGAATATCCCTCTTCACCCTTCCACCAAGAGTGTCTCAGGGTATGATACATCTTAGCGTCCCAGATGTATATAGCTAAGCGGAGTGAAATTTCCTCCATAATCTCTCTCCTCACATCACCTACATCCGGTACACACAACTCGGGTCCCATGACCACTGCACCATCCTCTCTCAATGATAAATCTCCTTGTTGCCCAGACTCTACTTCACCTCTCAACTTCACTATCTGTGGATGAATTTGAAACTCTCTAATCCTGTCTATCAATACAGGACGTACATGAAATGTGGCTAACATTACTCCTGAATCTGTCAGTTCTAGTCCCACACCCAAGGACCTCAATTCTATGAGTCGAGGAAGATGCACGACCCTCAAGTGCAATAGGGAACTCATGGGTCTCCTACTAAGAGACCCGCTACCACGCTCGCCTTTCCGTGATGATATTCAATGGTACATTCATAATCCCGATTAGTTCAATCCATCTCCTCCGTCTCATGTTCATTCCTTCTCAAAATGTGATACCGCAAGCTCTTATGATCCGTGAAAATCCTACATGGCACCCATAAGTAATGCCCCATATCCGCAAGGCAAATACTACGCTACTAGCTCAAGGTCGTGTAGATAATCTGTTCATGCCTTCAATTGCCTAGAAGCATATGCAATCACCTTGTCATTCGCATTAACACACAACCTAGGCCCCGCCTAGAGGCATCACAATACACCGCAGCTTCATCCCGCCCGATGGAAGTGTGTAAGTACGGGCCGAGGTCAATCTCCTTTCGCTCATCGAAACTCACGACAAGCCTCTCGACCATAAAACAGCCTCTTCCTCATTAATCTAGTCAGTTAAGCGGCTATCTCGAAATCCTCAATGAACTTACTTGCATGTCCCCGCCAAACCTTTAAAACTTTATCTCTCAGAACACTTGTAGGAGGTGTCCAATTCAGTATAGTCGACCTTGGCGCGGATCCACAAAGACCCCCTCCTCAAGAAACTATGTCCCAAAAAGGCTATTAATTGGCCGAGCCAAAACTGACACTTACTGAGTTTGGCATATAACCGATATTCCCTCAATGTTTGCAGAACTATCCTCAAGTGCTTTGCATGTTCTTCTCCACTGCCCGAATATATCAATATATCGTCAATAAACACGATAACAAACTGATCTATGGCGTCAAAATCGCCTATGAGATCCATAAAAGCGGCGGGCTTTCGTAAGTCCAAATGGCATGACTAGAAACTCAAAATGCCCGCATCGCGGTTCGAACGCCGGCCTGGGAACATTCTCAACATGAACTCTCAACTGATGATAGCCTGACCTTAAATCAATCTTGGATAATACTTTAGCTCCCTGTAACTAATCAAAGAGATCATCAATCCGCGGAAGAGGATGCTGATTACGTATTGTTACCTTATTCAACTCTCTCAGAATCAATACACGCATGCTCGGCCCTTCTTCACAATAAACCTGCTCCCCTAAGGAGAGACGGCTCGGTCCGACACGAACCCCTTGCTGACCATTTCCTTCCGATCCGCACCTTAAGTTCTTTCACTCCCGCAGGCCATCCCGTAGGGCGCTCTCGAAATCGGTTTTGTCCCAGGGGCTAACTCGATCTGAAATCAATCTCTATCCGAGGGTAATCTTCGAAGATCATCGTGAACACATCCGAAATTCTCACTACCTAATGTCTTCCGCCTCACATCATCCTCTCTCACCTCAACTACATAGGCTAGATACCCCGATATGACTTTCAAGCATCTTCCCAGCCATCATTACGCATATCATACCGAGGACAATATCTTCCCACCCCACAAAAAGTAATCTCGTCTCCGCCTACGTAATCCTAACTTCTTCCCGGCAATCCATGGTGGCACGATGTCGAGACAACCAGTCCATCCCTAATATCACATCGAAGCCCTAGATGTCCAACAATACCAAATTGGCCCTAAACTCATGGCCCTCAATAATCACTCTACAACCCATGTATACTCTATCTGCTATAAGTGAATCTCGCAGGAAGTGGAGACTACCATACTACAATCTACGGTTGTATCTCTATATTCACTTCAGGTAATAAATTTCGTGAGAAATAAATGAATGAGTAGCAATCTGACGATCAAGACATAAGAATCACTATCAAAACTTGGATAGTACCTGTCATGACCTCGTGCTAAGATCCGCTCCTTCTTGGTGACTACAACACCCTACCGTGGTCTCGAGGTCGCCCTGACCTCGGTCCTCCTGACGGCCGACTCTACCCGCCGGGTCCTCCAGTCTAGTAAATGCAGTGGGCCCCGCCTATAGCCCTCGACTCGACCCCGACCTCTACCAGCACTAAACTCGCCTCGTCTTGTCTCGGTCTCACCGCTAATCCACCGCGTAAACTATCTCGGCACTCTATGATGGCGTCCGACCGTCCGCACTTAAATCAACCGGCCTGCGCCCACCGCACTCACCATAATGGTTCTTCCCACACACCGAGCACACTCGGCTTCGACCCTTGAGCTACCTCGTCTGTGGTCTTCACCGAACCCTCTCGGGCTAGACTGCGGTCCCCCGATCGGGCTCGCTACCACCGGTCCACCGTGTCTTCTCCCCTCTCGATCGCCATCGAACCTCCCTGAACCCATGTCGACCCACTCCGTTTATGTCCTTGACTGGGTGTAGCCTGGGATTTCAACCCCATGCTTCTCTCAACCCTAACTGCGGCCTCTACTACCTGGCCATACTGTGTGTGGGCTGTCAACGCTATTGTGGTCCTAATCATTGACTGCGACCTACAAAGAACCTCTTGGTCTTCGAAATCTCATCATCCCCGAGCAAATGGAAATACTGCCCGACGAGCCGTAAAAACTCCGCTCATAATCTGTCACGAGAGTGTCCCCTGCTCCAGCCTAAAGAACTCCTCACCTTCAGATCTCAAGACCGGGCCGACCAAACTTATCTATAAACTCTCCTGAACTCGGTGCCTCAGACACTCCCCAGGCATCTCCTCCGAATTTCTCCACCACTCTAACGTCATTCCGTGAGGAGAAAGGCGTAAAAGTGACCATCCGCTTCATCCGTACACTTCATCACATGGTAGACCCGCTTTATTTCCCTAACCATGACGGCTTTTCCGGGTCTCCTCTAACTATCATAATTCCGCGCCCCTAGCTTTCGCCCCCTCTCTATAGAAGCCATTCCGCTTCCTGGGGTCGAGCCGTGCTGGGCTAAAAGCCGAGCCATATGCTTTAAAGGTATTCATTCCTCCCACGACTGTGGAGGCGGTGGTGGCCCCGTCTCGGGTGGTGGCCTGGCGCATAGGTCTACTAGTGTACTCGGTGGTGGAGGGAACATATGCGCACTCATCAACATATTCCTCGGGTGGTGGTACTAATGCCTTTAAGCTCTCCGTGGCGGTCGGCCTCGACGACGCATTTCTCTGTGAATTCAAAATTTAATATGTCATGTATCGCATATATGATTTTAAATCGCCATAAATAATTTGGCAATTTTTAAAATAAAAACATTAAAACAATCATATAAAATAAATTTTCAAATCTTTATAACATTTCAAACCGTGCTCGATACCACGTTGAAGGATCCCGACCCTGATTAACTCTCATGAACCTGCTGGGACCTCCCTAAGATCTACAATCCAGATATAGAAACTTTTTCTCTCAAAACAATTCAATTAAAACGATGGAGCGAACTCCTTTACATAATCCTTAACATATCTTTAGAAAATAATGCGGAAGTGAAATTGTAAATTTTTCTTTTCTTTTCTTTTTTTTCAAACAATTAGATTTTCTTTCCAAAAATCGCCGTAGTTTCTCTGTTTGTCTTTGACTTTCCCAAATTTACAAAAACTGCGAAAACATTTAAAACACTTCTAATCTTTCAATTCCTCTTCCATTTTAGGACCTCGCCCACAACCCAATTACACAAACTCAACTAAGCAAAATATATACACATATAATATTTATTTACTCAATCATCAAAACATTCAAAACTCTTCACCTACGCTACGCTTTATAAAAGGATCGGGGTTTGAGCCGACTTAAGCCAACCGCCTACGCACTGGCCCACTGAGGATCAAAGCCCGCGTGAGTTCTTTTCAAAATATATATATACATATATACATATATACATGAAAATATTCAACATATACAATATGCAAAATATTATATATACAATGCAACCATGGCGTCGCTCTAACGGGCTCCACCACCGCGTAGTGGGGATGCTCTAATCGGCGCACTGTCGCCGGGTCCCGAAATGTTTTTGAAACGCATTTAAAAGAAATTTGTTTTTAAAGGAGCTCAGTGAGTGTACATTTTTATTTAGATAACATTTTCAGTATATAGCCAATAATAAATACTTATACAATTAAAAATCAATTTATGCCTTAAACTTTCTTTCTTTCTTTATTTCTTTCTTTTCCTCGATGGAACTATGTGGATAAACACAATCACGCTTTCCGCATCGACGGTGAGGACAAGCCTCATTCCAAACATAACCACTATGTCATGAGAAACCCACGCTTGCACATGGTTCCGCCATAAAGCACCTTATCACGTGTAAGGATATTACTCTAAACACCTATTTCCCCTCCTCGCTAGGTAACCTATAACTTTACCCTCTAAATCCTTACACGTTTAAAGTACCTCAATTAAATATCACTATAATAGTCATATAGAATAGGTGAACTAATAAGAAAACCTTTCTTCAAAATACTTCTAAATCATTTAAACACTTTACTTTATTTATACATTTATGCATCTCTTTACACATTTTTAAACTTTCATAATGCTCAACACATGACATACATATATAATTTAATATAAAATATATATATATATATATATATATATTGATGCAAGATAAAACATTTCCATATACCTTACATTTATATAAACATTTCCATTAAACTTTTCAGTTTAAAGATTAAACCCATTCACTTTTAAACTCAATTTTCAAAATATCATTTTACACTCACTGCTCACAAACTCAATCCCGCTTGCTTCGTCGACCCCGCTTTCCCGTCCGATAGTCCTTTTCACCTTTTTCAAGAAAAACCACAACTAACCATTAACCATAACTTCCATTTAACCCACCATACACATTCATTTTCACCCAACCACATCACATTCACTTTAATCCCATTGAACCACACTTCAAAATACATAATTAAGGAAATGACCAAAATGCCCTTTACTTTACAACATGATCTTAATGCACTCAATCAAATCCTTTTCTTTTCTAACCAATTCCAATGCATTTCTAGAGTTAAGATTCATCCTAAAACACATGGAAATTATCAAACTACCCTTGACCCCTCTCATTTCCATTTTGGCCGAATTATGCCCAAACCATATTCCATTTTGTTCTTCAATTTTCACTCTAATCAATTTACTTAAGGCCTTATACCTCACTCTACTCAATCCCTAACCAATTTCAACATATCATACAATGCACTATCAAACCCTAACACATCACTCACTTGATTTGTCAAAACCTAACCTAATCTATTTTTCAATTTATCTCAAAAGCATCACTTATTCAACCTAAATACCACTAATTTAACATCCATCCAAGAAAATCAAGGCATTAGGCATGAAAAACATAAAAATCCAACTTTCCCACCATTAGAAACTTACTTGTTTCTTGCCAAAATTGCATTTGAGCCAATGAATCTCATTGGTCCATTCTCATGATATTTTAATCATAACTTAGCCATTAAGAAAGGTTTTGATTGGCTCTCACAATAAAATATCTCCCTTATATCATATTTTATTCATTTTCACCTTATACTGCTTTATACCGATTAAACTTCAAAAATATTCCATGGTCGTCTAAACTTCAAATTGAATATGAAATATTCTAATTAAATCCTTCACAGTGGATTCCAGGCTTTGAAATCACTGAAATCAGATTTAAAATCGCAAAACTCCAAATCCGCACAATAGCGTATTATTATCCGACCACGCTCGAATCGCTCCGAAACTATCCAAATGGACCCAAGCCACTCGCTTCGCCTGCTAGACTCCATGGTCTGAAATTTTCGATTTTCACCGATTTTCCGAAAAAATTTCAGCGCAGCTCCGAATTTCAGTCCGGAAATCACTATTCACTTAAATCTCCAATTCTCTTTTAAATATCACTTCAAAGTCATAAGAACTGAAATTTCTTAAAAATTCCTCTACAATTCCTCCATTCGGATATAATAAGATAAATTACTATTCCTTAGGGCATCCATTGAAAATTTTCGAAAAATTTCACTTTATGCCCAAATGACTGCCCTGAGCGCTCAAATTCTAATTTACCTCGCTCTTATCATCAGCCCTCTAATCGGCTTCCAACAACCACCATTATAATATTTAAATAAGGTTGGGGTTTTACAATCCACCTTCTTCGAACCATGCAATCGGGCTTACCCAAGAACTATCCGACATAGCATTATATAAACCCGCATTTAAACCATTTTAGAACTTCTTTCCGACAACTTCTTCATCAATCGGTTCAAATTCCTTTCTTTGATGCTCAATAGAAGTTTTGCATTATCATCCAACAATATTTTGTGCATGAAAATGGAGGGCCGACACCCTTCGTGATCCTCAATCGACCAAGTAATCGCTTCCTTGTATTTTCACTACCAGCGAACTGCTCTTCTCACCTTCCCCTACCAATGCAGCTGATATGATAACTGGTTTTCTTTCTGGTTCTAAAAACTCATATTTTAAATGGCTGACAGCATTTCTTTCAATGTTAACGCTGCACTAGTTTCATGCTCATGAGTTTCTTGTTTAATTTGCATACTTCATCTTGGCCCATTTTCATTTATACTTGAAATTTGTTTCCTTGTTAAACAAATTTGAAGGCGAACTTCACAACCAGAGACTCTCAAGGAATGCGAAAAATTCATCTCAATTTCATTGATAGAGTGTTGAAGATACAATCGAAATTCAATTCAACATTGAGAAGGCTATTATTTACTACAACCATACAGCTATGCGCATCTACGTAAGATGTTCAGACTCCTATTAATATTAAAATGCAACGCATTGACCACAATTAATCGAGTTCACCTTCTGTACATCTGTCAGGCGACTCCGAGTTGCTAGAAAGGTCTTCCCCAGCAACAAGACTTGGGTATCTTCCTCCATCTGATAACAAATCACTTGGAAGATGGAATTTCCCAACCTTGACAAGTACATCTTCAAGAATGCCTTCTGGTTGTGCCATTGATCTATGACCATATAACGATGTAATTCTTTGTTGGGGTAAGTTCCCTCAATTAAGTCTCTGCACAGGCGATAGAGGCACATCAAATTTATACTAGCGCGGAATCACATAAAGCTTTGAATTCATATTTCCTTATGGAGGCGGGGAATGGTGGCCCCGTAGGGGTCCTTCCATCTTTCTTCCAGGAGCTTTTCTTTGGATAATGGCATGCGGTGCAGCGGTCGAGTTTACTATTCCCTCATAATTTATCTTCACTTTTCTTGCTCGGTATCTCCTTGAAATTTTGCATAAAGGGCATTTGGTGATTACCTTTGCAAATGGGATGTTATTTCTATTTTCTTGAAAATGTCCAAGAATTTAGAAATTGTTCTTCTCTTCTTGACCCGAAGTCTACGTGGAAATGTGCGAAGGTGTATAAAATTTCAGTACTCCTTCCTTCTTTTAAGTCATTACTTCCTTCGGGCATTTCAATGCGGGTGCTCTTCTCTCCTTCCTTTTGTCTCCCTTCTTTTACGCCTCAGTCTCTTCTTTCCTTTACATCCTTTTGTTTGCTGCTCAAATCCTTCCCACTTCTTAATTGAATTGCCATGCGAGTCTTTAGGTTCTTCGAGTGTCAACAGGAATGTACCTTGCTCACGATTGGCATATTCGAGACGGTGCCACTACTTGTGTCTCAAAATTTTCAACGAGGCACTAGCATTCTTAAACATTTGAGTGTCGAGTGAAAGCTTCCAAGTCGAGCCGGTTTCTATTCATGGAATTGTAATAGCCTCTTGTTGTCCCCGTAGGCTGCGGCATTTGTTCTTGAATGGTTGAGTCCTCTACGACCATGATATTCATTTATGCTTTCACCTCCTTGATGCTGCTGCTGGAACCTTGGTGGCTGCTGATATCCTTGTTGAGGATGTTGTCCATGCCTTGGGCCTTGTAATGCCCCTCCACCATATGAGAAATTCTCATGGTTCCTCAGTGCTGGATTATAGTGTGTGGGCAGGTTAGGATTTGGCTTGAAATGGTAATTTCTTGGCTCGTTCACGTACTTAACCTCCTCGGCACCATAAGAATCTTCTTACATTTGGCACATCGACACTTCTACTCATAAGTTCTCTTTCCCTTTGCTCCTATTTCATGAAGCGATTATTGCATCTTCTCTCTTGTTTGTCATCCACATGCATTATAGCCAACTTTGCCTCATGGGTGTCATCTTGCTTTCGGCTCCGTGACCCGCACTCTCTGCTTTGTTTCCCTTGAAAACTGGATGGAGTTTTCATATTGCATTTTGCTAAGTCTTCTATCAGATCTCTTGCCTCTTCAGCACTTTTTAGTTTGAATGCTCCACAGCATGAAGCATCTATAATGCCCTTGGATGTATCATTCAAAGCATGATACACTATGTCCATCTGGGTCTTCAAATCCTATTCCATGCATCGGGCACCTCTTGACAACCTCTTGGATCTTTCCCCGAGAGAACTACATATAGGCTCTCATCTTCCCCTTGTTGGAATACTATTATCTCTCTTCTTCTTTACGAGAAGTGAGATGGGGAAAGAATCTGCCTAAAGTAGGCCTACTGACTCTTCCCAGTATCAGTGGGCCGTATGGTAATGATTCATACCATGTAATTTGCTATATCTCTCAAAGAAAATGGGAAGAGATGCAACTTTATCACCTCACGATTCTCACCATTGGTTCACTATATTCACCATCTGAAATCTTCTCGGGTGCTCGTTCTGGTCTTGATTGGGATGACCCGATGTGATATTCTTGAACCATATTGTCAGAAATTTGGCTTTAGTTGAAATTATTTGCATCACTTTGATAGAACATCACGATTGCAAATACTCTTCTTGAATAATAGGCCTCCAGAGAAATCCTCCATTGTGTCGGTAATGGGAAGCCTTAAGTTTGCTGTCCTCTGTTCATTGTCGAGTCATGTCTCTCATACGCCATAGAAGCTGCGTTTTCTGCTCTTTTGTCTTTCTTAGCTCACAGTGTTCTCTCAATTCGATTAATACTGCTGAAATCGGTCGAGAATCTGATTCTTATGCATTAAAGGTTTTACGAAATCAAAACACACCGGATTAATAGGATTAGTCAAACTAAACAAATATTTTCAACATGGCTTGTTAAGATTAGTGGTTGATGTAGCCTTGCTTGAAAAGTTATTTTTGTTCTTCCGTTTGTCATCAAATTATCATTTCCTTCTTTTGTCGAATATTGGTCAATTAATTCTTTCAATCCCAGACAGCGACCGCCATAAAAACTTGTTTGCCTTTTCTATATAGACTAAAACCCTCAAATTAACATAATTACAAGAGCCTTACACTTCTCTTGCATCCGTATTTACTTTGGATAATTTTGCTTGATAAAATAATTTTCTCTTAATGTTCATGATTTAAAAATGAGGTTCGGTCTATGACACGCAAGTGCACAGGAGGCCATACAAGTAGTAAAATCGAATGTAAGTCAGGTATCATTCCCACGAGAGTTGATATGCGAATTACGAGATCAACTACAAACTACTAAAATTCCATACTATTTTGACTCAAAACTCATAATGAAGGTTTTATCTAAACAACAAAAATTAAAAATCCTATAATATTGAATAATGTCAAACTAAGCTTAAAACAAACGTAACTGAAGAAAAATAAATTGCATATATAAAAATGGATTAAATCAGTTTCCTGTGAGAAACGAAAACTATCAGTGAAATACAATAAACAGTCAGTTCTAGCAGTTAAGTACATTGCTATGTTCTATATATGGATCACAGTTGTCGAAGATTTCCTAATTATTAGGTGGATTTCTCCATATTCGCAATTAGATATCCTTGCTTCTCGATGACAAGATCAAACCTGACTACTGTATTCGGAATTCTCTTGCAAGATGCGGGTATTTTTCTTTCTCAATACTTCACGGGTTTTTCTGTTGGCCAATGGAGACACACTTTTCCTTCTCGGGATTTTCGTAAAAGTTTCTACCACTTGGTGGTGGCTCAACCTCGAGATCTATGGGTTTATCCCTTTCCCTTGATTAGATTTAAGCTAACACGGGGATTGGAACTTACCTTTAGATTAAGGTGAACTCTTTGATTATTTATATTGTTAAATACACCCCTCAGCTTCCAATTATGGCGAATGGGGATTTATCAAAATGAACTCTCGAGCTCATTGATTAAGTCAATGGTAGTCTAACATACCCGAGAAAAGAATGCTCTCGGCTCTCTGGAATCTCAGTCTACGTGTCACGTAGAGGGCATCACGGATGTCAGTGGATAAATTCCCTCATTGGTATTGAATACTACTTATTGGGAACTTATCCATTCAAGCGACACCAATTAAGTAAGCAGAACCCAATTAATTCTCCCTAATTGTGCGAAAAGTATAACTAAATGTAAATCAAATCTAGGCTGCTCTGATTCTTGCATTACAAATTAAGAAATGGAGCACAATCCCACGCCTGACCACTTGTAATTCTTATTAAAGCGAGAAGAAATGAATTCGAAATTTGTCTAGATTTCATAAATTTTGACGATAATACTTAGAAAAATAATAGAACTAAAAATCAGCTACACTCATTACGCACGATTCGCATATTCAAACCGAGGAAAATGAAACTAAAAAATAAAAAATAAAAAATCTACTCTAAAATATACCTTTGAGTTCCTCTTCTTTTCCACTTTTACGGGTAGCGAAGGTGAAAGCGCTACTCTTCTAAAGCTATCTATTTATCTTGTAAAAAGAACTTGGGCGAATCCACTAAAAATGCTCGAGGTGGAACTCCAAAGAAAAGCCCGGCTCAGCGTCTGTCGCGACCTGAGTTGATGTCGCGACATGGACTCTCTTGATTGCTCGTGATCGAGTGGCGACCTCTTTCTTTAAGTTGCAACGGTTTGTCTTGCAATTGCTGTCCCGGTGCTCGCCCGGCGTCGTTTTGTGAGTCGAGACCTCATTTGCTCGGTGTTCGCCGGTGTTGATGTAGCGACCTCGATTCACGTGTCGCGACATCATTGTCTTCTATTCTTCGGCCACGAGTTCGCGACATCGGTTTTAGGTTGCGACCATTTTTAACTGTATGATGACTTCATGTTGACTTTGATTTCTTGATGCAATTGTGTTGGTAGTCTTCTTGCCTTCATATGTTTTAATTTAATGTCGCGACCTCATGGTGATGTATGAAGCCTCTTTACTTCATTTTCTTTTCTTGGTTGCAACATTAGTTCTGGCTATGACAAATTTCCTCCTTCCCACCTATTTTCCAGGTCACGACCTCAAGGTGGTGTCGCAACCCTAATTTCTTCTGCTCAGCTCTTCTTCAGGTCGCGACCTAAATGAGTGGTCGCGACATCATTTCTAATCCTTGATTTGTAAGGTCGCAGTTCGGTTCTTGGAAGTGCTTACATTTGGCTATAGGTTGCGGCTCCTTTCAAACTCTATTTTTGGTTGCACTTTGAATCTTTTGTTTTTATGTGCGACATCATAGTGATGTCGCGACATGAAATGAACGCCATTTAAAAACTAGTTGCAACCTCTTTCTTTGCAAGACCTCTCTTGTGGCCTCATGAAGCCCAGTCCTTGTGCGACCGCCAGTGGTGTCGCGACATCATTCATATCCTTTTGGCGTCACGACATCAAAGTGATGTCGCGACATGAATTTCTTACTTTGATTATTTCTTTTAGTCTCGACCACGTTTTCTTTGTCGCAACCTCCTTCTTCAAGTCACAACTTCACTTGTTCAAGTTTTCTATTTTTTTCTTTAAGTAAGAGATTTGTTGATGTCGTGACTTGGAATGGGTGGCAGCGAGCTTCTGTCGCGACTTAAATTTTTAATTGACCTCCAATTATAGCTGCCAATTTGGTTTCTTCGATTTTGCTAAGATTTGAGCTTTTCTTGTATTTTCATTCAAAATGAAATTTGAGTAAAATATCCACATTTCTGTAAACAAATCAACATTTATCTCGTAATATACTCAGAAAAATGGATTAAAAATCTAATGAGTTTTTGGACTCATCACAAGCACATCATTATGTGTTGGAGAATACAACTATTGTGAAACCTTATTTTGAGTAAGGACCACCCATTTTGTTTTGATACATTATTTTTTATAAATTTACAATATTAAATAAAGTTATATGAAAAGTTGTAGAGAGCACATGGTGTGGTTGAAAATGCAAAATCTCGTCAAGCTAAGAGGCAAAAGTGGCTCTGAAGATGAGCATAGAGCGCACTTTTACTTATTGGTTGGGGAAAGGTATTAGAATATTTGTCATATTAATCATATTTTTTAACATTAGAAATTAAAATAATTAATAACAATCAGGAATTTGTGTAGGTTGATGTTGCCATTGTTAACCAAGAACCTCTAACTGAAACCCTTAAGTGGATAGCACATGGCCACAACCCTTATGTGTCAGTATAATGGATATACCATTAATGACAGTTACCATACAAAGGAATGGGATGATTTCGCCTGACACAAAACGGTGGAGTTAGTGTTGTGGCATAACAATGCAAATTGCAAGTGCAAAGGATAAGAATCCAATATTTGGTGAGTTATGTTTTTATGGGATTATTACTGAGATTTAGGATCTTGATTACACCAAGTTTAGGATTCCAGTTTTCAAGTGTGACTAGGTTGATAATAATAATGGCATTAAAGTTGATGAGCTTTGTTTTACATTGGTTGATTTGACAAAGGTGGCGTATGAATCAGATTCATTCATTTTAGCATCTCAAGCAAAGCAGGTTTTCTATGTGCAAGACTGACTTGAGCGAGATGGTCAATCGTCCTATCATAGACTTCTTACATAAAGGTGTTGATGACCTTATAGAAGTTCAAATTTGAACAACATCCTTCTATTAGTGCAATTCAAAAAATATATTCATTTGATGATATGGATGACTCTCAAGCCATATGCATGCGGGAAGATAGTGAAGGGATTTGGATTGAAAACAAATCTTCCATGTGATTCAATTTCAAGTTTTGCTAATGATGTAATAGAATATATTTATGAATGATAATGCATCCAAACTCCATTTTGTCAATTTATTTATGTGTTTTCATGTATGTTTGTATGAATGAGTATCACTATACCATATATATATATATATATATATATATATATATATATATATATATATATATATATATATATATATATATATATATATATATATATATATTTACATATATTACATGGATGGATGTTTAACGTTTTATATTTACTTTGGATTGTTTTTCTGATGAGTCTCCTTCATCTAATTTAACTATAATTGTTCTCTTAAATGGTTTAGAGGCTTAACGTTCTTTTATAAGCGAATATCCTGATGTCTCAGAGACGAAAAATGTATTTCAACTCTTTTTTCCTTTTGGTTTTTCCATTCTTCTTTACACTAATTTTAATGTAACTTAATTTTCATTGCTTATAGGTATGGATGCAAATGATGGGCAAAACCATATAAAGAGGAAGTCTCAAGGAATGACTCGAAAAGCAATTGTCATTAAGAATAGGAGAAAAGGAATAAAGCGTCTCATCAAGTACAACAAAGATGGGATTTTTGTTGGTGATACTTTTGTGCATCTCACAAGTTACTTAGGTGCATTAGCGAGGACAATGTGTGCTATTAGATATAAGGCGGCAAGATGTTCCCATTCAATTAAAGGAAAAATTGTGGGATTCAATTGAGGTAACTTTATTTATACTCACAAAGACTATTGCTAACTATATTATTCTTCGTTAAAGATAAAGATACTAATAATTTTTGTAATAATTTGCAGACTTCTTTTTTACATTGGATAAAAGAAGTAGGAAATTGTATGCGAACAATAGGAAGAAGTTTTGAACATTTAAGAACCCTTATTTGTGAATCACATCATCCCTTTCAAAGATAGGCAAATGATGAAGAAACCTCAGTTGAATATAGTTTCGTGAGGATGAAGATTGGAATATCTTTGTCAAAGATAGGCTCTCTAATGCATTTCAAGTAAAACCATTAAACCATGCTACTTCTATTAACATGTAATGAATTAAATTCATTAATCGCTTTAGTGAAATGTAGTTATTAAATCTTATTTATAAATTGCAAGAATTTAGGAAAGTTCAGAAAGAGAGAAAGAAGAAACATGCGTACAATCACCGTTTAAGTGAAAGGATGTGCAAGACTAAGAGGAAGATTTGGTAAGATTAATAGATATTAACTTTAAGTTTTCCTAAGAATTCATAAACGTGAAAATAATGTTTTTTGATATTTATATTTCTTCAATCATTATACTAAACATTTTATCAAAACTAACTATATATGATGCTCGATTGTATAATTCTCATAGATGGTGACATGCAGGTGTCTTGAGTATTGATAGAAGCATTTGTGGAAAAAGCAAGGAAGGAAAGATGGAAACTATGATGAAGTTGTTATACCGGTTGTGGAAAGATTGTAGGTTCTTATTTATAACCCTAAACTTAGTATGTTTTAGAGCCAAAACTATTTGTTTACTGGATTGGAACATAGCCGTTAATTTGTATTTTGTTGTAAGATGAGCTCTTGAAGGATTCTCAAGAAACTGGTCAAAGTTATTATGGGAGTGATGATATACTTACACAGGCATTAGGAACTCCTGAATATAGCGGTCGAATACATGGTAAAGGGAAACATTACGCGTGGCGATTATTTCATCTTTGGCGGTTGATCGTGCAATGCAGGATTTTGTGAGAGTATCAAAAGAAAGACAAGCTTAGTTTGAGGCTGACATTTTAGCAAAGCTTTCAGAAATTGTACCAACTACACCTCAATCTGATATGGGTAGTTGTAACTTAAAAACAAACCACCTTGTAATACCTGAATTTATTGAGTGCCCACATCGGCATGTTGAAGATCAACCCTCGACAGCACTCAAAGAACCTCATAAAAAGGTATTTATTTTTTAATTAACTAGTTTATTAGTTAATTAAAAAATCTTGTAAACCTAAAACTCTTATTATATTGAAAAATGCATCTCTTTATACTACACATGCAAACTTTCATCAATATGACTACTATTTTATTTTGGTAGTTTAATTTTATAGGTGTGAAAATGTCAATTGGCTGTATCAAGGAAGGAAAATATAGTGATTTGGAGGAGACGATTGTTCATGAATGTAGTCCTGACTACCTTGTAGTAGTGGATGCTTCTTACGAACCAAATACATCCTCCCAATTCCATTCCTGTGACATTACTCTTGTTGGGCTTCTCGGGTGTAGTTTTATGTCGCTCATTGATCATTCTCGGTTCTCATCTAACGGGTGCGAGTATTTTATATATTTACATATAATTTAATGAGCATAATTTGTGTTTCAATTCTACGTAAATAGATACTCAACCTTATGTTTTTTATAGGACGTCAAGAAATTGAAAACATAAAGGAGTACAAAAATAGTATTAAAAAGCAAATGTGAAAATCCTCAAGGTATCAAGAACTTTGACACCATGGTTAGTCTAATGTTCGATGATCAAAAGTAAAACCGATAGACATTCTAGTAATGTTTTGGAGAGGGTTTTAGAAACTTTCTCATGAAAGAAGATATGGATATGATAATCTCATCAAAGGAAGTGTCAGGCAATTGTATCATATTCTACATATGGTGAGAAAACTTATGCCTTTATTTTTTATCTGCTTAGTTATATTATAGTTTTCCATTTTAGTAATATATTTGGTGCATGTCAAATATTCATAACTTTTTTTAATGATTGTTGAATTTCAATTAGGCATTTGTATAAGAAGATGATTGATGCAGAGATGAAAGAACGGTTTGCTTTTGTTAACCCTACATTGGTTTCTAAAGCTGGAATGGGAGAAACAACGAAGGAAAAATAGGTCAAAGGGTGCTTACCAAAGCGATTAATGAATCTGAGTCGTGCGACTATGTTTTATTCCATATAACTTGATAAGTTTTATAGCGGTTATATGTTTACCCTATACTTTTACTAGATTCTCATTTAATAAAAAATATTTCGAGTTTTTCGTAGGTGTTGGTTGCACCAGAGACAAAGACAATGACAACATACTACCTTGACCCGATGTTACATCAACCATGTGATGAC
The DNA here is from genome assembly GCA_016808115.1 of Tetrastigma voinierianum. Classification (NCBI taxonomy): domain Eukaryota; kingdom Viridiplantae; phylum Streptophyta; class Magnoliopsida; order Vitales; family Vitaceae; genus Tetrastigma; species Tetrastigma voinierianum. Next base: position 63,437 of record JAEQBH010001742.1, on the reverse strand, counting down.
TTGAAGGATATTGTTAACATGTAAGTTTATAAATTGGAATACTTGAATGATTGATGATATATACTTTATATTATTAATTGTCTTTGTATAGGGCATTAAAAATCCATCCACCAGTAAAGCATAAAACATCCAAAGAGATAGCCTACATGGATAAAGGTCATGGTTAGTATAAATTATTTCACTTTGATTGTGATTTATAAATTCCAGTTCATAGAACTAAAGTACTAAAAATAATACACTTTAATTTAAGGATCACAATATAATGGGTTACATTTTCATTGCAGTATCGGGCGAGCGGGTAGTGTAGAATGTGGATATTATATATTGAGATACATGAAGGGCATTATAATTGATTCAAGGCATCTCACAACAAAGGTTTAACCTATACTTATTAATAAATTTTCAGAATATTCCAATTGTTTACTATATCAACTTAACTAATCAATGGTGTATATTTTCGTTATTAGTTTAATGGGAAAAAAGTCTTATAAAATGGAGATAAATGATACGATCAAAATGGGTCCTACTAATGGTGAATTGATAATAACTTTGTGAGTACATTGTAATGAATTGCCTTATATTTGTATCAATTTTTTTGCTGTTGGCAAATAACTCATCAAAGTTAATGTGAAGTTGACAAAGAATATTTTGATGCAGCTCACCTTGGTGATTTGAATCTATGCAATTTTTTGTGATGTAGTTATTTGGAAGCATAATGCATTACCACGATTTTCCTAGTAAGTTATATATAGAATAAGTAGTCACCTCCATAAATTTATGAACATTTTATCTCGTAACTATTTTTAATTACATTTTGAAAGAGTTTCTTATTTTCATTCACAAAAAATACATGTTATGAACTTTTTATCATTTTACTTGTAGTGGATGAGTTAACCTCATATAAAAAAAATAAAAAAAAAATAAAACTTATTGTTAAATATTTTTTTTGTATTTGTGGAGGTTAGGAGATTTTATAAATATGATTTATATGTCAATTTGACATAACAATTGTTTGATTGTTTTACTACTCCTTTTTATGCAGATTTTGAATCTTCTTTCCCTCATGACAAAAATAGAGAAATTAAAATAGTGATTGGAGTTGACTTATTTATGGTACTATCCTTGCCTCTTTTAGACCAATTTCTTGCCTCTTTTGAGTTTATTATCTTATTATAATTGCTTTCAAGATGCAGGAATGTTATTTTGGGAAGCTGAAAAATCACGTTATAGTAGGAATCGATGTCCCGGTGTTTTTGGATTGATACCACGTGTATGTAAGATCTCATTTTCATTGACCATTGGAAACTTTATGTCTTTTCGATTGGTATTGGTTCTTAGATTCGTTGTTAACATTATGTGTTTTATTAGATTATTTTATAAGTATATAAAGCAGTTTCCTTTATGCTACTAATATTAATCCTTTTTATATATTTTTATTTGAAATTTCAATTCTATTGAAACCTTCTAGAATTAATAAATTGAATTTCACTTTGTTTAGGGTTTAATACTTTACTTATTTATAGTTTAGAAAGTTATACCCAAGTATATGGTTATATATTCTATGATTCTTGTTATTATGAAGCACTTTGTTATTTTTCATATATTAAGAATGTAGATAATGTTGTGTCAACCTTTTTGTTTTATGTCATTCTCTTTTTTTCTACAGGTCAGTTTCCATCAGGTCGGTTTGCATCTTACAAATTATGTTGGGTGAGTTCTTTTCCACATTAGGTATTATTCAATTGAGATCAATGTTCATTTAATACGCGAAATTACCACGCTAAGCTCTCGTAAAATAATAAATCGATGTCTTAGTCTAGTTGGTACTCTACAAAGTTTTTGCTTGGTTTTTATATCTAAAACTTAATTTCCATGTTTGAACGAGAAGCAGATGGACTTATGTGAGTGATTTTGATGGGCTTAGCACTCTCCATAGAAAGATACTACACTACCAACAGTAAAGAACATTTTTGTACTCCCTACCCCATAGAATCTATTAAACTTGTTAGGAATATTATTTGTAAATTTGGATCAGTAATGTATATATCGATAGCTTTAGCTTTATCCATATGACTTTGATATTTTTTTTTCTCCTCTATATTACTTTCATATTTTGTGTACATTTTCAATAATTATATTGTTATATCAGAATTTATAGCCAATGAAATTAATGAAAATAGGATTTTTAATGTCATAAAAATGATAAGTGTCATGATTCTAAAACAAAAACATATAAAAATCAATGACATTCAAATAAGTGTCATAGTTAAGTTATTAGATTGAAACATTACGAGTAGAAGTATTTATTTCAAATGAATGTCATAGTTTTGATTCACAAGGATGACGCTCAAAATAAAGCGTCATTATGTCAGCTTATACAATGACAGGCGAGACCATGACGCTTCAAGGAAGTGTCATTGTAACTCTTCAATGACGCATTAAACGTGTCATTGATTTACTTTTTCCTTGTAGTGTGTGGTCCCCAAGAATGATGGATTCACTGTTATCTTAAATGAGAAGAATGAATTGATTCCTATAAGAATTGTGACGGGATGGAGAGTGTGTATAGACAACAAAAAATTGAATACTGCTACAAGAAATGATCATTATCCTTTACCTTTCATTGACCAAATGTTAAACAAGTTAGCATGACGCCCACATTCCTTTTTTCTTGATGAATATTCTGGATATAACTAGATTTCCATAGCCCTTGAGGATCAGGAGAAGACTACATTCACATGTCCTTATGGAACCTTTGCTTTTAGAAGGATGCCATTTGGATTATGTAATGCTCTTGCCACCTGCACAAAGTGTATGATGTCTATGTTTTTTCAGATTTAGTAGAAGAAGCTATGGAAATCTTCACATAGACTTCTCAGTATGGATCCGGTTTTGAGAAAATGCTTAGAAAATTTCCGAAGCTTGATGCAGTGCGAGACAAGAATTTAGCTTTGAATTGGGAAAATTGTCATTTTATGGTAACAGAGGGTATTGTCATGGGGCACAAGATTTCTACAGCTGGGTTAGAAGTAGACTAAGAAAAAGTTTCTATCATAAAAACTCTCTTGCCACCTATAATAGTTAAAGGGATAAGAAGTTTCCTAGGACATGTTAGATTTTACAGAAGATTTATAAGGGACTTCTCAAAAATATCTAGACCATTATGTAGACTGTTGGAAAAAGATGCAAAGTTTGATTTTGATAAATCATGCATATTTGCATTTGAAGAAATTAAGTCCAGATTGGTTACAGCTCCCATCATGGTAACACCTTACTAGAACAAGGAGTTTGAAATAATGTGTGATGCCAGTGACTATGTAATGGGAGAAGTATTGGGACAAAGAACTGAGAAGAAATTCAAGGCCATATACTTTTCCAGCAAAACCTTCAATGAGGCATAAGATAACTAATCTACTACAGAAAAGGAGATGCTGGCTATGGTGTTTGCTTATGAAAAATTTAGGCCTTACATATTGGGGTCCCATGTTATAATACACACTGATCATGCTGCAATAAAATATCTAATGGCAAAGAAAGATGACAAACCAAGGCGATCAGGTGGTGTCTAATGCTGAGTTTGATTTAGAAATCAAAGACAAAAGGGTAGTGACAATGTGATAGTTGATCACTTGTCTACACTGGAAAATACTACTAAAGAGGAAAAGGAAATTGAAATAGCAAAAAACTTTCCTGATGAGCAGCTGTTTTTGTTATCAACCCAAGTACCCTAGTATGCTAATATTGTGAATTATTTAGCCTGTGGAATTATGCCACTTGAGTTCAGTTACCAACAGAAAGAAAGTTGAGAACTTATATTTATATTTCGGATGACCCACTACATTTCCGAAGAGGAGCAGATATGATTATCAGGAGATGTGTACCAGAAACATAACAAGGTGAAATTTTGGATAAATTTCATGCATCACCATATGGAGGATACTTTGCAGGAGATAGAACAACCCATAAAATTCTCCAATCTGGTTTTTATTGGCCCATTATATTTAGAGACTATTTTGAATGGGTGAAACATTATGATAAATGTCAAAGAATGGGAAACATAAGCAGAAGAAATGAGTTGTCCCTGTAAGGAATCCTGGTGGTGCAAATTTTTTATGTATGGGGGATAAACTTCATTGGACCTTTCCCATCCTCATTTGGAAATCTATACTTTCTCCTAACTGTGGATTATGTATCCAAATGGGTGGAAGCAATAGCTTATCCAGGAAATGATGCCAGCACAATGGTTAGGTTTATTCAAAGAAATATTTTGAGCAGAATTGGAGCACCCAAAACAATCATTAATGATAAGGGAAGTCATTTTGCAAACAAGGTTTTTGCAAAACTCATGAGCAGATATGGAATATGACATGTAATGGGATTGACTTATCTTATAGTCAAATGAAAGCGTGAGATTTCCAATAGGAGATAAAGAAGATTCTAGAAAGCAGTGAACTCAAGTAGAAAAATGGTCATAAAGCTGATGATGCATTGTGAGCATAGAACTGCTTACAAAAATCTATTGGAATGTCCCCCATATAGATTGTATTTAGGAAACCTTGTCATCTCCCTCTTGAACTTGAATACTTAAAAGGCATGTGGGAGTATGGCGGGTGCGATTTTCAAAGGCATAGGAAAGAGATTAATCCAAATGAATGAACTCGAAGAGTTGAGGAATGATGCTTATGCCAATGCTAGAATGTATAAGGATAAGGTAAAGAAGTGGCATGATCAGAAAATTCTAAGGAGAGAATTAAAAACAGGAGAGCTAGTCTTGTTGTACAATTTCAAGCTCAAGCTTTTTCCAGGAAAACAGTCAAGATGGAGTGGTCCTTACATAGTAGTAGCAAGTACACCATTTGGACTAGTAACATTGAAAACTGATTATCGAAATGAGTTTAAAGGGCATGGTCAGAGATTAAAGCATTGTCTTGGAGGGAACATAAATGAAGATTAGTTCCAAATTTGGAAAGAGATAGAAGAATTTTGTTGAAAGAAATTTTTTTTTGCAGCAAATGTCTAGCTAAAGACATTAAACATGAGCAGCTTCTTGGGAGGTAACCCAAGCAATTTTTAATTTTCATAGTGAGCTTGATTTTATTAAATTTTGTGTGTTTGAAATTTAATTTTAATTTTTGTTTGAAATTTTATTATGTGATTTTGTTGATTTTTCAGGACAATGAAGTTGTATTAGAGATGGAAACATTATTTGTACAATTCATTATGCAGAAAGTTCTACAAGGGGGAGTTCTTATGTGTCCCTAACTTGTTCTTTAAGAATAATGCATAGTTGAAGATTGGGGGAATGTATTTTCATAGAATAGAAAATGAAAAGTATCTTTGTTGTGCCCATTCTTTGAATATTGTGACCATCATCATGTTGAATTATATTGAGTGAAGAAATGAAATGTGTTGTTCATAATTGAATTGAGTTTCATTGATGTTAGATGTGTCTTCACAAGTATGTTTTGAGTGGTATAAATGTATTGCATACTATTTTGTGTGCTGATAGGTTGAAAAATGTTAACTGTGCAATTTTGAGGAAAATTTGATTGAATTATCGTGACATATTTTCTTTTGTCACGACATTATTTCTACTTTGTCGCAACATTATTTCTACTCTGTCTCGACAAAGATTCGTTTAGCCTTTTCGAAGTTGCATGAAATTATGTCGCGACATACTTTTTGTGTTGTGACATTATTTTTGCCGGGCCAGTGGGTATGCGACATTGTTGCTTCTTTATTACGTGACATAAGTTCCAAAAACCCTAGGTTAATAGTTTGTCACAACACTTACTTTAACTTAAGCCTAAAAACCTAAAGTTTATGTTGGGACATAAATTTTTAATGTTGTGAAGATTAGAAAAACACAAACAATCATTTGGCCTATAAATAAGTTTTGGAAATCTAAGAAGGCCACCCTCCTCCTCTAAACCACTCATCTACCTTCTGCGTCTCCCTCATCTTCCTTCGAAAACCCTTTATCCCCAACCCGTATTTTAACCATGTTTGAACCACCAAATCTGATTACGAGCACAGAATGAGATAATGGAAGAATCTGAGAGATTGAGGAAGAAGTTGTTCGGGGAGAGGCTAAGTCGGGGCTTGATGCGGGGAGGAGAAGACTAAAAGTAGAGCGAGAGACCGAGCAACCAACTAAAGCAGAAAGAAAAAGGGGGATCTGAGAGAAAATTGGAACTAAGCGGAGGGAGGTAAAGTAATGATTTTGTTTCGGAGCGTGCTTATTTGTGGAGGGACAAGTTGCGACACAAAGACTTTATTGTAGGCGAAGGGGAGTTCGACAAACATCATAAGCCTTCTAAAAATAATTAAGAAAGAGGTTGGCTTATAATGCAGCCGAGCCTGAGGCTCATGTGGTTTGTGGAATCCATTAAAGGAATTTTACTTGAACATGTTAGGACTGAAGGAAAAGACTATTTATTTTATAGGTCAATGGATATCATTCAGCAGGGAGAAAATCAATGAGACTTTCAACCTAAAAGAAAGAAAAAAATGGTTCGAAGTTTAAGAGACTGGTGAAAGAGCTAGATTACCAGAAGATAGTTGATCATCTGACAGACGGGAAGGGGAAATGGGATTCCACAACGAAGAATCCCCATGAGTCTATTGCAAGAGGCTCGTTGACTAAAGAGGCTAAGGTTTGGTTCTATTTTATTTGCTTAGTCCTTTTACCATCTAGACACCTTAGTACAGTTGAGAGAATGAGGCAATTCTATTGTATGTTATTTTGATGGGATAAAAATTTAGTGTGGGAAAAATAATAAAGAACTCTATTTTGAGTTATTACAGCTATTTATAGAGTTAGTATCCCATCAGGCACTAATCACAAGGTTGTGCATCTTAGGAAGTGTGGAAGGTGGGAAGAAGAAAGACATGTCCTAAAAGGCTTCTCCTGGCGTCGTGGGTGTGAAAGTCACAGAGAGCAGAGGCAGGAGAAAGAAATATAAATAAAAGAAAAAGAAGGGGATGAAAGAGAAAATGAGCCAGCACAGTTGGAAAGCCCAGCTCGAGAGCAGTAAGAAAGGTAGGGGAATTTGAGCCCCATCTGGAATGCATCCCTAGATGTAAGAGAAATCCATCATGAGCTAGCTGAGAGCTTAGGGCATCAAAGTAACAATACAAAATTGATGGAGATTCTGAAAGTTATGAGGCAAGAGATGCAAGAGAGGGACAGGCAGCTAAAGGTCCAACTTCAATTGAGAAATGAGTATATGGATGCAGAGTTGAGAAGAAGATATCAGAATTTGGAAAATTCACTTAAATAGAGAGCTGAAGAGTGGATGGATAAGATAGACCGAAGAGAAAAAGAATTGAAGGAAGAACTCAGGGCAAGGGAAAAGGCATTCATTTCAGATCAGCTAAAAAGAGATAAAGAGCTATTGGAGATAACAAAGGAAAGAGAGGATGCAATGGAGCATAACATGTTGCAAAAGGTAGATGCCTTCGGATACTTATATAAAGAGCATCAAAAGGAAAACAGACTCCTGATAGAAAAGAGGGATAAGGAAATAGAAGCAACCCTTAACTACAGGGAAAAATTATGGACAGAAAGCTTAGACATGGTCAACAACAACTTCACAAAATGTACTCTACCCAAGGTGAATTTGAGGGAGTCCTAAATTCCAATAGGCAAAGACATGATGATCTTATTAAGAAATTGACTCTATCAATGGAGTGGTCTGCCTTTAACAAAGAGGAAGGTAGCAAGGCTATAAGACCACCGGTCTAACTCCTTGACTTCTCTCCTTCATCTGTTGGTTATAAATTTGAATTAGTAAATCTAAACCGTCCCAATAAGTATGATAGAAAAAAGAAATGACCTACCCTGTTGTCCCTTCCTTAGTTCTATCTTGTAACTATGTCCCTTGTAAAGGAAGACATAAATGAAAAATCAGTTGCAAACATTTGTGTCCATTTTTCTTTTGCATTTTTCTTGTGTCTATTTTATTTTTCATTTCTTGATTTGAAATAAATAAAGAATGATGACTTTTTAGTTGTATAGCTTTGTCGAATAATAGAGAAACCAGTTTTCCTGGGTTTATGAATTAGGTAGCTATGAATTGTTTGGTGGAATTTGATTGATGAATTGAATTGAGTTGCTTGCTATGTGGGGGTACCTGAGATTGAATGGTACGTTTGATTTGTGTAAGCTTTTGAGTTGCTTAGCAGCTGCTGCTGTGTCAAGAAACCAAAGCAAATTTATAGATGAAATTAGGAGTGGGATGAAATGAATTGAAAGAGATAATTGTAATGTTATCAATGAGTATGTTGAACTTCGAGACTAAGGAAGATTTAAACAAATAATGGAACAAATAAGACTTATAATTCTGTTTTTGTAAACATTTTAGTTATTATGAATCTTGAAAAACAATGCACATGGTTAAAAGTACCTTTGAAACAAATTGTGTTGAGATTAGGGATATCTTATGGGATCCATCACAGTTAAATCTCCCTAAAGTCCTAGAACTTGTTAGATTATTAGTCAAGGTGAAATCCTAGGCAATACCACTAACAGGAAATGATATAGTCCATTCTTGGAAGTTTGAACCTTTCAAAGCCTACCCTTATAATATGCATATGCATATACCTTAGTTCTTATTGGGCGACAACCCGATTTCACGTGACAAACAAATAGAAAAGCGTAAATCCTCCTTTAATCGATCATAGTAAAGAACCCTTGTTTGTCCAGATGGCATGACAAGTACATCAATAATAGAAAAAGGACAAGCTTGGGGGAATATTATTCTAAAATGCAAAGGAGGATAAAAAGAAAGGTTGAGAAAGGTAAACCAATTGAGATAAGGAAAGATGAAAAGAATGAAGAAAATAAGCAATGAAAAGATAAAGTATAAAGGTGGAATGAGTTTTGTCTTGTAGCCTTCTTCTCTTGAACAATTAAGTTCTTAGGGGTGTTTCAACACCTAGTACCCTAATGCCAACTGGTATGGGAGTTTACTAACCACAGAGATCATGGTAGTAGAAAGCTTAAAAATACAAAACATTGCACTATTCCATAAGCCTTGATAGGAAATGAAAAGTGAAAAAGCTTTTAATATGAGGAATAGAATTTATAGTATGGATGTGGTTAAGAAAAACTCCACAATAGAAAGTATGCAGAATGATGCACCAAACAAGTTTGGGGGATGTTTAAGAGTTGATATCAAGTGAAGGATGAAGAATGAAGGCAAGTGTGCTGAGTTGTGAGTGGAATCAAGGTAAATTTGAGCCTAAATTGTCCATTTATCTACCCAATTACCCAAGCCAAACATTACAAGCCTAAAAGACCTAATTGATCTTGAAGTTGGTATATGTCTACATTAGTGGAGATTAATATGAAAAACAAGCATATGATTCTTGGAAAAATCAAGGAAAGTGTTAGTATCTAAGTACTGTCTCAGAAGATTAACTAATCCGCCGAAGAGAAAAGAGAGAATACCATCACACACTCACAAATCGGGGTTAAATAATTGAATTCTTTACACTATAGTAATTATTTGTCTGTTTAGTGAACGTAATTGAAAATCTTCCGAGTTCTAGATTGGAAAAATGTTCAAAAGTAATTTTACAAGTAACTTGTTTTTTAAGCTAAATTGTGGATACTAGGGAAAAGATGTCTAGTGCAAAATTGAAAAATGTCCTTAAAAATAAAAGCTGAATTGTTTGAGGACAAACAAAATTTTCTTTTCTTTGCTTAGGGACAAGCAAAACTTTAAGTTTGAGGGAATTTGATGAGTCATAAACTCATATATTTTTTAGTCCATTTTTCTAATCATTTTTAGATATTTATGATTCATTTTAATGTAGAATTATGGAATAATCACCAATTTTGTGTTTTGCAGGGTTTGAATGAAAAAGAAACAATTCCAATAAGAAAAGTAGAAAAATTGGCTAAGGCAGAAATGTCGCGACATAATTTCAAGGGAACCAGTAGATACTATGTTGCAACAAAAATAAAGTTGAACTCAAGTTAGACGTGAAGAATGTCGCGACATTTCACAAATTTGTCGCAACACAAAATGAGAGGGATTGAATGATAAATGTTGCAACAAAGAAGTGAATGTTGCGACATAATGGTAATCAGAAGACAGAACTTTGTTGTGACAATGGAATTTTATGTTGCGACATTGATTGAGAAATATTTGAAAGAAGAATGTCACGATATTATTTTGCTCTGTCGCGACAAAGATCAAGAAATGGCTGTAGAGTTTCGTCACGACAATCAAACTGTGTATGACATAAAAGAAGTGAAGGAATAAGAATGTAATAAATGACAAAAGAAACTATAATATCGCAGAAAATGGCAAAGCAATGAGACAAGTCAAAACAAGTTGGTAGCAACAAAGGTTTTTTATGTTGTGACAGACAGTTTAGCGAATGACAAAGATCAAGGAAGGAAATATGTCGCAACATTTTCAAAGTATGTTGCGACATAAAGTTTAGAGTCAGCATTGCAAGGCAACAAGCATATGTTGTGACATAAAAGTTTTATGTCGTGACAACAACAACATACAACTGAGAGAAACTCTATCACGACATGGGAAATTATTGTCGCGACAAAGGTTGAGAAGAACCACAGAAAGAATGTCGCGACACGATAATTTATGTCGCGACATAATGAAGAGCTGAAGGCAAAAATATTTGTCACAACAATGGGAAGCTATGTCGTAACATAAGTTGAATAGAAGTGCCTAGAAGAGAACAGAAGACTGTCGCGACACAGTATGAACAAAAGAGTAATTTATGTCTCGACATTTCAAAATTTCGTCTCGACATAAAACAAAGTTGAAGGGTGAGAAACTCTGTCGCGACAAAGAAATTTTATGGCGAGACACAATCAAGAGTAGCAAGAAGGAAACTTTGTCGTAACAAAGCTTTTATGTTGTGACATACCATTCAACTATTCAAGCTGCAAGGCACTAAAGTATGTTGCAACACAATACACTCATGTCTCGACAATTACAAGACAAATTCAGCAGAACTCTGTCGCGACACTTTCAAAGTATGTCGCGACATAATTCAATAAAAAAGCACAAAACTATGTCGTGGTAGAACACTACAAGCCACACCAAGGCTGGTGGACGAAGAGGGTAACTATGTTGCGACATAATTTTCCAATGTTGCAACAAAGCCACCTACTGGGCTAATTTTTGGGATCCACAATTTCAACCTTGAAGTGCGGCCCATCATTTGAAAATCTATAAAGAGAAGCACCTAGGGCATTGTGCACAACTTCCGCTGAACTTGGAACTTCTGGGTAGCTGAAGACTCCTTTGTATATTAATTTTTTTTCTTTTATTTTTCTTTTATTTCTTTTTCGTTAATTTAGATCTAGTTTAGCTTTTTAGTTAATTTTTCTTGGAATTAAGTAGTGATCTGGTTGGAGTTTCGAGCTGGGTTCTTTGTATAATTTTAGTTATCATTACTGTCTGATTTCAATGGAATTTGGAGATTTTCTGGAGTTCATTTATTTTAGTTCGATTGCAATTTGTTGAATTTTCATGATTAGTTAGTCAACTGCTATCACGCCAATCCAGTTTGAAAGGCAGGCCCCCTTTGGGAATGGATCCATGTTCATTATTGTTTTCTACACAATTTTAAAGAACGTCATAGTTGGAAATCTTGAATTTATTTAATTGGTGTTGTTCTTGAATTGAATTGTTCCGAATATTAGTAGCGTGTACCTAGAAAAATACTATATCTTGCTCTGATTTCTAGGAGGCCCTTTGAGTGACACAGATATGGAGATTCCTGAGAAGTATGGAGCAATTACTTGGGGGGTATGTTAGACTAATATTATGGAACTAATGAACTTTAAAAGACTATTTCGATAGATCACTAATTTCCTCAAGGTGTGAGGATTAATTGGATGATGTATCAATTTCGTTGATCAGAGGTTTCTCCTCTTTTAGATGAAAGGATCTTGATCCCATGTTTGTAGAGATCTAATCAAGGAGATAGAGAATTTTATCAGATTCGAAGGATGAGATACCAATTAGATTAGAGGAGGCTTGCATTATCTTGTCTATAGGGGCAAGAATTATTCAGTCCTAAGACTTGGGTGTAAAGTGCTGGAAAGGAAAAATACTCAGTTCTTAGAAAGAGGATTATATCCTACAAGTAACTAGAAGGAACATTGATCTCTAACCAGTGAAATGTATGGTGTATGGAGGAATCCAAACTATAATACCTTGCATCTTTGACAAGTTCAAATTTAAATCTAATGGTTGAACCATGTTATAGAATGAAGCAGAAATTGATAAATGTACACTGATCTATTTCCCAATGTTAACTTTACTCAGTAAACTTTTCAATCCCATTTGTTTTGAATTCTTATTGTATAGTTATAGAATTTTAAGTAGTTTTACTTTCCTTTAGTTTAATCAAATCATATTTGAACTTTGGAGTTCAAATAGTAAGGATCTTGAGTAGATGGGGTAATGATATTTAGATTTTTCATAAACCCTCGTGGGAATGATATCTAGACTTAAATCCACTTTTATTACTTGTATGACCTGTGCACTTGCAGTGATATCTACGAAAGCACATTTTTAAATGAAGTCTTCTCATACAAGGCAAACAACATATTTTATGTCTAAGCTTAACAAGTTTTTTGCGCCGTTGCCGGGAGCTGAATGGTCTCTAATGGCTGTGCTAAATCCTTGATTAGATTGGTCTAAACAAGTTTTTGGCGCCATTGCTAGGGACTTAATAGTCTTTGGTAACTATGTTGAAGATTTGGTTAAACACATATTTTGGTCTGTAACAAGTTTTTTGCGCCGTTTTTCGGGGATTTGAAAGGAGAATTTAAATATCAACATTCCAACCAAATAGAGAATTGCTAATTTGGACATTTTTCTCCGTTTTATCAAAAATTTCAGAAAATTTACAAAAATAGTTTTTAGCTACTTGATAAGCGAGGTAAGCTGCGAAAATATTTTATGAGCTTAAATGGATATAGTTATTTTCCATATTTCATTTGATCTTAAGCGTGTTTCTATTTCAGGAAGATCTTACATGCATAGAAAACCATAGGCATAATTCTTTGCCTTTGGACCGCGAGCCCAGAAGAGCACTTTGTTTTGAGCTGCGTGGACTCTTGCCTCCGAGCACCACCTTATGTTGACATAGCAAGTCTACCTACCACCCCATGAGTTTTATGCATCAATTAGCATATATATGTCTGCCTAATATATATGATTTTCTTCTCTAGCATATATCATTAGTTTGACAACAATACATTGTGCTAAGTTTTTCAGTTCATAAATTTCGTCTTGTAAGACTTAAAGAAAAAGAAGAAGAAGTTTGCTTGCTGTTAGCATATATGCAACATGTCATTTGTATATCAGGTGCCGGTTACTTAAATAAAGAAATGGTATGCTTAGATTAATTACCCTCACATGTGTGCATAGGTATATGTTGGGGAGACGAGAGAGTGTAGAAAATGGGTACATTCCGAAACTCATAAGGTGATGTTTGGTTCTGGCAAAATATAATGGAAAAATCAAGACAAGAAAATAAGAAGGAAAAGTAGAAGAAAAGAAAAAAAAATAGAGTTAAATTTGATATTTTATTTTTATTTAATTGTTTCTTCAAATAAATTTTATTTATGTTAACTCATCAATATAAAAATTAAACATTATAAAAATATGTAATTTTCAAGTAATATATTTTAATTATATTTTATTTTCCTTAAAAAATTTCATTACACAACCAATCATAAGAAAATAATTTTCCTTGATTTCTCTTTCCTTGGTGCTTTCTGGGAACAAACACAATCTGAATGTTTATTGATTGAGAAGTTTAGATCATTAAGAACTATGAAGTAAGAAAACAAAAAAAAGTGTTGAAAAGTGGATGATTAACTATTATGTACATTGATGTGTCATGAGTCATATTTAGATAGATGTTCATTGATAATACGATACAACCAATCTAGGGAATACTGCAATCCCTACAAAATTATAATGCGTTGATTAACTTTAGAACAAACAACTGATTTTTTTATTTATTTTTTGTTATTAGTTATGACATACCCCCTTCCTAGTGACAAGGAATCGTCGTGCTCCACGATAACCTCCCGACGAAGCTCGCTCGATTAATGATTACCATGAAGCTAATCCGTTAAAGCGCTGAAATTGTCTTTGGAAACGTGGGTTATAAATTTTTCACTTTTCTATCAAATCACACCTTTAAATTCTTAATCTGAGCATACTTGGTATATGGTGGTCGACAAAATACAAAAATCCCTTGTATAAAAAATACACTCCCAATATTTTCCAAAAATCCAACTCTAGTATAAAAGGACCTCACGGTCCTCATCAAAATATAAGATAAGAATAAATCCGACATAATTTTATCCACGACTGTTTTTTTCTTAAAACCATGCATGCATATTTTACAAAGATATTTACATATACAAAATGTCACATTTTAACTCTTACTCGCCTTATCTTATACATATATATCTGACACAGCGTCTAGGGCGAGGATCTAGAAAGGTCTTCGGCTTGGCACACTTTGAAAAATTATTTAAAAGCAGAAGCGCAGGCAAGCGGGCTCGATGAGTACTATAAGTTCTAAATGTTATGCAACATGTGTACCTCCCAATATGAAAATACGTACATAAATGGTTGTAAAATTGTTTATGAAGCGAGTTTTGCTATATAAACCATTTCACGAAAACTATATGTGTTGTTGAAAAGCTGTTCCGTGGTGGTTAATATGCGAAAGTGTATACTATAAATCAAGTACCAACCCTTTGTGGCCCATTTGAAATACCCTAGACATGATGCCCACGGACACCGAACTAGCATCGTTAGTGAACCTGGAACCTCCCGTCTAATATGGTCGTGAACCACGGTGATTAATGCCCGAAAGTGCGATTTTGAACCTATATTAGATAGGTTTTGAGTGCTTTGTACATTAATCATGTCATTTCTCACCAATTGAAGTGTTATAGTCTTCTTGGTAACATGCCATTTAGAGGTATTTTTAGGTACATTTTGCGAGGCTTTGCGCACTTTTGGAGTTCAATGTCGATATAAATAATAAGATCATGAGTTGAACTCAAGTCTGACCATCAATCGACCGAATCAATGAGAAAACCAAGGCAAAATGAAGAAAAATACGATGCGAGTTGTTTGGAGGCAGAGGCAATGCGGTGAAGGATCAACAAAGTGGAATTTTCGCTAAGCTTGCGAAAATTTTAAGCTAGGATGCGAAAATTTATAGCATAGCGAAAATTCGCAACCTTGTGAAAACACCAAATTTGCTAGACCCATCAATTTCGCTACTTGTTCCTTAGCGAAAAAACGATTTCGCTACTCACAAGAATTTATTTAGCAGCGAAATTTAGCTAACTAATGAGGAAATTACTTCCATCCTTATGAATTTGTATTTTTTAAATGGGCACAGTGATTCGCTAGTTAAGCGAAATTCCTCGGCTCTAGCGAAAATTGATGCCTAAATCATGCTTTGTAATTAATGCCAAACCGCCTCCAACTTGGTGTATTACTTAATTGTCCAATAACTTAGCCAATTTCATAGGTTTTTTGGTATTTTCATACCTTGAGGAGGCCTATATAAGCCCCTCTTGTTTTGTAAGAAAGTGTGAAGAGTTGGAGGAACAATTTGGGAGAAGATATTTTTGTAAGTTTTTATTTTTGTAAATAAAGTCTTTTATTTTAGGTTTTGCTTTTATTTCTTTTCTCTCTTCTTTCTCTCCCTTTCTCGGCTGCCAAACACACCTCTTGGGGATGACAACTCGAGATCTAGCAGCCTAAGCCTCCTTTCTTTGAAGAGGAAGGAAGCTAGCTTGGAGTAGTGGGGCATATGCATGTTGTCCTCTTGTATTAAAAGCTACGGGTAGTGTATTTTATATAGCTCTTATTCTCAAAACTTAGTTGCATAACATGGGATGTTATTGATTTGGCCAACCACTCTCCATGCTTTAGGATGCGATGCTCGGGTGAGAAGCCTTGTTGTTCTTTAGATAGTTTTTCACGAGCCTGCGAGATAATATTTACATGTTAGGGTTCTTAAGATTTAGGGTTAAATAGCATTTCTTTGTTATTATTTGGCCAATACTCTCCATGCTTTGGAATCACAGTGCTCGAATTGAGAGATGCCTTTGTTGTTCTTTAGATGGTCTTCTGAGGAGCCCTACGAAATGATAATTTAATGTTAGGGTTTTAAATAAAGGGGTCATAGCTTTGCATGCTACTGTTTTGACTCCAAATAGGAGAGATGTTTCATGGGTGAGGTTTGCTAGTTAAATATAGATCCCGGTTATGCCATGGACTATATGTTGCATGTCATAACGAGATAAAACCCGAGGACACTTATTTCTTGCCAAGTTGACCTAATTCTTCAAGTTAACTTTTTCACACTTTAACTTTCGGTTTTACAATTTTCGAGTTTTCAAACCATTCCCGGCTGTTTTGAAACCCGAATCAGAAAAGTCGAATAGAAGCCTTACCTTCATGCCTTGATGCAAACCATTTTTTAGGATGAAAACCCATCCGTGTTCGACCCTAGACCACTATCTTTGCGGTAGCTGACTCACAGCGTGAAGTAAGAACAGGTGTATATAAATTTTGTTGATTTTGGCTCGGCCTTTGCGTAGCCTGAATCACCACGAGGCGGGATCTCTATAAGCATAATGGAACCTCGAAACCAAAATGCCCGGTGATGGAACCTCGAAACCAACACCTCATCGCCATGTACTATGTCAGCGCGCTAACTATCTATATACCCCGAATGTGCAGAGGGCAACTCACTATATAAATATATACTATATCTAACCCCAGATTAGGCAGACAAATATAGTTAGTCATAATGTCCCTTCATATGCACAATCCGAGATACATCAGGCTAGGAGCGGGCAGCTGCCATATAGGGGTTTTGCTAAACCAGGCCAAACTATTTCTTAACTATTGAAATCAAAAGTTTCTGCTGAGTATAACAAGTGGGAGGTAATAAAAAATGTTTTACTCATTACATTGTATTTTCAAAGCACTTTACAAACTTGTAATTTTAAACGCTCGTTTTGAGCGATTTTGAGTACTCACCTTTTCTGGCGAATTTCTTTCAATTCTTGTCAAGCACTCTAGATTATCGTCGGATGTAAATACGCCTACACAATCCGTACAAAAATGCGAAATGCCCTCGGTTCAACGTTGTAACCATAAAACATACAAAGGGCTTTCAAGCAACTATATCAACGAACTGTGGTAACAAAACTTTGCAGTGCTAGTCCCATTCGATAAGGACATTACATTAATATGAGTGAAATTGACCAAAATGCTACACATGATTGCCCCATAAAGCTATATGTTTTGTAGCTTTTTCAAAACGACCCCATGCTATTCGATGTATTAGACCACACACGTCAGCACAACCAAACAATTTACACACTTGGTGCTACAATTAAATTTTTTCAGAAATTATGTGGGTACCAAATGCTATTGACAGGCATATGGTTAGATTCTAGACTCAAGGGACTTTCCATAGAGTCTAAAAACACCCAAAAATATTTAAAAATTTATGTTGGTTATCTGAATAAAATCACGAAATTTCAACACGAATTGTTCAGCAGTCCGAAATTCAACGTCTTGTCGAACACAGTTTGAATTCCTAAAAATTCTTAAACTCAATCAAAAAATTTTGGGCGAAGTTTCACGACCTTTCCTGACCTCTAAGAAAATTTCAAGCCATTACACATAGCATTTAGGCTCGAAATACTTACAAATGAAAATTTCCTACCTCTTAAAAGTTTGTGAAATGCTAAGCTTTTGTTACCTATGTGTAGCTCTAGTTAGTAGTATTTCCTTCTTTCAGAAACCAAAATATATCATCCGATTTCTGTAAATCTGAGAACAAAATAAAGAGAAGAAAAAATAAAAATAACAATCGCTCTCACCTCTCACGCTCTGTCCGTCCGTCTCCTGCCCATTTGACTTTTATTTTTATTTTTATTTTTTAATCTTTTTCTTTAATTATTATTCTTATTATTATTTGGATAAATGTTTATTGCCTCATTCGGGTCCATTTCTGCCCCAAAAAAAAATTTATTTCTTTTGAGTTCACTTTATTGTAAATGAAGGAATCGACCGTTCACAACCAGAGATTTTTGCTTAAAAATCTACGTTCCTGAGCTGACTTATCGCAGAAAATCATAAAATAATATTAATTTGTTTGAAATTCGACGAAATTTTTACGGTGACTAGATTCATGAGACAAGTGCCCAGTGCGATCATTTTCATCGAGGATCTAAGAGAATTTTCTAGGCTTCCCTTAATCATTACATTGTTATTATTATTATCCTTTTGAAATTCCATAATTTGTACTTTCACCCCTCCACTTTTCTTAATTGCAAAAGTGCCACAATTCTTTGAAAACTTTATCATTTCACCCTTAAAACAACTTAAAATTCTATTATGGCACTAAATAATTAAAGAAGCCCTTGGTGCACATATTCGCCCCTACGGTTACACACACCGTACACCTTATCGAGGCGGGGCGTTACAAATCTTCCCTCCTTTAGAACATTTCATCCTCGAAATGAACAAAACTAACATAAAGAGGATACCTTAATCTGAAAACAACTGAGGATATTGACTGGGCATCTGAGCCTCTGACTCCCACGTAGCCTCCTTAATCCCGTGATTCATTGAAACTTTGACTAAAGGAATGACCTTATTCCATAAAATCTGCTCTCTGCGATCTACTATCTGCATTGGCTGCTCCTTATAGGTCAAATTATCCTTTAGTTCTACTGGTTGATCTCTGAGTACATGGGAGGGATGCGGAATGTATACTGCGGAGCATGGATCGTAAAACACATTATGAACCTTAGGCTTGACTACGGAGGGAGAGGTCACAATCTATATGCCTCTTGGTCCCACTCGGCAATAATCTCATATGGCCCTTTGTATGCAGACTCAACTCGCGTCTTCCAAATCTAAGGACACCTTTTCAGAAACTTTGAGAAGACCCTACGCCCACCTTATATTGTAGATCCCTCTGGCGTTGTCCGCATAACTTGCATCTGTCACGGCTATCTTGATGCGGATCTTATCTAAAGTAATATGTACTAACTGCAGGCCAACTTGTCAACGGGTCATCATTGCTAACTGGGAGAAAATTCACGGATTTCGTTAGTTTATCCACTACCACCCATATGGCATCGTGTTGTCTCCGAGTTCTCGGAAGCCCGGTAACAAAATCCATAGTAATCTTATCCCACTTCCATACAGGAATCGAAAGGGGCTCTATCTTTCCTGCGGGCTTCTAGTGCTCTGCCTTCACCTACTGACAGGTTAGGCATTTGGATACGAAATCTTCAATTTCCTTTTTCATACCCTTCCACCAATAATGCCCCCTCAGAGTATGATACATCTTGGTGTTACCGGGGTGCATAGCATATCTTTGAAGAGTGAGCCTCTTCCATGATTTCCCTTTTTAGTTCACCTGGCCCCCGGTACACATTCGACTCCTCTAACTATTAGCCGCCGTGTCTGATTTGGAACTATGGTTTCCCTACCACACGTCAATCTCTGCCCTCAACTTAATCATCTCTTAAATTTATGACCTTCCTTGATCGATCCACGAAGGGCGAACATAAAATGATACTTAGCAGTGTCCTATATCATTTACCTGGCCAGTCTCGATGATCTCAACTCTATCAACAATTGGAGATATACCGTCTGCAGATAAGCATAGGAACCCTCCGGTTTTTGGCTTAAGGCATCAGCCACTACATTGGCCTTCCCCGGATGGTACTCTATCGTGCAATCATAATCCTTAATCAACTCCGACCAGGGTCTTGCCAGATTAAGCTCTTTACAGTGAAAATATATTGCAACCACCGTATAGATAATGTCTCCAGATCTTTAGAGTGAAAACCACTACTGCTAGTTCTAAATCATGGGTCAGGTAGTTCTGCTCGTGCTTCTTTAACTGACGGGAAGCATAAGCTATCACTCTACCATCCTGCATCAAAACACACCCTAAACCTTGTCTAGAGGCATCACTGTACACCACATAACCGTCCTTTCCTGACAGTAGTGTTAACACTGGAGTTGTCGTCAATCTCCGCCTACCAAAACTAAGGCCGGCGTATCCGACCACTCAATCTCTAATCCTTTCATCAGATCGGGTCAATCTGGTCGCTTATCTTCGAAAATCCTCAACAAATTTCGCACAACCTACCAATCCAAGGAAACTGCGACTTTAGAAACATTCGTGGGCGGCTTCCACTCACTTATCGCTCGATTCTTTTGGAGGATCCACACTAATACTACCGAATCGACATTACCCAAGAAAGCTACTTTGTCTACCCAAACTCCGGCACTTACTAAACTTCTAGCGTATAACTCGACGCCTCTTAAGAATCAGCACATCATCCGGAGATGCTCTCGCATACCTCTGACCGCCTGAGTACACTAGGAATGTCAATAATGAATATGGTCACAAACTTATCTAAATACGGATCGAATAATCGTCAAATCCATGAACGTAGCTAGGGCATTAGTCAATCCGAATGGCATCACTAGGAACTCGTAGTGACCGTATCTCATCTTGAAGGCAGTCTTAGAAACATCATTCTATCGGACCCTCAACTGATAGTAGCCTGACCTTAGGTCAATCTTAGAATATACCCGAGATCCATGCAATTGGTCAAATAGCTCATCTATATGAGGAAGCGGATACTGGTTGGGTATTGTCGCCGGATTCAACTGTCTATAGTCTATACACAACCGTAAGCTTCAATCTTTCTTCTTACAAGATAACCGGAGCTCCCTACTATGAGGTACTAGGCCTGATGAAGCCCTTTGCTTAATAATTCTCAAATTGTGCCTCAATTTTTTCAACCGCGCCATTCTCGATGGATGAATGGATATCGACTCGGCCCCCGGAATCGCTCAATAACAAACTCACTGCTCTATCCGGCTGCAACTCCAAATATCATCCGAAAGACATCCGAACTCTTCACCATAGGATGTCTTCCACCGTGTCCCTCTATTCTATCCACCACAAAATGCCAAATAACCCCCGGCAACCTTTCCAAGTACTTTGAGGTGGCTACATGAATGATACCAATGATTCTCTTTTTGGTTCCCCGAATATCGCCCGGTTCCTCCGTCGAACCAATCTTACTTCTTTCTTATAGCAATCTAAGGTGGTTTCTATGCTGGATAACCAATTCATACCCAAGACTATATCGAAATCATGGATACCTAACACTACTGGAGTTTGGCTGCAATCTTTATTCGATCACTAATCTGCCGCTCTCGAACTATCCTTTTCTTGGATATCATAGCAATTCTAATGGGTATCGGAAACCACCATACGACCATCTATAGGTCGACTTATCCGGTGCTCTGTTGAATGGCATCAAATAAACGAACGAAAGTGGCTCCTGGTCCACCAATGCATATGCACTTCATGATCGTAAACCGAAATCATACCAAGAATAAGGTCTTGTGATGCAACCGCTCACGTGTGACCGTAGCCACCCGAGTCTCCGAGTACGAGTATCACTCTAATCTAGCCAATTTGGGTACCGTCGCTCCCGCACCCCTACCGCGACTTACCAGTGGCACGCTACCTCCGCGTGAACCACCCCTACCAAACCGACTGGACCGGCTGGTGCCTGGGGTAGATGCTAACAGACCTACTAGAGGTCTCCATACCTACTAGTCAGGATGCCTCTATTAAAGTGACCTTCCCGCTCAGAATGGAAACATCCCCAATATGTTCATCATGCACTCTCTCGAGATGCCTCCTCTAACATGTAGGGCACAATGGAAAAGATGATCCTGATGATCTACCACCTCCTGGGGCCGCCGGCGACGGATCTGATCCTCGAAGGATGCCGCTTCCTCGTCCCGAGCCTCTACCGCCGGTCCATTTCTTTCCTTTTTCTACTGCATCGACCTACGCTCGGATGACTCTGCGCTGTGGAGCACCTCTCTACTGCCCGTCGCCCCGAGTTATTAGAACTCAAATCGTCTACCTTTAGTGTACTTCTTTAACCAAATTTCTCCAGCGTTTGAGATGCCCAAGCTAGATGAACTTTAATTCTGACGTTCAAGCCAGCCATGAATCGCTTACATTTATGTTCCCATTTTCTCAGATTATAGGCACCAATTTCACGAGCTCATAAACCTCTCGCTCATATTCTCACTGCTGGGATCGCCGTCGAACTCAAGAATTCTTCTATTTTTGCATCTTGATAACCACGCAGTAAAATCGTCTCTGAATGCCCACGAATCCGGCCCCAAGTGACTCCTGTAAGGTGTCTCCTCTTAATGGCCTCCCACCAGTCCTTAGCCCTGGCGGCCATTAAGAACCCTGAAAAGAGGACTTTCTACTCATCTGAACACCCCATCACTGTATAAATTTCACTAACCCTGTCTAACCATAAGTACGTTGCCTCTGGGTCACCGGTACCATCATAAGTTTTAGCCCCTAGTTTTAGAGCGCGTTCTATCATGCCCCTCTGCTCTTCTGGAGGCTCCCTGCCTCGACTGCACTTCAGAACAATCTCAGATAACCCGATCCATCGCCAAGGTACCACCTCCGGGTCTCGCAACCCCGATGGTTCTACTGGGCCATCTAGAGGCATCTTCCGACCCAGTGGGTGTGCTCGATATTCTCTCCGGTGGTGCCTCCGGCGCGGAAGTCCTGTGTCGACCTCTACGACCTCTGGCCCGCATAATGCCGTGAATTTTACAGCAAGATTCAAAGTGACACTTACAATATTTGATGCATGCAAGGATTTAGAAAAACAATATAGGAAGGTAAATAAAAAACATTATAGAAAACAATTCTATAGGAAATACTATGCAAAAACGCTAAGAGTTAAAAAGTAACTATCGCCTAAAACTACCATACCAATCCTGACAGACCCTTTCCTAGCCGTGATGAGATCCATTTAAGACTCCATGAACTTCCCCACTGTCGCTTCACCCGACAAAGAAGGACACAGCTGTCACGTTAAAACCTGAATTGAGCGCCTGAAACAATATAGCAACACTTTTTCACTTTTATCAAAATTCGATCTTTAAATTTATGGAAAATCCAGTTACAACGCCTATGGTAACAAGCCCAAACATAAAAATTACTAGATAAAAAATATTATTCAATATTTTCCAATCCATCCATCCATATAATCTTTGGTCTCTGATCGTTATAAGATAAGAACTCATCAATATATCGGTTGAAAATTTTCAAAAAACCATGTACGGTAATTTGATGCAAAAGATATTGATACAGCAAACGTCGGCTATTCAATCTTACAAGTTTATTTCTACACTATCTTTGCGATGGTGGCGGCGGAGGTAGAGAGAAGAGATATATATATATATATATATATATATATATAAATATATATATATGTGGAACACACTGTTCTAGACCTGAGGATCCTGTAATAAACTTTTCGCCAACATCATATCTAAAATTATTTAAAATAGAAAACTATAGATTTCAAACATGCTCTATTAAATATAAGTCAATGTTAAACTCACAAATGTATTCAACATGGGTGTAAAAATCCATGTAATAATAAACTGTTGATGAGAAAATCCAGGTTCTACATGAAACCATTTAAAACTGCTTCTAAACTATATCCGCCGTTGAAAACCTGCTTTCAAGTGGTGGTTATTATCTAAAAGTGCTATACTATAAATCGCGTTTGAATCCATCGTGGCCCATTTCAAATAATTCTAGACGTGATGCCACGTATCCTCGAACCTGCATCGGTAGTGAACCTTCAAACACTCCGCTTCGCCTAATATGGTCCTAAGTGAACACGGCGGATCTCTATAGCATAATGGAACCCTAACCAAAATGCCGGGTGGATGGAACCGGAACCAAAATGCCAAGATGGAACCTCGAACCAACACCTCATCGCCATGTGCTATGTCAAGGCGCTTAACTATCTATATACTCGAATGTGCGTAGGGCTGACTCACTATATAAATATATAATATATCTAATGTAACGCCTGCTCCAGAGATACGCATATGAACCGTAGGGGCTACGCATACGAAAGCACCAAGTGTCACATTGTAGTATTTTTTGAGATGAAATTGTGAAATCATAAAATTTATGAACCCTAATCTACTAGAGCAAGGGTAAAATTGTAATTGACCAAATGGGACATGTAAGGCATAATTAAAGAAGATAGTATGTCAAAGTAGAAACAAAACAAGTTAAATTTCAATTGTTGAGAGATCAAGGACCTATTTGCAATTAAGGAAAAGTTGAGACTATAAAAGGCCATGAGATAAACCAAATATCACATTTTGTTCTCATTTATTAGGGTAAATCTGTAGAGAGGAGAATAGAGAAAGAAGAGTAAAGAGTGAAGAAGAAGAGGAAAAAGAAGAAGGAGAAAGAGAAAAAGGTATTTTTTTCATCTTGAAATCATGTGTTTTTAGATTTCTAGGGTTTTGGTATGGAGATTAGTTGTTCCTTGTTCTAGGGTTTTAGGAAGAGATCACCCAAACCCTAGAATTCTTGAAATTTTGTGGGAAAAACCCTAATTGGTAAAGAATAAACATGGAATCCATCAAAATTATGTGGTTTTGTAGAAATTGGAGGACCTTGGGTTGAATTCTTGGATTTTCACCTAGGGTTTGGTTTTATGAGGTTCCAAACCACCAATACAAGTGTTATGGAGTGGTTTTGGATGAATTCCATGTTGATTCTTGAGGTATTATGGATTAGAGAAGTTGTATGAAGAAAAGTGGTACCAAAAGATGCAAAATTAGCATTTATGGGCAAAAACTACAAGGCGGTACCGGTACCAAAACAGGTGGTACCCAGACACCAATGGTTAACCCGGTACCTAAGATCGATACGTTTCGCATCGTACCACCTACGAATGTTCAGACTGCACCGAACAAAGTGATACCGGTACCATATTGCCCACGATGCCCGGGACCAGGTAGTTTCGCATAATTGGTTTAATTCACATTATCGATTGTATAGGAACCTTACTAAATGATTAAGAGAGGTTCAAATAAGATTGGAATTCACTCGTAAAATCGAAGGCATTCGCCAAGGGCGATATTCGTCAAGTGTGAATAAGTGCTATGAAGTAATGCTAAGTTTATACGTTATACACAAAGGACAATGTATTCGTATTCTTTTGAGTGTGTAGGCCAAGCAAAAAGGCGGGAAAGTAGTGGAGTCGTGCTCAAATTTAGTAAGCAAAAAGGTGAGTGTTCTAAATCTATTTTTCAAATACTAGTGTAGTATTATAAACTGTTTTACATTGTTATTTAATGGTTTTGATTGTAAACCATGTTTGGAAAGCAAGCAATGAGTTTAACAAGCAAGCAAATGGTTTTGATTTTAAACCATATGTGAAAAGCAAACAAGTAATGGTTTTGATGTATTAAACCATACTTTAAAAAGCAAGCAAGAAATGGTTTTGAATTGTAAAACCATATTTCAAAGAGCAAGCAAGCAAATGGTTTTGAATTATCAAACCATATTTAAAGCAAACAATGGTTTTGAATTATTAAACCATGTTTCTGCCAAGAAAAGCAAAAAGAATATGTTCAAAATGCCTAACTAAAATCCTCAGTTCTAAGCAAGCATACCGGCTGATATTCCGCACGCACGTGGTGTTAGGATATAATTCATGCATTTTAGATTTGCCTGGTTGGCAAACTTAGTTCATGCATCATGCATTTAAAGGAGACCGTGGCACGCACAGGAGTATATAGGGTTAACGCGTTAACTAAATTATGGTGATGGAGACCCAGGTCAATTCCACCATTACGTGAAAAGTAAGTGAAGTGTGCCTGTGCTCCTTTCACCTAGGTGAGATGGACTCCAAACTAAATGACCGCACCTGCCGATGCCCAGCTCCCGTGTTCACTAGGTACAAGTAGGAAAGGCCTCCAAAGGGTTGATAATTTATACATGTTTTATACGCTTTGAAAACAACCATCCAGAAGACACGGTTGAGCCCAGTTCCCATGTTTGTTTTGCTAAATCCGTTGAGCCCAGCCCTGCTCTATTTTAAAGCAAACGCTGAGCCTGTGCCCCGTTCTTTATTTTAAAGCATGCGGTTTAGCCCAGTTCATGTTTATAAAAAGTTTTATAAACTTTTAAAGCAAGAGATTTAAGAAAAGTTTTAGAAACTTTTAAAGCAAGAGGTTTATGAAAAGTTTTTATAAACTTTTAAAGCAAAGCAAGGTAAAGCAAGCAAGCAAGAGATTTTAAAGCAAAGCAAAGCAAAGTAAGCAAGCAAGGCTTCTGGAAAATATCTTGTAAAAGAGTTTTACAAATGAGATGTTTTCAAAAAGCAAAACATTTTATAAGCATACACTCACCGAGCTCGTTTAGCCTAATATTTTGTGTTTTAAAAACTATTTTCCGTGCAATGTGCACTCCTGACTGGAGCATAGTGGGATTCTCCTTACATTTGTATAAGTGTTGTAATTATTAATAATATTATGTAAGGAAATACTTTGAATTTGTATAATGGAGCATATGTATGTACATAGTGTAGTTTTGTGAAAATGTGTTGAGATTGCTGGTTGCCATATTTGGAAAAGTGTAAATTGTGTGTACATGATTTGGAATATGTCCTATATGTAGCTGATATGCTGCCGAGAATTTTGTAAATCATAAGATGGAAAAAGGAAAAAAAAAAAAGGAAAAATTTTTATAGGAGTTTCAGCAAGCAATACGGCTTACTTCACAAGAATTTCTAGTCGTTAGAGGTAATGTTTAGATTATGAGGGCTTCAGACACTACGCTAGTAGGTGGGGTGTGTCACCTAACCCCCAATTGCCGACCAGGCAATATAGTTAGTCATAATGTCCCATAACCCTGCCATGCACAATCCGAGATACATCTTACCGGAAACTGAGCTGTGCTATCTAAGGGTTTAAGCAAACTAGGCCAAATCAAGCTTAAGTAATCGAAAATAAAAAGTTTCTCAATAGTATACCGCTGTGAGGTAAAAAAATATGTTTTACTCATTACATCGATTTTCAGCACTTTACAAACTTGTACTTAAACACTTTTCGCTTTCGAAAATCCATTTTGAGTACTCACCTTTTCTCGACTAATTTCTTCATGGTCAAGCACTTTAGATTACTCCGGCTTAATGCTCCAATCGCCTACACAATCATACAAAGTACAAAAATGCCCTCAGTTCAACGTTTTAACCATAAAACATACAAAGGGCTTTCAAAGCGACTATATCGAAACGAACTTCGATTCAAACAAAACTTTACGTGCTAGTCCCATTCGATAATAACATTGATAATATGAGATGAAATTGACCAAAATGCCCCTACACATGAATTGCCCCATAAAAACTATATGTTTTAGCAACTTTTTCAAAACGCCCCCATGTTATTCGATGTATTAGACTACACACGTCAGCACAACCAAGCAATTTGCACACTTGGTGCTATAATTAAATTTTTTCAGAAATTATGTGGGCACCAAATGCTATTGACAGGCATATGGTTAAATTATAGACTCAAGACTTCATAGAGTCTAAAAACACCCAAAAATATTTCAAATTTATGTTCGGATCAGTTCGAATAAAAACTCGAATTTCAACCCGAATCGTCCGAAAATGGGCCCCCGAATTCAGCCCGACCAATACGCTCAAATTCCTAAAATCTTTAACTCAATCCAAAATTTTGGAACTCGAAGTTTACGCACCTTTCACACAATTTCTAAGAAATTTCTGGCCATTACATAGCACGGGCCCAAAATAACTCAAATAGGAAAATTTCACTCTTAAAGTTTGACAAAATGCTAAGCTTTTGGCACCTACGCGTAGCTCTCGTCGCATAGACCAACTTTGCCTTCTGCTCCGACAAAAATATACGGTCCGATTTCCGTAAATCTGAGAAAGAAACAAAGAGAAGAAAAAATAAAAATAACAATCGCTCTCACCTCTCACACTCTGTCTGGTCCGTCTCCCGCCCATTTGACTTTATTTTATTTTAATCTTTTCTTTTAATTATTCTTATTATTATTTGATAAATGTTTATTGCCCTATCTCGGTCCATTTCGCTAAAAATTTTTTTTTCTTTTCAGTTCACTTTATAGTAAATGAACTTAGATCAAGTCATTTCCTAACATCCGATATTTTTATAAAATTCGCCCTCGGTCACTAGCTTACTTATCACCTTAAAATCACAAATATTATTACCTGTTCAAAATTCACTGAAATTTTTTCGTCACTAGATTTCGAGAGACGAATTTAACGGCGCAATCCGTTTCGTCATCCGAGATCTAGAGAACCTGAACCATTATGGTAATTTATTATTATTATTATTCTTTTGAAATTCCATAATTTGTACTTTCATCCCTCCACTTTCCTTAATTGCAAAAGTGTCACAATTTTTTGAAAATTTATCATTTTTACCCTTGAAAACAACTTTCAAAAATTCTATTATAAAGCACTAAAATACTGTTAAAGCCTTTAAAAACATATGCGACTTACTAAGCACATACCGTACAATCTTATTCGAAAAGTGCATAATTTAGGGGGCTAAACTTGCATTATCTTTGGTTATACTTAAAAGAAACAACAATCGATTATCGTGACCGAGAATTGAAACTTTATGTTCATAGAATCGTTGGTTCATGGCTAAGAGATCGAAGCCAAATCAGTTTTAGTACAAATCTAGTTGTAGCAGGAGAAGGTGAATTTGCTTTAAGACGGTTACAAATCTGCTTACAAAGTAAAACAAAAAATGGAGAAGAAGTAAAGGAAGAAAAATTGCAAGGAAATAAAACCAAACTAGAGAACAACGAATAGACAAAGTGCCCATCATTAAGATATGAATAAAGCTAGTATTTCTGCTTATATTCTTGAGTCTTCTAATCTATGGCATGGTAGATTATGACATGTTAATTATGATACATTGCCTAGATTAATTAACTTAAATCATATGCCAACTTTCCAAATTGATGCAAAACATAAGAGTGAAACTTGTGTTGAGGCAAAACTGACAAGGTCATCTTTTCAAAGTGTTGAAAGACACATTGAACCTTTTGACTTAATCCATAATGATATAAGTGATTTGAAATTTGTACAAACAAAAGGTGGTAATAAATTTAATATTACCTTTGTTGACGATAACACCAAGTACTGTTATGTGTACTTACTTAAAAGTAAGGATGAGGCGATAGAGAAATTTGTTCTCTATAAAAACTAAATTGAAAATCAACTCAAGAAAATTAAAGTGCTAGGAAGTGATTGAGGTGGTGAGTATGAATTTCCATTTGTTGACTTTTGTGCTCAACATGAGATTATACATGAAACCACAACACCTTATTTGCCTCAATCCAATGGAGGGTCAGGCAAAGAATCGCACTTCAAAGGAAACGATGAATGCACATTGATAAGTTTCGTCTACAAATAAAACATGGGAGAAGCCATTTTAACTATTAATTACCTTTTGAATAAGGTACCTAAAAAGAAAGCAGAAAAGTCTCCATATGAGTTATGGAAGGAAGAAAGTCATCTTATAAATACTTGCGAGTGTGGGGATGTTTGACTAAAGTGGCGCTTCTCCACCAAAATCTAAAACAGACCTTAAAACTATTGATTGTATTACCTGTTATGCAATATAATAGTGTCGGCCGCGACAATTTCCTTGCTCATGAGTCGGATATCTTGGATATTCACAAGAACAGAATACTGGAATCAAGGAATGCATCATTCTTTGAGGATGTGTTTCCATGCGGATCCAAAGAAAAGCTTAGTTCATCAAAATGAGTGTTGGAGACTATTCATGGAAATAGTCAGGATGAAAATAATGATAATGAGGTAGAACCCAAGCGTGGTAAAAGAGCAAGGATAGAAAAATCCTTTGGTCTAGAATTTTTGACGTATGTGCTTGAAGGGGAACCTCAGACCTTCAAAAAGGTAGTGAACTCTTCAAAGAGTCTCATGTTGAAAGAGACCATTTAAAGTGGGATTGATTCCATACTACAAAACCATAACTAGGAACTAGTGGATTTTCCAATAGGTTGTAAACCTCTAAGTTTCAAGTGGGTTTTCAAGAGGAAAGGAAAGTAGGATGGATCAATAGACAACACAAGGCAAAAGACTTTAGATCAAAGGCTACAAATTGAGGGCTTAGATTATTTTGACTCATATTCTCCGTGACGAATAACTCCATATGATGGTACTTGCAATTGCTACACTACAAGAACAAATCTTAAAGTACATCAAATGGATGTAAAACATCATTTCTAAAATGGAGAACTAGATGAAGAAATCTAAATGGAACAACTTGAGGGTTTTTCTACACCAGGATAAGAAAAAGAAAGTCTATAAATTAGTGAAATCCTTGTATGGCTTAAAACAACCACCGAAACGATGGCATGAGAAATTTAACAACATTATGTGTCACATGGATTCAAAATTAATGAATGTGACAACTGTATCTATGTCAAAGACGTGGAACATGGATATGTCATTTTATGCTTGTACGTAGATGACATGCTTATTGTTGGTAGTGATGATAAGATGATTACATCTACCAAGAGCACGTTGAATTCTAGGTTTGACATGAAAGACATGAGACTTGCTGATGTAATTTTGGGAATACAATATGTCAGTCACATTATGTTGACAATATTCTTGGAAAAATTGACAAAGATGATTTTGGTATAGCCAGAACACCAGTAGATGTAACTCT
Organism: Tetrastigma voinierianum; assembly: GCA_016808115.1. Taxonomy (NCBI): domain Eukaryota; kingdom Viridiplantae; phylum Streptophyta; class Magnoliopsida; order Vitales; family Vitaceae; genus Tetrastigma; species Tetrastigma voinierianum. The sequence continues at coordinate 32,712 of JAEQBH010001742.1, read as the reverse complement.
ACATTTCTCCAAGAATAAAGGAGAAAGTGTTTCTCAAGTAGAATACATTAGGGTAACAGGCAGTCTAATGTATTTAATGTTGTACAAGACAAGACATAACCTATGCAGTTAATAAACTGAGTAGATACACGAGTAATCCTAGAGCTATGCAGTGGCAAGGAATTATGAGAATATTAAAATCCCTACGATATACTTGTGACTATGGGTGACACTATAGAAGACATCTTGCTATACTTGAAGGGTACAGTGATTCTAATTGGATATCTAATATTAAACATTCAAAATCCTAGAGTGGTTACGTCCTTATATTGGGAGGTGTAGTAGTGTTATGAAAATCCTCAAAACAAACGGTTATTTCCAGATCCATAATGGAATTTGAGTTTATAGCACTAGATAAATGTGGGGAAGAGGTTGAATGGTTCGCCACTTCTTAGAGGATTTATAAAAATGGCCAAGGCAGTATGTATAATGGTAAGTCTTGACATATTGTGATAGTCAATTTTCTATTGGTAGAGCACAAAATAGTATTTACAATGGTTAGTCTAAACATATTCATCGTGGACACTATACCATTAGACAACTACTCTCAACTTGAGTTATCTCTGTGGATTATGTAAATTCTAAGGATAACATTGTGGATCAGCTAACCAAACGGTTAAACAGAGAGTTGGTTGAAAAAATCATCGAAGGGAATGAGACTAAACCCATAAATGAATAAATCGATACAATGGATACCCAACCTAGCTGACTGGAGATCCCAAGATCTAGGTTGAAAGGGACAACTAAATTATAAAGACTTGGATCAATCACTAGGGGGATATTCCCTTGTCCATTCCTATGATGAAACAGTGATGCTCATAAGGAAAAGGTTATGCTATGATTTTAAAGATCTCCATGCGATGGAAGACTATTATGAGTTCCTCTCAATTAGGAGATCACCTATACAAGAGTGAAGTGAGGCCGCTTCAAAGGGAATTGAATAGAGCATAATTTCTATTAATCTCTTGCAAAACCTGGTGCTTGTTCATGACCAAAATGAACATAAAAGTTAGAACTCGAAGATGTTCGGAAGATTCATGTGTGAGGTATGTCATCATCTACACAAAGTACACAAGGACATCGTGTCTACTGTTTAGTCAGTAGAGTAAACATACTTCTATAAGAGAAGGTTCAAAGAGTAACACCTACCTATCCTATTTTTCCTAGTCGTCGCAATACTTTGATCCTCCATTCTTGTTCTTTGTGTTTTCAACAATATTTGAAATATTCTCTCATCTATGGATATAGGCATAATTGGCCGAAACACGTTATAACCTCTCGTGCAATGTTATGGTGATTTCTTTATCTTTGTGTTCTTGAATTCATATTCTCGTCCACCAAACCTTCTACGATTCATAACAAATGGTATCAGAACTTTAGGTTTAAAATATTTGGAAGAACAAAAGATTACGAAGCACACAAGATGAAGATAAAAGGAATTCAATTCAAGGTGGAGTTGATTACTATCTTATCAAACTGTGATGGAATTTTATCCAAGGTGGAGATTGTTATAAAATGTCTCAAATTCCTAGTCAGTATTAATTCCTTTTTGTAAATAATATTTTATAGGATAATTCTTATTTGTTATATTATTGTAATATTAGGTTTCCTTATAGAATAAGGAAATCTTTTAAGAATATCCCTATAAATATTCTCAGTCACAAGAGGAAAAAGTTATGAGTAGATTTAGTGTGTAAAGATGTAAGTGGCTTGAGATCGGGAGTTTTGCGAGGCATTTTCGGTATTGTGGACATCTTAGGGTTTTGTGATGTTGTGATTTTTCCTAGTCATCACAATACTTTGATAATCCAATCTTATTCTCTGTGTTTTCAAAAATATTGGAAATATTCTCTCATTCATGGATGTAGGTTTAATTGGCCGAACCACATTAAAACCTCTCGTGCAATTTTATGATGATTTCTTTATCTTTGTGTTCTTGAATTTATATTCTTGTCCACCAAAGCTACACATTCATAACAAGCATATAGATTTCATAAGCCTATTTCCTTAAATAGCACACAAAGATCTCTATTGTATAGTTGGTGCAATGTGGCAAATGGGAACCGTTAGCTAAAATGACGATTAAACCACTGAAATTAGATTTTTTTTAGACTGCGAAAGTTATTGGGAGTTTGTTGTGAGATGGATATAAATTGAGTGCTTACATCATTCAATTTAAGGAAGGAACTGTTAAATTTTATTATTCTTGATGTAAGTACCACGATTTGGTAATATGCCAATTTGTCCATTATTAGTAGATAAAATGATTTGCAATTCGATTCTGATTTGTTACCGCTTAGTAAATAAGTCCTTGTTTATTTTTTTTTTAAGAGGATAAGTCCTTATTGTTAAGAGATGTTTGTTTGGTTGATTTAGTCTTACATTCTTAGGATCTATAAAACAAGGGTTGTTATTTCTTGTTTCAGTTCATTCTATAAGGCTATATAATACCAAGTTTATTCTTCAACAAAAGTGTGTGATTTCTCCCAATTTCCTTATATTTTCATAAGTTTTTCTATTTGTTAATTATATATATATATTTCATTTAATCATACGATATGATACAGTAAGGATGACAAAGGAATTCACCTCATCCCATTCCCCTCATTTTTATTTATATCTATTCCTATTTCCATGAAAATATACAAAATGAAAATTAAAATAAGGAGGGGCTGAGGCTCTTTATTATTTATATATATCCCCATCCCTACCAACAATTAACTAAAAATAAAAAATTACATAGCGAGGAAAGGGATGGTCATCACCAATAAAAAAAAAAAACAGTATCCTTGCTATCCCTAGACCAATAAATAGAACTGGCATCTCTCTTGCACCGTCACCTGCTGCAGCTTCAACTAGTCAAAGTTGACTGCTTCTGCTCCAAGCCATTCCCTATTCTAGGTAAGCTTTTAACTTCCGTTTATTCTCTTTGAAGCTTCCTCCGATGAACGTCCTTCACTTATGTGATCAATATTCGAACAACTGATATGCGGTTTTCCTTTGTTTTCCTCGATGTTTCCTCCCATGAATTTTCATTTATGGGATAAATGTGATTTTATATATATAGAAGCGCTTACCCAATAGGGATTGATAATGGCTGCAATTTTACACTTTCTTACTATAGCATTAATCTGTGGTCTGATGTTTTTAGATATGATTGCCATGGTAGAATCAGCTAGGGCTATTCCTTCCTTGGCTCTGGATGCTGCTTCTTCCATTGATTTCTCTTATAGATTGAAAATAGTTCCCAACAGGGAAGACTATTTCTCTCCTGCACCTTCTGCAGCCAATGAGTCTCGTCATTGGAAAAGAGATACTCCAGCAGCGCCGCCTGTATCACCTCCGGAACAACCGCCCAGTAGCAGCACTCCGCCACGGCCACTGTTACCATGAGGTTAACCTAATGGAAGGTTCATCCGGTTTAAAGATGGTTGAATCCGAGGAGAAGATTATGATTTCCACTTTTCTTATGCATAATATGTGGCTGTAAAAAACACTATATCATGCTTTGTTCTCAATGTAAGATCCATTGTATGTTTTCCTTTCTTCTTTTTGTGTAAATATATTTATTATGTCGTCCTTATAAAAATCAGGATGATTATGGTTTCTATAGTGAATCTTGTTCATCTAAACAAGATTAACGTTTGAAATTTGTTATATATATATATATATATATATATATATATATATATATATATATATATATATTACACAAACGTGAATACATTGAAATGAAAATGAAGAAAAATGATGATGTAGCTCGGCTATAAAGAATAATAAAATTAAAAGAGTTTTAACAAAATAAATAGAAAAAGTTCGCTTTGGTCATACTTCTAAGTCTCCGATGAGTTCCGAACTCATCTATTTTTAAGCTCAATTTTTCAAGTATATTTCAGTTTAAAAGTTCGGGCCTTAATGTACCATGGAGCTTTCACCAGATGACGCTTTGCGGGTGAAATTAAGTAAAGGAGAAAATCTGGCGTAAAAATAGCAAGTAAAATTAGCATTGCAGAAAAGGGCCAATGTCGCGACACTGTGTGCAAAAGGTCTTGACATTACTACAACATTGCGAAATAGCAATGACATCAGCTGAAGAGAGGAAGGCAAAGATAGGTCAATGTCGCGACATCAAGTCAATGTCACGACATCACAACTCAATGTTGCGACATCAAAAGCAACCTTAGCAGTCAAACTACATTAGACATCCAATGTCGCGACATGGCCACGACACGGCTATGACATTGGTTGCAGTGAGAACAATGGAAATGTTCATTGTCGTGATATCACAACTCAATGTCGCGTCATCAAAACTCAATGTTACGACATCAACAAGGATTGTCAAGTGGTATTATCAATTGACCAATGTCATGACATCATCATGACATCGTGGCGACATCAGAACAAAGCCTCAACCAGTAAATACATCAGCTGAACAATGTCACAACATAAAAGCAAAGTCGCGACATCAGATCAAAGTATCATAAAGGTGAAGTTTAAAGGACCAATGTCGCGACATTGCTACGACATTGTTAGTGACATCAGCTAAGGCTTGAACACCGAAGATCTAAACATCTAATGACGCAACATGGGATCAGTGATGTCATGACATCAAATCAAAGCAGCTAAGGTGGTGAGACCCACTTAATGTCCCAACATCATTGCAGCAATGTTGCGACATCAGCCACGATATTGACAGAAGGCCTTAGAACATCAAAATTCAATATCGCAACATTGGATTAGCAGTGTTACAACATCAGCTCAAGGCAGTTAAGGTGGAAGTTAACTGACCAATGTCGCAACATTAACTCAATGTTGCGACATCAACTGAAGTGAGTAGAGCTGAAAAGCAGTGTCGCGACATCAGAATGTAACCTTAACATTCAAGAGTAATGTTGTGACATCAACTTAGTGTCATGACATCAACTCAGTGTCGCGAAATTAACTCAATGTTGCAACATCAAAAAGGCATTGTCGCGACATCAGAAATGGCTTAGATAAAGATGAGTAGAAGAATGCAATGTCGCGACATAGTCATGACATCAGGATAAAGCCTCAGTGTTGAAGACATAATGAGAAGAATGTTGCGACATCAACAGATGACCTACCAGCAATGTCACGACATCAAGGGAAGGATGTAAGAGCAAAGACGTCAGTTAGCAATGTCGCGACATCAACTTAGTGTCGCGACATCACCTCAATGTCGCGACATCATAACAAAGAATTATTGCAATGTCGTGACATCATACCTGAGCATCCAAGTTGAAAAACCAGAAGGGCAATGTCGGAACATCAACTCAATGTCACAACATGAAAGCAAAGCACAACATGAGAGAGTAACCTCAACATTCAATAGGAATGTCATGACATCAACTTAATGTCACAACACCATAAAGGCAGTATCGTGACATCAGAGTTGATCTACAACACGACATCTCAATGTCGCGACATCATCATGACATTGACTGATCACTGAATATTGAGAATTCCTCAGCAGAATTTCAATGTTGCGACATCATATTCAACCCACGACATTGATAACCCACGTCGCAACATCTCACGACATCAAATAGGAAAAATTTATATAGGCTTTTCAAAGTGAGTGATTCGCCGTGTTTAAAAAGCCCAAGAACTAAGCCCTCTATAAATAGAAGCTTAAGGATGAGTGCCCGCCTAACCACATCGTTTTTATGCATTCGGGGAGAGCTAAAGTCTCATTGTATATAAATTTTTATTTTCTTATTTTATTTTTTTGTTTTTAGATATAGTTTTCTTATTTTTAGATTAGAGTAATGGATTCAATCTCAGGGATTCTAGCCGGATGAATGTAAATCAAGCTTAAGCTTATGTCTCGAATCTCAATGGAATCTAGAAATTTTCAGAATTCATTTTTCTTCGCTTTGGATTGAAATTTCACGAATTTGTTTGATCAACTAGTCATTGTCATTTGTGATCTAGATTTGAAAGGCTAAGTCTTCCTCCGGGGAAGAATGTCGGATTACTATTTGTAAAATTTCCAATGTCGCTTAGTAAAATTGTGGTGGATTTAAACGATATTGCTCTTACAATGATCTGTTCTTAATATCAATGTTTAGTACCTAGAAAAGAGTTGTATCATTGTTCTGATTTCTAGGAATCCCTTTGAGTGACACAAAGATGGACTACCTAAGAGAAACGAGCAAGCTGTTTCAGGTAAATTTCACCGATATTATCGACCACGCACTTTCGATCACACTTCGGTATATCACTGGTGAAGATCCAACCTCTGACTTCAAGGTTCCCTCCTAGGAGTGTGTTCCCGAGGAATAAGATTTGCCTAATGATCTAGCAGTTTAATTTTGAGAGGTTTCACCTCAATTGAGAAGAATAATCTCAACCCTTTCCTAGTTGAGATTCTAATCAAGGAGAGAGGAAATTCTTGTCTAATTGATGGCTAAGGTACCATTTAAATTGGAGAAAGCTTGCATTACCCTGTCTATGGGTGCAAGAAATTTCCAGTCCTAAGAGATGGTTGTGAAGTATTGAGAAGGAAAAATAGTCATATCTTAAAGAGGATCAAGTCCTACAAGTAGCTTTTCAGACCCTTTGTCTAGAAATAGAAATGTGGCAAACTAAAGAGTGAAATGTGTGGTACAAGGAGAAATCCAATGCTACACTACCTGTTTCGGACAACCCTGAGTTCATATCCAACACCAGAGGCTGCTTGAACCCCGCAAATTGATGGTCATACACATGGATTTTATCCCCAATTTCTTTCGCCGCGAACTCTAATCATATGTAGGCTTTAAAAAATTTCGATATTTTTATTCAATTTATTTTATACAAATAATTTTCTACGGGAAATTTGAGGTTCAAATAGTGATGATCTTGAGTAGTGAGGGTAGTTAATCTTTAGATTTTTCCAATTGATCCTCGTGGGAATGATATCCGGACTTATTTTGTCTACTTCATTACCTGTATGACCTATGCACTTGCAATGATTTAGACCAAAATCAATTTTAAATTGCAAACTATTACTTACTCAGTAGAAAACATATTTTATATATTGAGTTCAACAAGTTTTTGAGACACCGCTAGGATCGAATAACTCTAGTGGCGTGAGCAGAAACAGTGGGTTTTGTAGTCTATGTTAAGAAAAAATCAAGTCAATCAAGTTTTTGGTTCCATTGTCGGGGATCAAATTGAAAGTAAAGTTTAAATATCAATATTCTTACCGAATAGAAAATTTCGTCAGACATTTTTCAATCCCCTTTATCAAAAAAATGTTCCAAAATAATTTTAACTGTAATAGATGACTTAGCTACTGATCTTTTATGAAAGCATATCATAATATATTTCTGTTATCTATTGATCTCACTTGATCTCAATGTATTTCCATTTCAGGAATTTATCACATGCATAGAAAACCAGAAGCAGAACTGCTGCCACTAGACACTGAATTGGAGAGGACAGTGAGAAATCTAAAGAAAGTAAAAAGTATTGAATTAGAAGTCATGGCAGGGCAACAAGAAACACATTAGAACATCCCAGCTTTGGCAATTGAGACACCTCCGAGGCAGAGGAGGATGGAAGATTTCTAAAGACCAGTCATCAAAGATAAATATTCTACTGTGAGGCAGCCTGCCATAGAGGCCAACAAATTTGAGTTGAAGCCAACTCTTATCACAATGGTGCAGCAACATTAGTGTATTAGTCATCCCAGTGAAGACCCTAATCAACATATGGGTAGATTTGTGAAAATGGCCAACACAATGAAATTGAATGGGGTAAGTGATGAGCTTAAAAGTCATCTATTTTTAGTCCATTTTTCTGATCTATTTTTATCTAAACAAGACTAATTTATGTGCAGAATTATGGAATAACTAACCAAACTGTTAAATGGCAGGGAATTCAAGAAAAAAGAAGAATTTTTGCAGAAAAAGAAGCAGAAGGTGGATGAGCGTTAATGAGATAATCAATAAGCAAGTCACAGTTATAAAAGCGCAAGACAAAGATGAAGGAACCCGATGTCGTGGAAGCTTTGGCAAGAATCAAAAATGCATATCCAGTTGCAATAGTAAAACTCAAATGAAACTTAAGCTTACTTTAGAACAAGGCGTGGTCGAGAGAGTTAAAGAAACCTGTGAAGCAACCAGAAATGAAGAAGAAGATTTCATGTCGCGATGATCTCGATGCCGGCCGACATCGATAATGATACGCTGCATAAATATGACAACAAGAAGCCGCCGCGACAACAAGAGGTGAAGAGAAGAGGTCGCTACATCCACTGAATAGATCAAGCTTGTCGCGACATCAGGAAACTTGGAAGAAATTTGCTAGAGGTCGCGAAGAGAATCGCCTTGAAGCTATGACAGGCTTGGTGAGATGAAGCTGAGGTAAATCTCCGTTGTCGCTGCGGATGCAGGATCAAGTCGCGACATCGCAGCTTACTCATTTGAAATCATGGGCATGAATTGATGTCGCGATATGATTGTTGTCGCGACATCAAGAGCACCGCGGGAAGCTTGTAAGTTCCTTAAGCTGATGTCACGACAAGAGATTGTGTTTACATCGTAAGACATCGCTTGAAAGTCGCAGCTTCATTTAGTTGATGTCACGACAAGATTGATGTCGCGACATCGAGTAACCATTTGAAGCCCGCGTAAGACGTGGAGTCGATGTCGCTGATAAGAGATTGATGTCGCTGATATCATGAATAACCCGCTAAAGGCTGCATAGACTTGTCGATGTCGACGAGATCGATGTCGCGACACGGATGATGTCAGCGACAAGGGATTTCCGAGGTCGCTGATTTGAAATAAAGAATCTGGGCTACCCACTTGAAAATCCATAACCGAACGCGTTTGATTAGCCTCAACCGAGAAACCCTATAAATACGCAGCCTACCTTAAGAGGAACGAAGCCACAAGGATACGCACGAGAGACTGGGAGTCAAGGCTCATTTTTCTTTATTTTCTTTAGTTTTCTTTTCCTTTTCTTTCTTTTTCTTTTCTTCAATGTTGATAGTTAGAGACAGATTAGATTTATCGCTTTATTTTCGTTTTATTTTCTTGATCTCGGGTGTTGTCGTATTTTGAGCGTGTCGAATGCGCACTCCTATTCTTTCAAATTACTACCGAATGTTTAGTTCAGACAAATCTCTCGAATTCAACTTCGGGCCGAATTGCGCTATTCTTATGATCGCAGGAATGTCAGAGCTGTAATTCAGCAATTGAGAATCCAACTTCATTAAGTGAAAGCTTTCATTTTAAATTATCTTTTCTCGTAGTCGTTTCCAGCAGCTTTGAATTTCGCTTATGAATTTACTCCGTGTTTGGTTTCATCGTTTTTTGATCTGAATATCAGTTTCTTATACCCGTTATAAGATTTGTCTCATTGCTCTTATTTCAAGGAGGCCCTCTGAGTGACACAGAGAAGGCATTCCTGAGTTATGAACAATTGCTTCAGCGTATATTAACTCCGTTATTTGAGATCTAATGAGCTTTGCAAGTTTACTCGATAAATCTCTTTCTCACTTGAAATCAAGAAAGAGTTAGGAATGAGTATCAATTTAAACAAGCAGAGAGTTCACCTCAATTCCGAGTGAGGCCAATCCCGTGTTAATGAGATCTAATCAAGGAGAGGCGACCTATTCTAATTTTGGAGGAAGAGCATCCTCGAAGTTGTATATCCTCGTCGACCGATAACTGGGAGCTATGTTTACAAATTCCATAAATGGGTATGAAGTATCGTAAAGAAAAAATACCCGCATTAAGGAAACTTTTAAAAGTAGTTATTTAATTTCCGTCGAGAGAATCGTAGAAAATTAGATAATTAAATGAAGTGTGGAGAGATCCACTTTACCGCTAAACGCCTTGGACGATTTTTAAACCTAATATCTAAGAAGTTTTATCAGATAACTACGTGAATTGGTAATTTCACTATAGTAGTATACTTGATGTGTCCTCAAGGATAATTATTCGTCCATTTATTTTCTTAACTATTCTTTATTCTTATTCTTTATATTCCAGCTTAATTGATTGTTCATTTATTTTACTGCAAGTAGTATAATTCCCAAATTTCCTTAAGCCGATCCTACTATCATTTTATGGTCCAAATAGTATGGAGCTTGAGAAGTCGTGGTAGTTGATTTAAAATTTTTAGATCTCGTGGGATCGAATATCCGACTTATATCCATTTTATTACTTGTTTAATTGCACTTAGTAAAGATATCAAAGCCAAAACCAAAATTGAAAATGATTAACTCTAGAGACTTTTGGTCTCAACAAGTTTTATGGTGCAGCTTCCTCGACTAGATAATAGTCCTTTGCAATTGTGCAACTAAATCTCTGTATATGTGTTTTGGTCTCGAGGTCATCAAGTTTTAAGTGATGCCTGTTTAGGATTAGATAATAGTCCTTGGTAATAACGTCATATATTTGTGTATGTTATTTGGTCACTTTACAGTAAGACTTGGAGTGATAAAGCTGTAGCACTTTCCATTTTCATTGAGAGATGTGGCAGCAACTTGGTTTGAGTCACTGCCTTATGGATTAGTGAACAACTGGGAGGAGCTGATGGAGGCATATATGAGTAGATTTTTCCCTCATGCTCCCACTTTAGAGAGGAGAGGAGAGACTATTTTGTTCAAGCAAGGAGAAGATGAAAGCCTTTATAATGCCTATGAAATATACAAGAGGTTGCTGAAAAGATGCTCAATGCATGGCATTGATCTAACCACACAGATGAACATCTTTGACCATGCCATGAATTACACCTCTAAGGGGATGATAGATGCAACCAGCCATGGAGCATTCAAGAGAAACAGTGATGAAGAGGCCAACCAGCTTATTGAAGACTTGGCAAAAACCAACTATAGAACTCCATCTAAGACTTTAGGGAGTAGCAGCAGACTGAGAGGAGGTGTGGCAGAGTCAATAGGATGACTTTATAGAGGCAAAGCTCGATGCATACAAGCTCGGGAAACCAGATAGAAGAATGCATTCAACGCGATGAAGTGGGAAATCAATGGAAGGAAATGAATGTAAGAGTATCACCGGCGCGAGGACTTGCTTCATTAGGGTCCTCACGGGTGGATGAGGCTCGGGCCAGGGTGGAAACATAAGTTACAATTTCAAACCCAACACCAACCTTCTAACCCAGTACACGCTAGCACTGAGGAACCGTGAGAATTTCTCATATGGAGGTGGAGCTCAACAAGGGCAAAGACATGTACAAAACTATCAACAGTAGTATGCTTCACATGGGTTTCAGGGGAAATATCAATAGAGCAGCCAGAGACTTGAGAATCAGGGCCAAATAAAGTCCTAGTCTATTAAGGAGCAGATGATGAGCTTCATGGGAGAGAACAAAGGACTGTTGAACATTCACGAACAAAAGTTTGCTGAGCTAGCAGCATTCTAGGCAAACACACTTGTGTTTCAAGCTAATACAAATGCATTTATAAAAAATCTGGAGACACAAGTGGGGCAGCTAGCCTTAGCAATGCAGAATCAGTCAAAGGATGCCTTCCTAAGTGATACCAAGAAGAATCCTAAGGAATGTATGGCAGTGACTCTAGGGAGTGGCAAAGAGTTTGAGAACAGAAAAGAAGATGAAAAAAGAAAGACTGAGAAAGAAAAGAAAGCAGAAATTAAAGAAGAAATCAAGTTGTACAGTTCAGAAAAGACTAAAGAGAGCAGAAAGAAAAAGGTGCACCAAGAAGAGCCAGTAGAGGAAAGAAACTCGAAGAATATAGAAGAGGTGCAAGACAGCAAACCTTTGCTCCATTTCAGAGGCGCGAAAGAGTAAAGATGGAAGAGCAAATTTCTTCAATTATTGGACATAATTCAAGAAGATAGAGATAAACATAATTCTTTGTTAAGAAATTGGCTCGTATGCCTAATTATGCAGCTTCAAGGATATTCCGGTAAGAAGAGGAGATTTGCTAAAGAATGAGTGGTGAGTTTGACAAATTAACACGCAGCACAAGAATTCGTAAGAATTTATTTTGAAGATGGTGGATCCCGGCAGTTTGGAACATCCTCGCACCATAGGGGACTTTGAATTCTAGGAAGACTTTATGTGGTTAAACCCGCAAAGCATCAAATTTGATACCGTAGTGAAGAGACTGGCCTGGGGAGCTTACTCCTACAACTATGGCCCTATAGATGGCAGATAGGACTATGGCTCAGCCAAAGAGAGTCCTTGAAGATGTACTCATCAAGGTGGGAAACTTTATTTTCCCTGTGGACTTTGTAGTAATGGACATGGAAGAAGACACACAAATCCCACTACTACTTGGAAGGACTTTCCTGGCCACAGGAGCTACCTTGATATATGTTAAGAAGGGAGAACTCACTCTTAGAGTAGGAGAGGAAGCAAAGATATCAATATGAATCAAAGAAGAAATAATCCAATGTGAAAATGCCGAAGTAAGATTGTAGATCAATTTGTTCCCATCAGTCCTGAACTAATCAATGATTGTAAAAACCAGAATGAGAATGGTGATGAATTTCCAAAGATATTGAGGCTCATGATGTTGAATAGATATCTGAATTTTAGTTTTGAAATTAGAGAAAATTACTTCCGCCTTAAAAGAAATCATAGAAAAGTCAAGCAGTAGTGAAGATAAGGGAAAAGAAGTGGAAAAAAGTTCTGAAGGGGTAATTTTTAAGGAATTACCCAAACATCTTAAATATGCCTTCTTAGGAGTTGAAAGAGCAAAACCTGTTATCATAGCAGCTAACTTTATAGTAGAAAATGAGCATAAACTTGTCAGAATTCTAAAAAAATATAAAGAAGCCATTGCTTAGTCAGTAGAAGACTTGAAAAGGATCAGTCCTTCAAATTGCATGCATAAAATCCTCCTGGAGGAGAATGCAAAAACATCAATTGAACATCAGAGAAGACTGAACCCATTGATGAAAGAAGTTGTCATAAATGAGGTATTAAAATAGCTGAATGCATGATTTATCTATGCAATCTCAGACAGCCCTTGGGTGAGCCTAGTTCATGTGGCTCCAAAACAGGGGAACTGATTCTAATAAGATTTGTGACATGATGGAGGGTGTGCATTGATTACAAAAAACTGAACACAACAACCAAAAAGGATCACTATCCTTTTCCCTTTATTGATCAAATGCTATACAGGTTGGTTGGACACCCTTATTTCTATTTTCTTGATGGATATTCAGGTTACAATCAAATTGCCATAGCCCTAGATGACCAGGAGAAAACTACTTTTACATGTCCTTATGGCACCTTTGCTTTTAAAAGGATGTCATTTGGATTATGTAATGCTTCTGCCACCTTATAAAGATGTATGATGTCCATGTTCTCAGATTTGGTGGAAGAGACTATGGAAATTTTTATGGATGACTTCTCAGTTTATGGATCTAGTTTTGAGCATTGCCTGAAAAATTTAGAGATTGTACTTTAGAGGTGCCAAGACACGAATTTAGCTCTAAATTGGGAAAAATGCCATTTCATCAAAAAAGAAGGAATTGTCTTGGGGCATAAAATTTCTATAGCTAGACTTGAAGTTGACAAAGCTAAGGTTTATGTGATAAAAACTCTACTGCCACCTACAACAGTAAAAGAGAGAAGAAGTTTCTTAGGACATGCTGGATTTTACAAAAGATTTCTAAAGGACTTCTAAAACATTTCCAAACCATTATGCAGACTGTTGGAAAAGGATGCAAAATTTGACTTTGATGAATCATGTAGGTTTGCATTTGAAGAAATTAAATCTAGATTGGTTATAACTCCCATCATGGCAACACCAGACTGGAACAAAGAGTTTGAAATCATGTGTGTTGCTAGTAGTGATTATGCAATGGGAGCAATTTTGGGACAAAACAATAGAGAAAATTTTCAGAGCAATATACTATGCTAGAAAAACCTTCAATGAGGCACAAGAGAACTTCTCAACTACAGAAAATGAGATGCTAGCAATGGTGTTTGCTTTTGAAAATTTTAGACCATATATTTTGGGGTCCCATGTCATCATACACACTGATCATGCAACAATTAAGTATCTAATGGAAAAGAAAGATGCCAAACCAAGATTGATCAGGTGGGTACTACTGCTACAAGAATTTGATTTAGAAATCAAAGACAAAAAGGGAAGTGACAATATGATAGCTTATCACTTGTCAAGAATGAAAAAACCTACTGAAGAGGAAAGAGGGACAAAAATAAAAGAAAATTTCCTTGATGAGAAGTTTTTTCAAGTGTCAGTCCAATTACCCTGGCATGCTGATATTGCTAATTATTTAGCTTGTGAAATCATGCCACCAGATTTCAGCTACCAGTAGAAAAGAAAGCTGAGAGCTGATGCCAGAGTATATATTTGGGATGACCCACTGTTGTTTAGAAGAGGGGTAGATCATATCATCAGAAAATGTGTGACAAAAGATGAGCAAGGTAGAATAATTGATAAATGTCATGCATAACCATATGGAGGACACTTTTCAGGAGAAAGAACAACCCGAAAAATTCTCCAATTAGGTTTTTACTAGCCCACTCTATTCAGAGACTATGCTAAATGGGTTAAAAATTGTGATAGATGTTAGAGAATGGGAAATATAAGCAAAAGAAATGAGTTGCCTTTGTAGGGAATCCTAGTGGTGCAAATTTTTTATGTATGGGGGATAGATTTTATGGGACCTTTCCCACCTTCATTTGGAAATCAATACATTCTCCTAGCTGTGGACTATGTATCTAAATGGGTGGAATCTATAGCTTGTCCAAGGAAAGATGCCAACACTATAGTGGGGTTTATTCAAATAAATATCTTGAGCAGATTTGGAGCCCTAAGGACAATCATTACTGATGATGGAAGCCATTTTGCAAATAAGTTGTTTGCAAAACTGATGAGCAGATATGGAATCAGACATTTTATGGGGTTGTCTTATCACCCTCAATCAAATGGACAAGCAAAATTATCCAACAGGGAGATAAAGAACATATTGGAAAAGACAGTAAGCACCAACAAGAAAGACTAGTTAGTCAAGCTAGATGGGGATGCATCAGGCTTACAGATCGCTATAAAGCATGTGGCCATCAAGAAACTAATGGAAGGATTTCAAAGTCAAGTAAAGAGAAGAGACTACTCCAAATGAATGAACTGGAAGAGCTAAGGAATGAAGCTTATGATCATGCCAGAATCTACAAATATAAGATTAAAAAGTGGCAAGATCAGAAGATTATGAGGAAAGTGTTCAGAGTAGGAGAGCTAGTCCTAATGTACAATTCAAGGTTAAAATTTTTTATAGGAAAACTTAAGTCAAGGTAGAAGGGTCCTTATATAGTAGTAGCAATTACCCCTTTTGGAGCAGTAACACTAAAAACCAATTATGGAGAAGAATTCTAAGTAAATGGTCAGAGGCTTAAGCATTACCGTTGAGGAAGACCAATTGAAGAACAGTCCCAAATTTGAAGAGATCAAAAGAATTGCTGAAAAGAGAACACATTGCAGCAAAGTCAAGATAAAGACATAAAAATGAGCAGCTACTTGGGAGGCAATTGATGAGTCTAAATTTCATATAATTTTAAGCCCATTTTTCATGAATATTTTAGGCTCAAAAATTAAATTTAATGCATAATTATATAATTTCACCCAAATTTATGTTTTGCAGAATTTAGAGAAAATAAGCAAAAAGTAAGAAAAAAAAAGCAGATTAAAATAAAAATGAACGCAACAGTAGATTTGGCTATAGCAGGAAGCAGCCACTGTTGTGACAAAGCCAAAAATTGTCGCAACAAAGAAATGAGTAAATGGCTAGAGGATTGTTGCAACAACAGATTCTTTGTCGCAACAAAGAATTTTTGTCACGACAATGGAAACTTTGTCGCTACAATCATACAAAGGCATTTGCTGAGCATAACTGAAGGTTTATCGCGACAATGGAAACGGTGTAACGACGATGGAAAGGCAGTAGCAAGAGAACTTTATCATGACATTTCAAATTTATGTCACGACATTTATTGAGAATAAATGCCTGAACGACAAGTGAAAATTGTTGCAACATTCAAAACTCTATCGCGACAAAATAAAGAATAAGGTAATAGAGTTTGTTGCGCCATAAAAACTTATGTCGCGACATAAAACAAATGGTTGGAGAAATGATGTCAAGAACACTTAAAATTGATTGTCACGATACAAAAGTGCAGTAAAGAAGAAATTGTGTCGCACACAAGCAAACTCACGCGATGTAGCCGTCAAGTTATGTTGAGTTTTTCACAACAAGGATTTTTATGTTGTGACAGACATTTCAAAGGTTAATAGTGCAGGCATGGAAACTATGTCGCGGCATTAGAAAACTATGTTGTGACATTAGAAAACTATGTCGCGACATTAGAAAACTATGTTGCGACATAATTGAAGGAAAAAGGCAGAACCTATGTCGCAACAAATATAAATTGGAGTTGACTCAACTTTGTCGCGACATTTATTTTATTTGTCGTGACAAACTTGACAAAAGGCAGTGATGAAGAAATGTTGCAACACAAAGCCACAACAGAGCTTACGACAAACATGGATGCTACTATGTCACGACATAGACTAACAATGTTGCGATAGAGACTGCTATGTCGCGACATTGTATAACAATGTCGTGACAAAAACAACAAATTGGGTCTGCATAGAAACCCATGTCATAAGCCTTGATTTTTGGCCTAGCATCATTAATGAGCCTATAAATAGAAATATTGAGGGCACACAAAGGGGGGCGCGAAGCTCGAGGGTAAAAAAATAAAGGGAAAAGGGGCCGCCATTTTAGGAACAATTACAATAGAGTAGAGATTTTCTTTTGGAGATATTTTTATGTTTTGTTTTCTTTTATTTTCTTCTTGTATTTATTTTATTTTTCCCTTTTCTTGAAGCTGGAATAAGGATCTGAGTTGTAATCTTGAGATAAGATCAATGAATATTCAGTTCCATTTATGTCTGAACTTCAAGGTTATCTCGAAAATTCTTGAATTTTTTCTTCAATTCGGACAGTAGTTTCAAAGTTGAATTTTCCCCGACAAATAATATTGATAGTTGTACTCTAGTTATGGAAGGCTAAGCTCTTACTGGGAAGGGGCTACGTTTTTTGGTTATGATTTGTAGCATTTAAATAATTGTTTTGGGTTTTGAGAATTGGATTAATTTAATCGGTATTGTTCATGTAGTGAGCTATTCGGAATATTAGTTGCTTATACACAAAAAAGAGTTGTATCTTTCCTCTAATTTCCAGGAGGCCCTCTGAGTGACACAGAGATGGAGATTCTTGAGAGTATGGAGCAGTTACTTGGGGTTATGTTAGACTAATATTATGGAACTAATGACCTCTGATGGATCACTAATTTACTCATGGTGTGAGGATTAGTTGGATGATGTATCAATTTAATGTTTAGAGGTGTCGTCTCTATTTAGCAAAACAATCTCGATCCCGTGTTAGTTAAGATTTTAATCAAGGAGAGGGAGAATTCTTCTAAACTTGCAGATTTTGGTATCGATTACATTGAAGGAGGCTTGTGCTATCCTGTCTATGGGGGCAAGTAGACTTCAATTTTAAGAAATGGTTGTGAAGTACTGAAAAGGAAAAACAACCAAATCTTAAAGAGAGTACAATTTTACAAGTAGCTATCTAGACCCATTTGTCTTGGAAAGGAATATGGTGTGTTAAATAGTGAAATGTATAGTGTATGGAGGAATCCATGTTATACTACCTTTATCTTGAACAAGTTCAAGATTCAAACCCATAACAATTATCTGTTTTAAAGAACCCAAGCGTAAATTATGAATGTAACACTAATCCCATTTCAAAGGTTTGATTACATCTCTACTCTTATTCAATATATTTAAGTTTATTTTTACATTTTTCTTATGTTATTTTAGATTTTGTTATTTCAATTTTCATTCATTTCAATTTAGTTTTAATTTCAATCTTTAGAAATTTGAAGTTCAAATAGTGAGGACCTTTAGTAATAGGGGTAGTTGATCTATAGATTTTCTTATCGATCTCTGTGGGAACGATAAATCGGACTTAACAGTCAACTTTATTACTTGTACAACCTATGCACTTCATAAATGATTTAATTTAGACCAACTGGCTTTATTCGCATTTTAAAAGAGAAAAACTAGAAGGTAATTTCGCCTCCCAACAAGTGATAAATTTCTAGGCAAAGACTGTCATGACATTTTATTGACAAAGCAAAGAAACTAAAGAGAATTTTGGTTTATAAAAAATTGGTCAACAGCAACCCAAGAAATTTTCATTTCCTTTTAGTGTGATTTTATTCAATTCAATTTGTTTTGAATAGTTTAAAAGTAGAGTAGTTTTGTTATAATTTATTTGTAACTTATTTAATTGCAATCTGCTAAATTTTAGGATAATGAAGCTGTAAGGATATGTATAGTCATTTTTCACATCTCCAACCAAATCAGTTATGCAAAGTCAATTACAAAGTGGGAGTTTACTTCATTACTATCCATGAATATGATGCATACACTAAGTTTGGTGGAGTATAATTTGTCTGAGTTAAAAAGTACAAAGTAGCTTCATTGTTCCTTGGTTGTATAGTTATGTGATAATTTTTGCAATACAATGAAGATATGCTGAGTTGATTGAATTGAAAATATGAGTGTTAATGTTTGTGCGTCAATTAAGATTCCTCAATATTGGTAAACTTATATTCACAAGCATGAGCTGAATTTGCAGAAATAGAATGGAGTAAACTAGTAAACATTCGCTGAAAAAATAAAACTCCTTCTCAATGTCGTGACATTGAAAGCAATGTTGCAACAACGGATCCAAAAAGTTCCCTAATGTCATGACATTGTCGCGACATTGTCCCAATTTGGCAACATCGACATGTTAATGTTGCAACATCACAATTTTAAAAGAGCGACATCAAGCTTAACCCTCTGGCGATGTTGTGACATCAAAATCTAATGTCATGACCTTATGCCAGTGTCGCGACAGTGAAATTCCAATGTCGCGGCATCAATCTAAGTCAATAAAAGAGCATAAGCAATGTTGCGACATTAAATCGACATTGTCGTGACATCAAGTCAATGTCGCGACATCCAGAAAACCCAACTTCAGTACCTAAGTAATGTCGCAACATAGAAATTTCAATGTTGAGACATCACGTGAAGCCCATTTAGAAAATTTGAACGATGTCGCGACATCACCATTACATCGTTGCAACATCAAGTGAATGTCGCGACATCAGAACTCTGATGTTGCGACATTGCACTAAGTCACTTAGGGTATCAAGTCAATGTCGCGACATTGACAACATCAATGTCGAGCCATCACAATTAAGGCAGCCTACCTATAAAAGGATACAATTCTAGGAGATTTTAAAGTCACATCAAATTCTTCAAGATCCTAGCCTTCTCAAAATGTCACTGAAACCCAAAATGTCGAACCCTAACTCTCCTACCCTCGACGAAGTGATAGGAAATGTAGTAGAGGAAGTTATGGGAGAGAGAGCTGAGGAAGTTCTAATAGAAAGAGTAGAGGAAAGGGAATAAGAAACTACCCTTGAGGTCGTGCCTGAGGAAAGAAAGGTCGTGGTGGAAGAAAGAGAAGCCATAACCCTATACTTCAACAAGGGAACAAAATCGTTCCAGAAGCATTTGGCCAAGAAGGGCTTTATGGAGGAAAGAGGCTTCAAGCAGCTCGTGTCACCATTCAAGGAGGAAATCGAGCGACGGGGCTGGGAGAAGATGAGCCAGCATAGGGAGCCAGAGGTAAGGGCTCTCGTCAAAGAATTGTATGTCAATCTAGGCGAGCAGAAGAAGCTAACATTCTATGTCAGGGGGAGGTGGATACCTTTTGGGGAAAGGGCCATCTCCCAACTCTTGGAGCTAAAATCAGTGGGCGAGTGCGTAGAGTATGACTAGCTCTAGGAGAGCCCGAAATTCGAGGAAATCATCATAGAGCTAACAAATGGTCTAGGATAATGGCAGAGGACCAAAACCATATGTAACGCCTACATCGACAAAGGAGATTTGACTAAGGAGAATAAGGTATGGTTTTCTTTTGTCAACTCTATTCTCACCCCCTCAAAGCATGTCTCAACTATGAGATGATGAGTTCCCAAAAATACTCATTACAAACCAGGGATTTAGAAATATTTGGGATCAATTTCATATATATATGACCTCGTTTTCATTACTTTTGTAATATTTAGTTGTATTGGGTTTTTGTAGGAAAAATGCAGGAAATGGAGCCTTGCAAGAGTCCTGGAGAAGAATGGTGCGTAAACCAATTTCAATTGGGGTCGAAAACGCCATAGCAGTTGGGGTTTCGAGGAACTGATTTAAATGAGAAAGAAGACTCAAGGCCTATTCAGAGAGATATTGAAGAATCGGATATCAGCTATCTTCCCTTTGATCATTGGAAGCCTTTCACCCTTATTATTAAGTCTTGCTTTCATTTGTAATGGCACAGAACATAATGATGTTCTAATTTCGTGTTTAGTGGTGGTTCAGAGTAATTGGAATATGACCGCTATGTTAAAGTGTTGACTTTTTATAAATTCCATTATCTTATATATTTGTTTTACCATTAACTCATGCTTATGAATCAATATTATTAATTGATAAATCTTAATATGTTAGTGGTTCTCTAAGATATGAGAAGTGAATGAAGAATTAGATGTGGGTTCACCAAATAAACTTGGTAACATAGATTAATACAATTAGGAGGTTTTGGGAGTTCTTTGCATTCTATGCACCTTTAATGCTTGGGGTTGAGCCAAGGAGCAAGAAACCTAGTGTTAAAGGGTGGTTAAATGACCTTTAGAAAGGCTTTAATTACAATAGATAAGAGCCACCTTGGAGAACATACATACTAGATAATGGAATGGAACCACATTATTACGTTGTAGGACTGTCCAACAACACCAACACCCTAACCTTTTTGCATCCTTTTGATCATTTTTACGTCATAAGAGCACAATTACATTAGTAGTAATTTTATCTGGGTTTAATTCTACTTAGCCATTATAATTGCTAGTTTGAATATTAAATAAGTATTATCATTTTGGTACTAAGCCCACTACGATTAAGGTTTTCCCTGTGGATCGATATCCGTATCTTGAGTATACTATATTACTTGAGGAGTGTATACTTGTGCGATTAGGAAATTTGCATTTCTTATTGCATATCCACGAAAACATAATCACATACACGCCTATAATGTTTTTGGCACCGTTGTCGAGGAAAAATTTCTATTTCATCGTGGTGTTTATGCTAATATCAACACTCAAGTAATTTTTCGTACTTCTATTATATGTTTTGATTTAATTTTGATACTTATTTTCTGCTTTTAGAAAAACTTATTGTGTACATTAGGTTGTATATGGCGAGATTCTGCTGAAAATCTTATTCCTTTGAATCCTGAGATCAAGAAAACTTTGAAAAGAATTCTGAAGGACAATAGAGAAGCAGCTAGAATGGAACAACTACCTATGGGACCGATGGAAGAAAATAGAGAAGACGATGTTGGTTCGATTAGAGGAGGTAGTATACACCCTGAGGCGACAAAAATGGATACTATGTTGCCACCTATCAAAGATTATGGTCGCCCATCTGTATTTACTCCACCTGTGATTAGGAGACCGGCAATACAAGCAAATAATTTTGAGCTCAAGTCCATCACTCTCCAGTTACTACAAGGAATTCAATTCCACGAGCTTGCACATGAGGATCTGAATGCTCATATCCTGAAATTTTTGGAGGTGTGTGATACAATGAAATATAACGGGGTGAGCGATGATGCTATTCGGCTTAGATTGTTCCCATTTTCATTAAAAGAGAAAGCCAAGCATTGGCTTATTTCTAACCATCCGAATTGATAACATCATGGGATGACTTATCAGGACCGAAATTTCTTGTAGATTTTTCCACCGGCAAAGGCAAGGGTGAAGTGACATCGATGTAGTTTTTATCAATATGAGTCATTCTCACGAAGAGTGGGAGAGATTCAAAGATTTGTTGAGAAAATGTCCTCACCATAGTTTCACCAAATGGATGCAAGTCCATCATTTCTACAATGGTTTGAGTCGTCCCACTAAGACTCTTATTGATGCTTCTACTGGAAGAGTGATTATGGGAAAGAATGAAGTAGAGGCTTATCAAATTCTTGAGAACATCACCTTGAATGATTGTCAATGGCCGGTTGAAAGAGTGGCACCGAAGAAACCTAGTGATAAAGGGAGGTTAAATGACCTTGAGAAAGGCTTTAATTACAATAGATAAGAGCCGCCTTGGAGAACATTTATACTTGATAATGGAATGGAACATCGTACATAGTAAAGGCGTTCCCAACAAACGCCAGCACCTAACCTTTGCACACATCCTTTTGATCATTTTAAATACACGAAGCTCACGGTTACATTAGTAGAAATTTAATCTGGGTTTACTTCCGCTTAGCCATTACAATTGCTAGTTTGAATATTAAATAAGTATTATAATTTTGGTACTTAGCCCATTACGATTAAGGTTTTCCCTGTGGATCGATATCCGTATCTTGAGTACACTATATTACTTGACAAGTGTATACTTCCGCGATTAGGAAATTTACATTTCTTATTGCATATCTACAAAAACACAATCACGTACACGCCTATTTAGTTTTTGGCGCCGTTGTCGGTGAAAATTTTCTATTTCATCGTGGTGCTTATACTAATATCAACACTAAGTACTTCTTTGGTATTTCAGACATATGTTTTGATTTTATTTTTTATACTTTATTCTTTATGTTTTGTGAAAAAAACTTACAGGTATGTTAGGTTGTATGCGACGAGATTCTGCTGAAAATCTTATTTCTTTGGATCATGAGATCAAGAGAACTTTGAAAAGAATTATGAGGGACAATAGAGAAGAAGCTAGAATGGAACAGCTACTTATGGGACCGATGGAAGAAAATAGAGAAGACGATGTTGGTTCGTTCAGAGGAGATAGTATACACCCTGAGGCGGTAAATATGGATACCACATATCATAGATTATGGTCGCCCATCTACGGTTACTCCACCTTTGATTAGGAGATCGAAAATACAAGCAAATAATTTCGAGCTCAAGTCCATTACTATCGATTCTTTGAGAATTCCAATTCCACGAGGCTGCACATGAGAATCGAATGCTCCTTATCCTGAATTTTTGGAGGTGTGTGATACGGTGAAATATAACGAGGGTGGCCGATGATCTTGTTGGCTTAGATTGTTCCCATTTTCATTGAAGGAAGCGAGCATTGGCTTATTTGAAGGCTCATCGAATTCAATAACATCATGGGATGACTTATCAAACAAATTTCTTGCTAGATTTTTTCCACTAGCAAAGGCGGCAAAGTTGAGAATTGACATCAGTAGTTTTTATCAATATGAGGGAGAGTCATTCTACGAAGAGTGTGAGAGATTCAAAGATTTGTTGAGAAAATGCCCTCACCATAGTTTCACCAAATGGATGCAAGTCCATCATTTCTATAATGGTTTGAGTCGTCCCACCAGGACTCTTATTGATGCTTCTACTGGAGGAGCGATTATGGGAAAGAATGAAGTGGAGGCTTATCAAATTCTTGAGAACGTCGCTTTGAATGATTTTCAATGGCCGGTTGAAAGAGTAGCATCGAAGAAACCTAGTGATAAATGGAGGTTAAATGACCTTGAGAAAGGCTTTAATTACAATAGATAAGAGCCACCTTGGAGAACAGTTCTACTGGATAGTGGAATGGAACTGCATCATTACATAGTAGGACTATCCAACAACAACAACACCCTAACCTTTTTGCATCATTTTGATCATTTTTACGTCTGAAGAGCACAATTACATTAGTAGTAATTTTATCTGGGTTTAATTCAGTATGCTATGTTTATGGTTGAATATTAAATAAGTATTATCATTTTGGTACTAAGCCCACTACGATTAAGGTTTTCCCTGTGGATCGATATCCGTATCTTGAGTAAACTATATTACTTGATGAGCGTATACTTGCGCGATTAGGCAATTTGCATTTCTTATTGAATATCTCTTTGTATGAAGATTTATGTGCTTCAACTTCCTCTGGTGTGTTTAAGACTGGCTTTTTTTACTAACTTTTCAGCCTCTTCAACGACTTTGGGACTACTTATCTCACTTACCGCATGATTTTCAACCTCTTCGTGGGCCTCAACTGATTGTTCCAGAGTCTTCCTACTCCTAAGGGTTATAGCTTTGCAGTGCTCCTTTCCTTCCCTCCTTAGGTTGACTTCTAAGGTGCTAGGCAAATTTCCTTGTTGCCTCTCGCTTAATAACGAAGCCATCTGGCCCATCTGGACTTCCAAATTTTGGAGTTGAGCTGCTTGAATGTTCAGTGACGTCCTAGTCTCATTCTCGAACTTATCATGTGACTTCATCAAATTCATATGCATATCAGCTAATTGATCCATTTTCAAGTCTAGATTCGACTTCTTCTCTTGAGGTGGTTGGAGAGGTTTGGCTTGCTCCATAGGATTACCCGCATTATGATTTTTCCATGAAAAGTTAGGATAGTTATTTTACCCCAGATTGTAATTTTTACCATATGGGTTGAATTTCTGATTTTGAGGGAACTTCACCATATATTGAGCTTGTTCAATAGTTAAATCTCCCATGGCATTCATCATTAGGCATTGAGAGGTGGGATGAGGTCCATGACATTGCTCGCATGCAAGTGGGCTTTCTTCAATCTTATGCGCAGATAATTGATAACATAATTGTTGAGAACCTTGTTGTTGTTTTGAGAGCATAGACACTTGAGCAGATAAGTTTGTGAACATCAATGCAGAGTCGAAACACCTAGCTAGTTTGCGAGCTGTAGCCAATTACATCTTTCTACCAGTTTTATTCTACGACCTCATTTATCAACAAAGAAGAGGTGCACTGCGAAGTGAAGCGCTATTTCTGGGAAGACCCAATCCTCTTTAAATAGTGCGCCGATCAGATTATTCGAAGGTGTGTACCGGAAAGTGAAGTGGGTGAGATACTAACGCACTGCCACTCCTTAGAGTATGGGGCCATTTCAATGGACAGAGAACAACGACCAAGGTACTACAATCGGGCTTTTATTGGCCCTCTATATTCAAAGATGGACACTTGTTTGCAAAGTCCTGTGATCGGTGTCAAAGGACTGGGAACATTGGAAGAAGAACTGAAATTCAATTAACGAATATTATAGAGGTAGAACTTTTTGATGTCTAGGGCATTGACTTTATGGGTCAGTTTCCATGATCCTGGGCACAAAAGTACATACTCTTGGCAGTGGATTACGTGTCCAAGTGGGTGGAAGCCATTCCAACTATTACTTGTGATGCCAAAGTGGTACTGCGGTTCATTAGGAGTAACATCTTTTCAAGGTTCGGGACTCCTAGAGCAGTAATAAGCGATGAAGGCTCACATTTCTATAACAAGCTATTTGCATCGCTCTTGGCCAAATACAGGGTGAAGCATCGGGTGTCACTTGCATACCACGCCCAAAGCAATGGGCAAGATGAGGTCTCGAATAGGGAGATTAAGAAAATCTTAGAAAAGACAGTTAATGTGATAAGGAAAGACTGGGTGAACAAAATTGATGATAGTTTATGGGCTTATCGAATTGCTTTTAAGACCCCATTGGGAATGTCCCCATACCAAATGCGTCCTATGGTGGAGCATGCCACCTACTTAGAAGCGGAGCCTGGCTTGTCTTGGGCTAAATTACGAACATGAATCTCGAAATGGCTGGGAGAAAAAGAGGAGTCTTGATTGAATGAAATTTGGATGAACTTAGAGCGGAATGCATATGGCCGGTTCAAGGATCTATAAGGAGAAGACCAAGGCGTGACATGACAAGTATCTAGTGCATAATGAGTTTAAACCGGGACAACAAGTATTGCTCTTTAATTCAAGATTGAAATTGTTCCTAGGAAAACTTACTGAGTCCAAGATGGTATGGGCTAGTTTGTGATCACCCAGTTTTCCATCTGGTAGTGTCGGCGATGCATCTGAGAGAGGTCGATTTAAGGTGAATGGGTAGCAATTGAAGCCTTATCTTGGTAGTCAATTTGATAAGCACAAGTTTGAAACCAACATAAGCAATGCTCGGGGCCACGAAATTTTGGTTTGCTAGAAGTTTTCTGCGGTTGAGCACCAGTTAGGGAGACATAGCTTGGTTGAGCTAACAACGGTATACAAAGCGCTACTTAAGAGGCAACCCAAGCTTTTAAATCCTTTTGGTCATCAGTTTTTTTTTTTTTTTTTTTTTTAAGTTTGCTAGGTTTGATTTTGCTTGTTTTAATTTTGATGTATTAGTGTTGCAATGTTTAGAGGTTCCGAGGTTGCTGAGGTGAAGGATAAATAACATGGAGAGCTTTGTGTAGCCTTTGGGGAAGAGTAAAGCTGAATGCAGGTAGTTTTCTGCGTGAAATTTTTATAAAATCCTGGGTAATGATCGCAGGAGCGTCGCGGCGTTGGGTTCCAACGTCAGCGACATTGGCAGCTTCTACTCTCGGAAGCGTTACGACATTGGGTTCCAACCTGCATGGCGGTGAAAAAAGTAATACCTCGGGAATGTCGCGACGTTGGATTAAACGTCGCAATATGGAAAATCAAGCCTCTATACAACGTCGCGATGTTAAAAAAACCAACTCTCGGGAACGTCGCGACGTTGGCCTGAACGTCGCAACGTTGCCCTGTTTTTAGGAATAGAAATGTTCATACTCTTACTTTCGTCGTGAAAAACCACCAATTGTGCTCCGATTTTATAGTGCTCGACCAAATCAAGTCCAAGCTCATCTCAGCCATCCTTAGCAACCTCTAAAGCCCTAGCCACGTCCTAGCTCCGCAAACACCAGTGTCCACCGTCATTTAGAGACCTTTCTTTCGGGCTAATTTTTGGCTTAGTTCAGGTCTCGATTTAGTTCTAGTGCCATTTTTTTCGGGTTGTTTGTGTCCAAGAAGGTACCCTAGGGTTGGTTGTGGGTTATAGACCCATTTGCCTTCAATCAAGATCACTATCTCACTTAGTGCTCGCTAAGTGTTTGTTCTTTTGCCCAAGTGAGTTTTGGGGGATTCTTTCTGGTCATTTGGAAGAGTGCAATTCAAATAGCGGTGCAGAAGCCAACTAGAGCGTGATTTCACCCTCAGGATCATCCAAACACCATCCCATCCCATGGCCAATGTCGAGCAAAAAGCGAAAAATGAGCTCGAAAAGTAGCCGGGCCAGTGAAGAACCCTCTCTGACCTATAATAACAATAAATTTGTCAATGAGAGCGCGACCAAGAATTTCAGCCTCATCCCTGCCAATCGCTCGTTCATTAAGGAGAAGGGATTCCAACATCTCGAGGATTTCTTAAAAAAAACCATAGCCAGGAAGGGGTGGGGTGCCTTGTGCCAACCCCTGAGGCCGACTGCAACAATGGTTGTGCGGGAATTCTACGCTAATCTAGCTGCTCATGTGCTCAAGAAAGTCCGGGTTCGTGGGGTGTTGGTAGACTTGAGGAGATCACGAGTCTCATCAAATCACTCATCATAACCTTAGTAAAATTATAGCCAGGAGCCTATGATTGGCTTCACGAGAACCCTAACTACCCATAATTCCTTAGGATGTTAACAAACGAGCAAGGCGAGTGGAAATTAAACACTGAGGGGCAAACCGTGAACTTCAAGGCCAAACACTTAGCCTATATCCCTAAGGTGTGTCTGTTTATCCCTCTGCGTCTCATTAGACAAGCGAATGTTTGCGAGGTGATTAGATCTAGCGAGTAGGTGTCGGGTCAACAAAATTTATATCCTAGATCCTACTGTCGTAGTCAATCTACTGCAGTATAGTGGCTTTAGGGTCGAACACAGGGATGGGTTTTCTTCGTACAAATTGATTTGCAGTGAATCAAAATGGTGAATTTCAGTTTGGATTTTAAGGTTTGATGAAAACAGTGAGGGTTGGTTGTTTGCAGGCTGAAAATAAAATAAGAAAAAAAATGTAAAAAAGAACCCCTTTGAGTGTTAGGCCACTGGGGTTGGATTCCTAGGGCGACTGAGGGTTTCCAAGGTCCTTTCCTCACGTTGGGGAGGATGAAATATAGTCATCTCCTGAACCGGATCTTCATTTAGCTATAAAAATTTACCCTTAATAAATATCCTTTTGAAAAAGTAATCCGCAGCTACAATAGTGCTCTCGGTCATTAAAGCATAAAATCACCTTGACTCACCTTACAATGGATCATAAATGATAACTAACAAACATCGATAGATCTAACATTAAGCGTCGATGAGCGAAAGATTGCAGTGTAATAACCATTCAAGGTGACTCAAAGGGATGAGAAAACCTAATGTTAAGCGAGGAGAAACGTGGCGGTAGGTAGGTACTGCGCGTGAAAAAAGCAGGGGACCTCAAGTAGCCTCGAGATCACGCTTTGTGTATACGCTTCCAAGGAGGAAAGGGTTTTAGCTGCTCATCCTCGAGTGTCAATCACGGTGTTTAGTACGCCTAGAAAGTGCCAGAAAATGAGAGAAAAGGAGAGAAAGAAGAAAAGGCTAGGCGGAAAGCGAGTTTGAAAGCACAACGCCCCAAAATTTATTTATTAAGTGATGTCTTTTACAAAGCTTGACTTAGGCTTAAATAGGTGCTCAATGTATAGGAAATTACAAAAAAAAACCAAAATGAAAGGCCATTACAAAGGACAAATTGGGAAGAAACCAAAAGAGACAAAAGAAAAGCAGGCTGACGAGGGAATTCAGCAGAGGCGGGGATGAATAGTGGCTGAATGTGAGCGATCTTTGAGGATGAAGCAGTCTTGCGTAGGAAGTATTCTGCCAGGTGCTCCGTTTTCTTCACTTTTTGCTCTTTTTTCCTTCTAGGATCTGATCTGCAACGATGAGTTCAACTCTAATTCTTCGTGCTTGGATCGACTCAACAATTTTGGCACGATTAGCTCGCAAAAACTGTAAAATTTGCCACAAGAATACGATCGAGTAAATAACGAGGGACAGCAATGTGCATCGGGTTAATTACGCTGATTAGTACATAAAACGTGCTCAAAATATGTAATAAACAGGGTTCAAAATAGCACTTTTTGAGTACTAATCAGGTGACAGTGAAAAGGGCATTGGTCAACTACGTTATCGTGAGGACACCCTTTTATGTCGATTCGGGTCTGGGGACTCCATCCTCTATGCTTAGGAGACATAAAATGAACCTCAGGCACCCCTTTCTCATATATGGCCTGTGTAAAAATGCAGAGGTGCCACTAGAGGATAATGAGGCCTGGATCCATCCCATTAAGGCCATCGTCGTTAAGAAGGATAAGTCGTGCTTTCCTCGATCTGAGGAGGTTTAAGACTTAGGTCATGAACCTTCGGATGAGGAAGAGTTGACAGCTTACCAAACTTTGTTTGGCATGCATGAGGATACCCTGGGTGAGGCCGACCAACCATCTACAACCCCTCCACCCCCTCCACCACCACCCACGGAGCCGGCTATCCCCAGTCCTTCTCCTACCCTAGAGGACTAGGTTCAGGACCTCACTTACAGGTTTGATGGGTTCTGGGATGTGACCCAGAGCACCAGGTCACCCTAAGCTAGGACATGTATGCCCTAAATCTGACATGCGCATAGTCCTCAGCAACCAGTAGGTCATCCAACAGCAGCTCGCACAGCTGCTTGCCTTCCATTTGCCACCACTGCCACCACAATGATCCTTTGGATTGACAGGGGAGTTCCACCATCCTTCTTTTATTTTCTTGACACTGAGGACATTGTCCATTTTTGTTTGGGGGGTTGTGGGTGGTCGGTTTGGCATCATTTACTTTAAGTGTCTAGAATATGTTTATGTATTTTGTTTATGTTTATGTTTAGATTTGTATTCTCATAGTTTTTGTTTAGGTTTGTGTGTTAGAATGTCTCAGCTTAATTTTATGTTTTAGGGTTGTGTTAGGTAGTATGTGTGAGTGATTGCCATAATTTCCAATCAAGGATCTTTTTTTACCTCTCCAAATTTTCGCAACACACAGTGCAAGTAACAAAAAAGGATCCTTAGGTTGTTAGATGTTCGGGAATTACATGCTTGGATAGGTAGGGATGACAAAGTGAGTCACCTCCTTGGTGTTCAAGAAACCAATTCCAAATTAGTGATTAGTGCCCAAAAAGTGCTATTTTGAACCCTATTAAGATAGGTTTTGAGTGCTTTTTGCGCACTAATCATATGAATGAGCCAATTGACATGTGCGGGTCCGCCCAGGCCTGCTTGATTCCATTTCGAGATTTGTTTGTTCTTTTACTGGAGTTTTGCGAGCCTCGACCGTAGTATCAGTTTGATGTCGAGTGGGTGCTGAATCTTGAGGATTCCACGGTGTTCATCAGCAGAAAGTGAAATGATTGATGAGTGAAGGTCGGTGGCGGGAAGCGGCGGGAGGCAAACCCGAGAATTTAAGCATGCATTCGCGAAATTTCGCGAGTTGCGAATTTCGCAACCATAGCGAAAGGCCGCTAACCTAAGCGGTATAGCGGTACAATTTCGCTATCTTTGTTTTTGTATGATAGCGAAATTTATTATCATAAGCAGTATGCGCCCTACTGATGTTTTTTGATTCCAAGCGACCACGTTTTGATTAATTATCATTTTGTCCCTATTGTAATATCATATTTTGAGCATTTTTGTCATTTCACACATTGGGGGTTGTATATAAAAGCTCCCACACAACTTTTTAACTTTAACTTTCATTTTTATGCAAGATTTCCTGACTTTAGTTTTTGAGTTATATTTCTTTGTATTCTCTCATTTTATTAGGCGCAAACACACCCCTTGAAGATATTATTTCAAGGGATGCTTAGCTAAGCCTCAAATATGAAAGAGGAGGTTGCTAGCTTGGTTTTGGTGGTTTGCGGTGTCCTCATGCAGCGTAATCTGATCTTGCATTTATGGTTCTAAATTTTCCAAACTAGGTTTAATGCTATTTAATGTGCTCCTTTGGTCGATACTTGTCATGCTTTAGGGTTCGGTCTGTTAATGGTAGATCTTGTTGACATTCTTTAGATGTCATTTACGAGCCATTGAAATGAGGTTAAATGCTAGGTTGCCCTCAAGCGATTAGGCATTGAATGCTCGATGTTGATTGGACTCAAATAGGAGTGTTTTTAGGGTTAGGTTTTATAGTCAAACGAAGATCCGTTTTTGGCTTTGACTATATGTCATTCCTTGCAATGCAAGGATATAACCCGAGACATCTTAATCACACCATTCTATCAAGCTAGTGACTGACCTTCCAAGGTCACCATTTCACACTTCACTTTAAGCCATTTGAGTCAAGCGGTGAGCAAGCCAATCTCCCACATTTTCACGGTCAAATCCAAATAAAAGTCTCACCATTTTCAAACATGATGTGAATCGTGCGTGGATAACCGTCCCATGTTACGACCCTAGGCGCTATCTTTGCGTTAGCTTGACTACGACGTGGGAGGAGATATAGGAAACAAATTTGTTGATTCGGGATCACCCTACCGTGTACGAATCCAAATAGGCGCCGTTCGCAGTGGATGGTGCCAAACTACCGGATGATGAGTTGATATGTACTTTGGCAATCACATTACAAGTGTTGGTGACCTTCAATCCTTTTGAATTTCATTTGTTTTGAGCTATAAGTTTTCTAGCGATTCTTTTTATTTTTGTTTCTTCTCAGTCGGAGTTTTAAGTATGCTTTCTTGACCCTTTTGGCAAGCTTCATTTGTGTTCTTTCTTTGTGTCCAATTTTGACAGCACAAGTGTTTATGCGACAGCGGGATAGAGGGATATCGGGTAGGTGCGAGAATCGGTACACCGGTTGAGCAGAAATTGTGAAATGCGTGTACACGGTGATCAAATGGATCCTCTAGAACAACAAGTCAACAAACGACCCTATGAATCAACAGCATATAGGTCAATGAGGACCACATACACCTTCCCAGAGTTAGTGCTCCCTCATGCCATCATCTCTGCTGAGGATGTACTTGATGAACCCTACCTAGTGCCCACTGCTTCCCACATTTCATGGTATAGAATGAAAACCCATATTCACACATACGAGTTTTGAGAGAGTATGCATAACTTTTAAGGAGGGTATAACCGATATGGAATTGTTGAAGTTGAAGGCATTCAGTTAACCCTCGAGAATTAGCGAAAATATGGCTGATTAGCGAGGGGCTAGGAAACGATTAAGAAATTGGGCGATCTTCAAGTGAATTTTTAAAAGAAATTTTAGGTACAACCAAGACCAACGTTTGAGAAGAACGGTCTACGCCCCCTTCGGCTATGATAATGAAATTCTATGTCGGTGTTGGGAGAGGTTCGCAGACCTTATTGCATGTCCACACCATGGTTTTGATACATGGATGTTAGTGAATCATTTTTATGATGGTGTGACCCTATAGTGAAACAACTTCTAGAAACCATGTGTGGGTGATTTCGAGCAAAAATCCAGTTAAACCATGGATTTCTTGAATTATGTGGCTGAAGCTTCAAGGCTTGGGGATGTGAAGACGAATCAGGGAAGTTGAAAGAATGAAGTGGTCGACCCACCAAAGGGGGAAGTATTTATGCACTTTCTGAGATATGGAGATGAAAGCAAGATATCAACCTTAACTAGGAAGGTGGAAGAGCTGAAGGAACAAGGCTCCATGAAGTGCAAGCGATGGCGAAAATACGGTAACCCATGCATCAATTGTC